>JADLZN010003630.1:32500-290503 GCA_018155175.1 Sinocyclocheilus anophthalmus | reverse complement strand
TTTTTCTCATAATTCTGACTTTTTTCTCGCAATTCTGCGTTTATATCTCAATTTTGACTTTTTTCTCACAGTTCTGACTTTTTTCCTCACAGTTCTGACTTTTTTCTCACAATTCTGACTTTTTATCACAATTCTGACTTTTTTCTCACAATTCTGACTTTTTTTTCTCTCAGTTCATGCTTTTTTCTCACAATTCTGGCTTTTTCTCACAGTTCTTGCTTTTTGTTTGCAAGTTTATATATCACGCAATTGAAAGGAGAAGACATGTTCGGTTCACTTAGTTTGTGAAAAAGTGTATTTATTTAAAATAAAAAAATAAATACACTTTTTTCGGTAGATGAAACAAAGCTGAAATAAAATAAGAATATAAGATGAAAAACGAAAAGGATCCCGAAAAAAGAAAACCGAAATAAAAATAAATTAAAGCTAACTAGAAAAAAAATAGAAATTTGAATAGCTAATAAAAATGACAACCACACATAACAAAATGGAAAATAAATAAACAAATAAACAAACAAAACAAATAAATGTTTTGGTTAAATAATAAAAATGAAAAGCTTATAAAATATAAATAAATTCTCTAGTAAATAAATAATACTAAAATAACATTGGTTATGTGTGATTCTGCATTATTAGTGGAAACAGACATAACTGCAAAAATGCTGCTAAATTATTCTTTCTCTTTCTGTAGTATAGTGTCCATTATGCAAGATTTCTATATTTCATAGAAACTCAAGATGTGAAATATACAGTGTACTGGGTACTGTATCCCACAATGCATGCAGTGCACTCAACCTCACCTCCTGTTTCCAGTGTGATGAATGAACTAGAAGTAATATCTGTCATTTTTAACACATTTTTCTTAACTCATTATTTGACATAAAACTGGATTCAAAAATGGAATCAGAACTGCTATGAATCGCTGAACTAAATTTAATTAAAATGTGACCATGTGACAACAATGTACAGCAGCACACTGCTTGAAATATATTCTATTGCATAAGGTGTTCTGTATTGCATACTGTTTTAGAGTAGTATTGCATTCAAATGATTTATGTTTCCACACAAGTCTCCCAAACACTCCCTCTGGCTTCCATTGCTTTGACAAACAGACACCCAAAACTCACACCACTGGTCGAGTCAGAGGTTGACATTGCGGACTGACTTAAACAAACTGAGCGTGTTTCGATTACGCCACAGTGTTTACACTTTTCATAAGTCAATCTGTGAATAGCTTATACGCAGTTGTCTATGCATGGACACACGAGAGCATCGAACAAATTACACACTTCAGCTTTAAGCAACATGAGCGATTCTGACTAAATTACAAACACTAAACAGCGCATCTCAGCCTCTCAGATCATGTAAAGTGTTGATGTAAGCAGAGGAACGTAATCCCGGCGGCCTTTTAAGGAGCTGAGGTAAGTGAGTTCCTCATTTTGTGCACTAAAAATTCAAGTGTGACAAATCATGGTGTGGTTTGATAAAACTCAGCAGTATCACTCCAGTGTACACAATGACATAAGCCTGATACCACTGCCGCCTCTGTGCTAGCCAGTGCATTCTCAGTCTTTCTTTCTGCTTTTGTCCTGTTCAGTGTTTTTATCTCCATGTATTTTTAGTGCTACATACTGTTGGCTTCAGCAGAGCGACTCAGCAGCCAGTACAAACACTAATACTCAATGGCCTGTGGTGGATCAGACTCCAAGATAGCGTTGTGTACTGGGAACAATAACAGATGTTACAACTATTTCTATCCATCTGCTGCCTGAGCAGAAGAAGATATCAAGGATGAAAGGCCATGATCAACTTGGAGTGTAAAAGAGCGATGACCTCAGGGAGAATTCTGGATTTAGATCACAAATCTTAGATGTAATCATATCCGTCAAGCTTGACGAGAGTCAAAACAGGGCATCAGCTTTAAAAGTTCAAATTTACATTTAATAATTTAGCAGACACTTTTATCCGAAGCTAATTACAAATGAGGAATACAAGAAGCAGCAAACAAATACAACAATTCATCAAAAAGGGGCAAAAAACAACACCAACAAAAAAACAATAATTGTCCATAATACAATGGTTCAGACACAAGTATTTAAGAAGATTATCTAGAAAAACATTTTTACATTGTTATTTTAGGACACTGTTCACTTACAGGGGATGAAAATGTCATTCATTCACATCATAAAATAAAAGAAATAAATAATAAATACAATAAAATTAAATTAAAATTGTACATTGTTATGTTAGGATACTGTTGGGATGAAAATGCCATTCATACACTATAAAATAAAATAAAGTATAATAACGTATAATAAAATGAAATGAAATAAAATTTAAAGTTCTAATTAAAGATTTAGAAATTTACAATTAAAAATTGTACATTATTTTAGGATAATGTTGGGATGAAAATATCATTCAAACACAGTAAAGTTAAATAAACAAATAAAAATTAGTGCTGTCAATCGATAAAAAAAATAACTGATAAAAAAATAACTAATTAATCCTAATTTTTTCTGAAATTAATCGCAACTAAGCCCAACTAACATTATAGTTTTTAAATATACTTTAAAAGCGGAATTTCAAGGGCCCGATGAGGGAGAAGGGGCCCGGAACGATGCAATCGTGGGGGGGCCCCCGAGTCAATATGCTGTTCAGGGGGCCCAGAAACCACAGTGGCGCCCCTGATCACTGAAACCAATACTAATGATTTCTCTATGAAATAGTTTTCTTTTTCCTAATATTTAACCATTGACTATAGCCATTCAACATTACAGTATAATTGAGAGCTATCATTTTCAATTATTCATGTATTCATTATTCATTCATTTACTAGACTTAAAAAAAAAAGCTTTTAATTTAAGTGAACTTAAAACAATCTTCGCATAAACCCATTACAATAAATGTCATATTTAACTGCATGTGCCTTTCAGCAAGTATAGGAAATATACAGAAATTGAACAAAGCTGTCAAACACTAAAGGTACAAAAGTTATTGATTTTCTTTTTTGTTTTTGTTCTTTGATTAACAGACATAATTTTATTAGCTGGTTATTAGATTATTTTCTCACAACCCTTTACCTTTTCTGTCCCGCTTCATGTCTGAAAGTCTTTACTAATGAGCCAACGAGTTGTATCGGGTGTGTTAGATGAGGGACCCAATGCTGGTCTGCTCCAGAACATTTTTGAAAACCACTGCATTTCAGAGACATGTTCTTAAATGTGACTCATATATAACAAATTGCATATACAACATCGCCTGCTCATAGTTTCATTGTGCTTTAATATGAAATGATTCGGGCTATAGTGTGCACCGTCGCATTTATGCATGCAATTGAAGAGCATGTGCTACGAGCACAGTATAACAGTGGCTGACAGGACAGGACAATTCATTTTTAATGACATAAGGCCTGACAACATCTCATCTGACCACAGCTCACTGTTGTTCTACTGAAGCTCCTCGTCACCTGTTCCACGCTCGTTTGACTGCCGCTGAGGTGAAGTCGGAGTGCACGTCTGAAAAGTCTTCTGTTTGATGTGGTCGTAAAGACATTCTGTGTCCAAATAAACACAAGAAAAAAGAGACAGAAGCAGCTGTTGTACGTGGGGTGGCCAACCATTCATTCAGTGTTTCAGTGAACTAAGAATATCTGGTTTATTCCACAAAAGGCGAGTCAATTCCTCATGGGGACGCCATGTTGAGGTCACATGACCAGTTAAATACAACTCACTTTTTCTCAGTAATTAATTATAACTCACTTCCTAAGTATTCACGCAAAAAGTGCACCTTTGTACCTTATTTAACTAATTTTGGTACATATCTGTACTTTTTGAAAAGCTATCGCCTCATTGACCTTTTTTTCTGAGAGTGCTCAGATTAGTAGCTAATCCAAAAAAAAAAGTGTTTTGCAATTATCATAATTTCTTTTATTGATTTGGGTGGAAATGACATCTCTGTAGTTTTAAGTAAGATGGGAGTCTCTGTTGTCTGGATGAGGGCATTATGAAAGTCTGTGTGATTAATTGTATAATCATAAAGTTATGTATATAATTAAATCAGTGGCCTTTCAGAGCAGTCCCTGATCTGACACTCTTCATCGATTTAATTTTCAGATGTGATAGCAGGAGTACTTGAACCACCAACTGTTAATTAGCCAGAAAGTTGGCACAAAAGTCAAAATGGATACTGAAGGTGCACCAGGCAGCACAGCAAGAATTTTAGCTTTAGTTACGTATTTGTTGAAGGTCAAAATAACTGCGGATAAATACTCCAATCACGGAAATTCCTATCCAGATGGGACTTCTCAGGGGACAGCAGGAGGTAATTTGGCCCTTTTTAAAAAACAAACAAACAAAAAAAACAAGGTTACGTGCAAAATACACAACTTTTTTCACTTTGGATAAGATGAGCATCAACCTCCTCAGGGAAAACTAGCCCCTGTTGATTGCTGAATAAATTAATTATATGAAATAAGTTGAATTTTTACAGAGGCATCTCACCAAAAACTTGTTGCAGCTGTTATAACAATGCTCTAAGACTTAATACTACAGTAACATCTGTCACATCACCTGGCAAGATTTAAATAATTACTTTAAGAGTAATGTATAGTGAGACCATTTTAGATCATCATTTGTTGCTACACACCATTCCTGCTTGAAACACTTTAAGCTTAAACACTTTTAGAATATTGTAAATAATTCAGATCCTATTTCCGGACTGCTTTCATGAGTTTCTCTCAGAAGTAGCACACGCTTTATTTTGGGGGACTGTAAACTAAAAATATTCCAGTAATGCTCTTATCTCGGTGGAATGAGGTGTCAGGGGATGGTAAATGGCACGGTGCTTCCTCCGCTCTGTCTGCCTGCAGACCACCCAAAAACACATGCAGATCAAACAATGAATGACTTCCGACCTTCTGAACGACCACAGCTCATTTGTTTAGTTTTTTTGCCAAAGGCAGGCACTTGTGGCCTCCCTAAAAGGAAAATAACAATGTTTCTAAAAGTACATTCACATCCAATTTAAATTCTAGTGAAAAGTTATATGAAGCAACTTGTTATCTTATCAAGCTCATTTATATAGAAAACAAACAAAGAGCATGTAAAGTTTTCTCGGGAATCTGTTCAGCTCAATGTGTATTCTGCAGTGATGAAGTTTAAGAGAGTTACACTGAAGTCACACTTGAGTATGAGCAAATGTTGGAGGAGCATGAATTAACATCTCTCTTAAAAAGCCTAATACTTTGATACTGAAGCTTTCTTGCCAGTGCTAGAACTGTTAACATTTTTCAGCCCACATTGGGCAGTGTGGCCTAAATAAGATGTTCTATGTTGTGTTGGAGGCACGCATATACCACAGGATGTGAGTGGAATGATTCCTGTGCTTTAAAGTTTCCACAAGCTTCACATGTTCCACGCATGTGTCTTTTTACTGAAGCTGACCTGTGGGACTAAGGGGTTTATTTCTGGTTGAACTCTTATTGTTGACATACACAGTAGGCTCAAAATAACTACACTCTAAAAAATGCTGGGTAAAATATAACCCAGTGCTGGGTTAAAAAGGGACGAACCCAGCAGTTGGGTTGTTTTGCAACCCAACCTCTGGGTCAAAACACCCAACCGCGGGGCAAAGCAACCCAACCTTCTGTGTAGTAACCCAACCACTGGGTCAAAGCAGCCCAACCTCTGGGTCAAAGCAACCCAACCTCTGGGTCAAAACAACCCAACCGCTGGGTCAAAACAACCCAACCGCTGGGTCAAAGCAACCCAACCTCTGGGTCAAAGCAACCCAACCTCTGGGTCAAAGCAACCCAACCACTGGGTCAAAACAACAACCCAACCACTGGGTCAAAACAAACCAACCACTGGGTCAAAACAACCCAACCTCTGGGTCAAAACAACCCAACCGCTGTGTCAAAACAACCCAACCACTGGGTCAAAGCAGCCCAACCTCTGGGTCAAAGCAACCCAACCTCTCGGTCAAAACAACCCAACCTCTCGTTCAAAACAACCCAACCACTGGGTCAAAGCAACCCAACCTCTGGGTCAAAGCAACCCAACCTCTCGTTCAAAACAACCCAACCACTGGGTCAAAACAACCCAACCACTGGTTCAAAACAACCCAACCACTGGGTCAAAGCAGCCCAACCTCTGGGTCAAAGCAACCCAACCTCTGGGTCAAAGCAACCCAACCTCTCGTTCAAAACAACCCAACCACTGGGTCAAAGCAACCCAACCTCTGGGTAAAAACAACCAAACAGCTGGGTCAAAGCAACCCAACCTCTGGGTCAAAGCAACCCAACCTCTCGTTCAAAACAACCCAACCACTGGGTCAAAGCAGCCCAACCTCTGGGTCAAAGCAACCCAACCTCTGGGTAAAAACAACCAAACAGCTGGGTCAAAGCAACCCAACCTCTGGGTAAAAACAACCAAACAGCTGGGTCAAAGCAACCCAACCTCTGGGTAAAAACAACCAAACAGCTGGGTCAAAGCAACCCAACCGCTGGTTCAAAACAACACAACCGCTGGTTCAAAACAACACAACCGCTGGTTCAAAACAACCCAACCGCTGGTCAAACAACCCAACTCTGGGTCGAAACAACCCAACCATCTGGGTCAAAGCAACCAACCTCTGGTTCAAAGCAACCCAACCTTCTGTGTAGTAACCCAACCACTGGGTCAAAGCAGCCCAACCTCTGGGTCAAAGCAACCCAACCTCTGGGTCAAAACAACCCAAAAGCTGGTCAAAACAACCCAACCGCTGGGTCAAGCAACCCAACCTCTGGGTCAAAACAACCCAAACACTGGGTCAAAGGAACCCAACCTCTGGGTCAAAGCAACCCAACCACTGGGTCAAAACAACAACCCAACCACTGGGTCAAAACAACCCAACCTCTGGGTCAAAACAACCCAACCTCTGGGTCAAAGCAACCCAACCTCTGGGTCAAAGCAACCCAACCTCTGGGTCAAAACAACCCAACCTCTGGGTCAAAGCAACCCAACCTCTGGGTCAAAACAACCCAAACACTGGGTCAAAGGAACCCAACCTCTGGGTCAAAGCAACCCAACCTCTGGGTCAAAACAACCCAATAGCTGGGTTTGTCCCTTTTTGTACCCAGCACTGGGTTATATTTAAGCCAGCATTTTTTAGAGTGTACATTTATTTTAAATGTAACAATTTTAGCTTATTGACTTTTAATCAAATAGCATTTTATGGTAAGTTTACACAGCAACGATTGTGCAAAAACTGAAAAGTTTTTTATTTGCACATTTGAAAAGTATACAGACGACAACATTGTCAAAACGATCCCTGTTCACACAGATCCACGAAAACAACTAAAAACGCTGTATAATGCATGCCAGGCCAGTAGTTGGCGATGTAAAGAACCTATAGACTGAACCTGTCATATGCACACGCATGATGCCACCGTTTTCACAAAGTCTCGTTTTTGAGACGATAACAGTATAATTTTCAAAAACTTGCACTTTGATACCCGTTTTCAAAAGTTTGCATTTTCAAATGCCACTGTAGTATGAATGAATGGCCAAAACACATAAAACGTTTTCTGCTTTTTATGAAAAGCGTATTGTTTTTAGTGGATGTATGAAGTCAGCTGTCCTCAATTTCACACAGGTGTCCTATCAGAGTAAAGACAGGTGTAGAATATCACAATAACTATCAACATGATCAATGAATATTTAATAACTGCAAAGTACATTGCTTTTCAGCTTCGTTTTGAACACTATTGTTTTACAAAAGCAGCAGAATTGAAAACGTATGAATGTTGTCAGTGTGTTTGTTATGTTAACCTTTTGCTTTAATGACAGGTTTACTGCCTTTGCTCATGACTTTTTCATTAACTCATTATATACAGTTATTATGTCTGTATGCTTTGAGGTCTTGTATCAATGTGAAGGAGACTATATTCCAATAATGATCGGCTTGACTGTACATTACATGGCTACTTGCAAGACAAATAAATGGGCATGAAATATTCATTTGACAGTTATTTTGTTATGTGAGAGGAAAGAAAGTATGAAGGAAATACAGGAGGAAAAAAGCAACACTAAGGATATAGTTTGTCCATGTCAGCTGGTTACAAAAAAAACCCTGACATGCTGATAAGGACCCCAACGTGAAGCAGGATTAAATGCGATATAGATTTCCTTGACTGACAATTCACATGGGCAATCTTTGATTTCTGTGGATTAAACAGTATAACCACATTAAGCCCCAATGCTTGTTTTTTTTCAATGTCTGGACTTGTTCCCAGGATTAAAAGTCTTTTCAAAGGCTAATCACTTAAAGCTGCCTTATATTTTAAGTTTAAAAAAATGTATATTTTAATATTTTTTAAAATATAACAAAAAATCTGTGCTTGCACAAATGCAAACTCATATGTATGGATTTTCACAACATCAGATTTTTGCTTCTAGATATACAAATAGTGCTGTATCTGCTCAGTGAGACAATAAATGTGGAAATGTCATAAACTTGAGGTGCCATTAATATAATTTATCGTATCAAAACTACTTAGAAATTTGCTGAATTATCTGGATGCAGCAAAACTCAATGGCTGGGCATGTTCATTCTTTCAAAAAGGCTGATTCTGCTATAATTTTATTTATGAGGTTTTGGTGTTCATACATTTTTTTAATGGAAACTGTGTGTGCAAAAACTATGTTGCCACTTACCTCAACAGATGAAATATCCTTTGATTCAGTCTTTACATCATCTAGGCTTAATTTTATCCTCAGTATTCATCCTGGGCTGATTGGAAAATAATATTGCATTGTATTAGCCTTCTTATGTTAAATGTCCAGTAGTGATGTTAAAGCAGACTCGGTTTTATCCTAAATAAATAGTTGATGTAAATCGCTGTAGCTTTTAACCCTTAAATGGATGAATGTTTCGCCAATCATTATATTCGGTTCTTTAGCGACCCGGACCTATATATCTAGCAAAGATAGATCTCTAACTGCTACAATAGCAAAAATCTCTCTTGATATTTTAAGAACAATTACAGAAGAAGAAAAAAAGCATATGTTGTTACCTTTTGAAACTTAAAAGGGTTCAATTTGAGCAGATGATTTTACCATCGCTGTCATCGTCAGAGCGCACTTCCACAGTACATTCAGCATCTGCCTCATACTCACGATCTCAATCTCACGATGACTGCATATTCAATAAATTTTGTCCAATAGTTTCCCCCTGAATCACTGGCAGCTTATTCACCACATCCATCATCAAATGGCAGTGACATTTATATTTCATTGCGTATAGTAATTGCTCTGCAGTAAAGCCATTCAAACCAGTTCAATTATTGCTAATGATATTCGTTTGTTTTATGCCTGTGGTAATTATGAGTGAAACATCACGTCATCATTGTGTATCAAACAGTGCCACCTTGAGGAAAAAAGATGCATTGCATATATTGAGTCATCAGATATGTAAATATAGTTGCGCAGGAAAAAATACTTACACATTTACATACTTCGGGTCTCTAGCAACCCTATACACTTTTTACAAAAAACAATCAAAAAACAGGCATTATTTTATATTTTACTATTTTTTTTTTCTTGTTATATTGTTTGTAATTAATAGATTGAGGAATACTAAGAAAGTTGATGTCTAACTTTAAAAAATGAAGGAGGGAGAGGGTAGAGAATGATGTCCCGGGTCGCTAAAGACCTGAGGTATGCATTTAAGGGTTAAACCGCTACACTAAACCAAATATGAGATAAAAACGCATGTGCTAAAGCAACCATGTCATTGTAGTTTGCTTCTACAAGTCTTTGAGCTCTTTTATTGTAAAGCCCAATACAAACTGCACTGGCAGGTGCTGACCAATGCAAACAATCAGCAGATTACAGTACATCACTTCTCAGACACTCTCTGACCCAACAATGTCAATTCAGCACGTTCAATCTGCAAAAATTAGCTCCGACAGATGCTGACAGGATTAACATACTGATGCGACAAAACCCAACAAATGTCTGTTGCTGTCTTTTGGCACAAACTGACATTAAGTTGTGTTTCGAGGAAGAGCTCCACATTGTAAATGCAGTGCTGTACCAGGTGCGCTACTGAGCAAGTTTACAACATCAGAAAAGCCATATATATGGAGTCGGTTGTGCTATGCAAACATCAAAACGCATTAGTTTACAAACCATGCACTATGTTAAAAGTGTTTTGAAGTCATAACATAGTACTGTTCAAGGGACTGCACCAAAATAGGTCTTTATGACTCCATAATCTGCCTCTGCAATCACAATTTGTCTACGTGTTTCGAGTTGTGCAAAATGCAGGCAGAGGCACGTTCTTCCAGTGAGCCTACGTTGTCAGTTTTGTCTCAATAATATTGTTGTAAGACTACACAAATCCTTCATATCCTTACTGTTTTTTAATTAACATTAAGTGTGTTTTAGAATAGAGTTAGCAGTTCAATGATTCACTCTTTCGGCTCAGGAGGGGATGAGCCATTCAAACACATGCTGTCAGAAAGCATTTCTTCCTTGCCTACGGCTCTCTGATATGACAAGTCAGCGTTTCATGCTCCCATTTCAGAGGAGCCCACACTGTAAAAATGGCCGTGAATTTAATGGTAAAAGACTGTAAAAATGCTACAGTAAAAACCTGTTAAATGGTTAACGGTAAATTCCCCTACTATATACGGTGAAAAACTGTATTGGACATTACGTGTATTGGACATAATTTTTAAAGGTAGTATAATGTTTTTGGAGTATACCGTATAATTTACAGTGAATAACTGTAAATGTACATTCCCAGAATTCCCTGCGTTACATTTCAAATTGATGTTTTTTTGTTGAAATACATGTTTCTTCTTAGTTTTTTCTGATCAGTTTTGTATATTAGGGTTGTGTGTTACACCTAATGTTGTTAAATGAATGTTTACTGCATTATTTCAGTTTCATGTGTGTTACCGTGATGGTGTTTAGTGTTTGTGTGAATGACACTGTGCACCTTCTATATATGTTATTATTTAAAAGCTGCTTGTAATAGGCTTTGATTCATCATGTGACTCTCATCACCACCTACTTTTGGTGGTTATCAGTGTATTACAAAGGTGCAAAACAGATTTCAGTACTTCAATAGGTTGGTATATTAATATTATACCAGTTAATAAAATGATGGTATTTAACTGTAAATTTAAGTTAAAACCATAAAACCTAAAGTTGCTACCATATTTTTTACGATAAAATTCCGGCAACCACAGCTGCCGTTTTTTTACCGTAAATTTTACAGTGCAGATAACATGCACCAAAGACTCTTTTTAGCCAATCAGCCACTCACAAACAACCTCAGTGCTTAAGTGTGATTGTTTTGAAACCCAGTAACAGTCATTTTGCTCCAGCTATCCTCAATTTGATAATGTAAACTCATTCTGAATTGTTGTGGTTGGACAAGAAACAGTGCTTGCAAAACAGCTTGGCCTCCATCTAGATTTCCCCATTCTGTAATTTTCCCACTGAGATATGTTTGATGGTAAATTTCAGATGGAGCGTGAAGTTCTTTGTTGGGATCTGTTGGAGTTGTGTAATGTTTTCTGGAATGGTTGGGGGGTGGCCTCTTTTGGTTGGGCTGAAATGTCACGCTGGAGGGAAGTTAAGCAGGGTAGACCACTGGATGTAATGATGTGGGCTAATTCGCTCTTACTCGCCTCATCAGAGTGAGGAGCACAAAGCCTTGCATCCCATTGAAACTTAATGTGAATGGACAGATCACAGGGATTGCAGATGAAAGCGCTTACATAGATAGAATCATGAGAGCAGGATGTCGGGAAGAAGCGAGAGAGAGACGGTTGAAGTTGAGAGGGAAGATATCAGAAGGGGAGAGGAAGCCTGAACAAAAATCAGAGGATGTGTGTGTGTTTTGCTTTATAGAGACATGGGCTGTGTTCTAAAATATAGGGAACTGTCTACATAGGCAGCTATCTTCTAAGGGAGCACCATAACTGTAATGGAACCTCAGGTGGCTGATGTGAAACATTGTGAAACATCTGAAGTACATTTGTACCATAGTGTACCAAATAACCTAAATCATTGATCATTCAGTGATGAAATCAGTGTTATTTTATTTTAGCACTATTAATAATTAATATTTTTTAATTATACTTTATATTGTCACTTTAATTTTAGGCATAGTAATTTTGTTGCTTGTTTTTGTAATTTTTATTATCATTTTCATGTCCTTATAGTTTTTATTAAGCTTCAGTTTTCTTTTTTTTTTTTAGTTATTAGTGACTTAAGAAGTGTTGCCTTGGAAATTTGCTTAAAATAAGTGTTTAATATCTTATGTTATTTCAGTTAATGTTATTTTACCTCAAGTTATTTATTTGTTGGTTGGTTGGTGTTTTAGTTAATAACTCTGAACAAAATAGCATGATATTACCATGTGATCCATTACTTTAGTTTAGTATGACCACAATAGACTGATTTTTTGAAAGGAAATAATGACTGCGTCATATTCTGCCCAACAATTATTGCTCTGCTGTCAACATCTGCCCTCAAGCATATTAAACAATCACAAAGAAGAAACTGTAATATTTAACAAGCAGGAAACAATTCATCCTGACAAGCTAATGTATTCATGTCACGTATTTGAGACAAACACACACACAGAAATTTCTCCCTTGTGACAGATATTTTTAATAAAAGTACTTATAATGGAAATTATTGATTTAAAAGAATACACTTAAGTGCAAATTGAATGTAAGTTTTCAGACATTTAATTGCATGTTAAAATGTATTATAGTTTAAATGTATTTTAATTTAATAGTATATGCAATTAGCTGAACTTTTTTTACATAAGGGCCCTTTTATGATAATTTCATAATGGCTTCTATTGTATTGAAATATGGTTAAAGTTTACTGCTCTATCTGACAAGCATTTATGGTAGAATAATATATATATATATACTGTATATATGGATACACACACTTAATATAATAACAATAATAACTTGTGATTATTATATATTATGACTTTGTAATTATACATTCGTAATGATGAAGTTGCCGTTTAGTACATTTAAAATATATTAACTTTTAAATGTAATATTGAATAACACACTACAGTTAAAATCATAATCAAGTACTTTATATGTGCTTTCGTATGTTAATCAACTCATCAAAATAAGTTTGAACTTCTTTAAAGCACAACAAAAGATTATAAAAACATTGATAAGAACACTTAAGTGGCCTTTACTTCATAATAATATCTATATAATCTATATTATAGAAATACCGCTTTTTTTCATATATTTCTAAGATATTTAGTACTCTACAAGTTCACATTTAATACACATTAGTGCACTTCTTTTTACAAGGGCTTTTATTAAGAAATGATCCACGTGATTGGAGTCCAGTGGTCTGTCAGCAGCACGAGCGAGAGCCGGTGGAGGAAATGAAGAACAGCAAATGGAAAATTAAAAAAAAAGAATCTCTTTTAAGTGTGTGTGCTTCCTTCATATTTCCATTTAAAATTGATAATCTTATATAAGAGCACGTGGAAAGGAGACTGCGGAGTTTGATGTGTCTAAGGAGAGAGAGAAGAAACAACAAGGATAGACTTACAGAGGCATAAAGTGACTTCGTAAAGAAGTAAAATGAGCTGCAGAGGGTTTGATTATTCCGTTTGAATAACAGAGAATCTTCTCTCTTCTGCTTTGTGAACTGAGTGATGATAAACAAACGGTTGAGCCAGAGGAACCCCCTACAGCGCTGTTACACCATCCTCACACACACACACACACACACACATGGTGGGGGGTTGCTCCCCACAATGTAGGCAAAATGTGACCCACACTAAACTCTATCATACTAATTCAACACACATAGACTCAAAGGGCCAAAGAGCAAGTGAGGAAACACGTGTATAAAAGTATAAAAGAAAAAGTCTATGTAAAGTCTCCACAATTCACAGAAACAAGTATGTATATGTGTGTGTGTGTGGTGTGTGTGTGTGTGTGTGTGTAAAACATTACAACCAAATATTCAGGTTTCATTGAAGAAAAGTTCAAAAGAACAGCATTTATTTAATACAGAAATTGTCTTATATATTTATTTTCAAAATTTCTTCATGAACTTTTGATGAAGTTCTTCACACTTCATCATTCATTTTCACTCATTTCTTTTGCAATGTAATACATGTCCACGTTTTTTTTCAATTTAATGCATCATTGCTGAATTAAAATAATGTATTTAAAATTAATAAACAAACAAACTGACCTCAAACTTTTGTGTAGTAGTGTAACGTGTTTAAATATATTGCGTAAGCTAGAGAAAAAAGAGTATTTAAACATGGCACTTCAGCTTTAGCTTATATAAATGAGGACATATTGTAAACTTCTATTGTTATTGCACAAAACTAATTATAACCACTATGTAATCTTAGCCATACAAGCAAACTTTTTGCGTTTTTAAACATTATTTACTTCATTTATAAATCATTTCTACATTTCAGGACGTCCCCGGAGCCATGTAGCAAACTTGGAGACAATTTTGGGACAAAGAACAGCTAAATAAAGCCACAGATAAACACACGGACACTGACTGCAGCACACAAGCACACTCTTGATTACTTCTCTCACATCAAAACCCATGAATCCACTGTACGTACATATTCCTAATCTGATCTCATTAGTGTGACATTTGAGTTTATGGCACAAGAAACCATGCGCCAGCTGAAACACACTCACTAAACACTTCAGCATGCCATGTTACATAAGCATCGGACAAATCCTTATAATCCCAACACAGCAGATTTCTAGAGCCGTCACAATTTCATTCTAGGCAAAACTCAGAAAGTGAGATTCATGCAAAATGAACACATGACCTCAGATAGAAACCGTCTCTTTAGTATTTCAGATGAAATGAGGAGCAAATGAAGACACCGTGAGCTGCTTCTCAGATTTTTATCCGGTGGTAAGATCCCAATCTCACATGTCTCTTCTACAGTCTCACACTGAGTTCAGCTTTGCCAAGATACTGAAGTCTGCAGTCAAAAAGTCTCTCAGTATTAAGTCATAAATCAAAGGCATTTCTGAAATATATGAAACATTTATCATCAAATTGTTCCAAGACTAAATGATCTGAGCTTCTATCCACATTCATTTTACAGTTCCAGCATTTATCTTTATTGTCATTAATTAATTAATTCTATTGTCATTACAACTAAAGAATTTAATTTAGATTGAGTTAAGAATTGATGAAATGTTTTGTTTTTTGTTTTTGTTTGGGCCCACCTGGAAGAAATCAGGCCTGAGGATTGATTGAGTGATTGATTGATTGATTTGTTGATTATGGTTGGTTGATTGAGTGAGTGCGTGAGTGAGTGATGGAAGGGGTAGTGATTGCTTAGGAGTGATTGAGTGATTGATGATTTGAGTGATGGTGATTGGTGGATTGATTGAGTGGTTGGTTGGTTGGTGGTTGGTTGGTTGGTTGGTTGGTTGGTTGATGATGAGTGATTGATTGATTGATTGATGGTGTTGGTTGGTTGGTGGTTGGTGGTTGGTTGGTTGGTGGTTGGTTGATTGATTGTGGTTGATTGATTTTTTTTGGTTGATGATTGATTGATGATTGAGTCGATTGATGAGTCATGATGATTGCTTGATTGAATTGTTGGTGGTTGGTCGTTGGTTGATTGATTGATTGTTGGTTGGTTGGTTGATTGAGTGTTTCATTGATTGTTCATTGATTGAGTATGATGATGTCATGATTTTGGTTGGTTGGTTGGTTGGTTGGTTGATTGATTGATTGATTGATTGAATGATTGATGATGATGATTGATTGATATTGACGTAACGATAAAGAATCAAAAAATTGTTTGTAAATACAATTCGGTCCTTTATTTTACACATTTACACCATTTGTACACACATGCAATAAAGACAACAAGGGTCATGAAATGTAACAAACAAACAAGACAAAGTCTCAAATGAGTGAGGTTCACAAATGAGTGTGGAAATAATGTTATCTGTGACTAATGAAAGTTTCCATGTCTCCATTTGAAGCTTTTAGCAGAAAGACCTACGGAAACAATTCAAATTCTTTCTCTCTCTCTCTCTCTCTCTCTTTGTGTGTGTGTGTGTAAGTTAAGTTTGTCCAGACTATGTGAATCAAATATCCCCACGAGGACAGTAAAACCTGAAATCACGTACATCGTATGGACCAGTCAAAAGCCCAAGATGAGGAAAACAAATGAATAAACCAACAATGACCTTGTAATGAAAATGTTCAAATAAATAAATAAAAATGTGGTATGAAGGATAAGTTTAACTGATAACAAAACAAACTCGCTGATGGACAGTTAGTGGACAGTCATCAGCATGTGTGTTTGTGCACAACAGCTTGTTGTAAATCCAGCGAGAGGTGGGATCACACGGGTCACATGAGATTACAGGCGTCCTAATCGGGTTTGACGGATTCTGATATCTGTAATCAAATCCTCAGCTCAGATGCACAAAGTCTTTCTCCAGCTCTGCTGTCTTAAATGGCTCGAGTGCGATCCTGTGCTCTCATCATGAGCCATGAAGCTCAAAACATTTAAACAGGTGTGCGTTGCCAAACCGCTCTCTATGTGATCGATGGAGACTTGAGACTATAGCTTATAAAATAACAACGGCAATCCAGTGAAAGTGAAAATCTGAGCTGCCTGCTGGGAGAAAAAGGAGGAGTGAAATGTATTCTGGCTCAGACAGTTCTGAAGTAGCATAACAATCATTTTTTGGTCTGGATCTGAATATTACGTGGTTAAAAAATCATTATAAATGCAGTTCACATAAACAGTGAGCGCACTTAAACATGTTCAGTTTTTGAGAGTTAAATGTAATTGAATTAAAAAGAAAAAAAACATGTTTGGAATTTTAATTTTATTATTATTGCTTTAAAATGATCTTTTTCCATTCTATCATTCTTATTTGTTACTGACCGATATCTACGTAACATGATATTACAATCTGTAAGCATTAATGTACTACAGTACACCTACAGAATTACTGTGTCTTGTGCAATCGGATTGCTATTTGAATAGGAATGTAAAGACTGTATGAGACCCGAACAAACAAATGTGCTAAAATTACACTTGGCATCTTGTATGTGAGGATCGAATTCTGCAATCTGTCTTTAATGAATTTTGGAGGACATGTAGACCTTATCAGTCAATTCAGCTGCATGAAGTGTAGATTCATTCAAAAGCTTGTCAGATTATCTATGCAGCCCCATCAATTCAGCTTTAATCAAGTTTTTTTTTAAAAAGTTTAAATGAAACAAATGATTAGATTTTATATGAATTTAAATGGAATTGTAATACAATATAATTGCATATTATTCTTGAAAGTAATTGAGTTCAGAAGTAATTTGTTCTGAAATGTATAATTACGTAGAAAGATCCGAATTAATGCTGAAATTAAAATAAAGCTGCACTTCGCTGGTTATGTCAACGTTTCCCTCTGACTAAAGCAAAAAGGATGTTCAAAGGTCTTTTTATGTTTATTTCATAGCATCCTGAAGCTTGAGGCTCAACATGTAATGATGCACAACAGTACATTATGCAGATAAAAAGATCTAACCTTCAGTACAGCCTCCTGATGTACACAGATTCACAGCAACTGCTGCAGCCCAGCCCTTATGAAAATATATAAAAGCGTTTTTGGAAATAAAGACTTCTACATAAAATCTATTATTTTATTATATTAAAATATCTACTTGAAAGTCAATACTACAAAGTTAATGAGTTGCAACTTCATTGTAAGTTAAAATTCAATTTTAGTATTACTGTGACGATACAAATTTAAATGTCTAATGCATATACTGTATGTAAATCCTTACAAATTTCATGTGCAGTGTTTTTTCTGTTTCTTTTGTTCTTTTGTGTTCTACACAAACCGAGTACATGTATACATATTTTTAAAATGTAGAGATATATGACAGTATAAATTCAATTAAAATGTTTTTGATGTTGGAAATACAAAGAAAGTAATTTAAAAAATAGGCTATATTATTCCTTGCATTAAAACCTGTGCACCCCTTTATACGTTAGTGTATAACGCATAGTAATTCATTTAAATTATATTACCTGAAAGTATCCTTTTAAATAAATGTATTTCTACATTTTTAACTAGTACACATTCAATACACTTCAGTGTCTTTTTCATAAGGTTTATAAAAAAAAACCTCTAGAAACCTCAATCCTGGACAGAAAGTTCATGACATTTGCCGCTTCACCTCAGCTGTAAAAAAAAATGTGTGTGTGTGTGTGTGATGTGCATAACAGTTAAGTATCAGTAACTAATACAACTGTGCAGTACTAATGAATTAAAAAAAGTCAGCCTTAGAGATAATGAAGGGGCAGAATGTCATGACAACTGCAGGGTAATATTCACCCCCCACCCCCACCCAAAAAAAAATTAATAATAAGATTTTTTTTATATATTTTTATTATAACATTATTATTATTACATTATTTTAATGCCCCACAACACGTAAGGATGATTCTCAGTAGACTCACTTTACTGCAATGCAGAGTGTTTTATAATAGTCTGAGGATGAGAAATTGAGTGAAAAATGTTCTTTATTGTCATGAAAATAATGTCTTATGCAAAACATCTAATGCGTTCAATGTTACGCTCACAGATTCAAATAAGAACCATTCCCCTCATTTCCCTGATAATATTCAGGTAAGCATTCAGCCGTGTTAGAATATTGTTGTTCATCCTTCTCACTTAAAGTCCAAATACGCTCATTGTCTGAACGGTGATTCATTGAGGAGAGTCAGCAGACCCGTGGGACTCTCTATAAGGTACATAAAAGCCTCATTCGCCTGAAATTCCATCAAAGACTTTCTCCTTGATTTTTTTTTCTTTCTCTCCTGTCTGAGTCATATTTGCATAGATTTGCAGACAATGTGTTCAGAACTCCTTTCTAGAAGTAACCTCATGGGTATAGAGTGCCACACTAGGCTACTGGAAGTAAAATCTCAATCATTTTCTCTATAGAGACATGAGCCTTTTAAGACACAGAAGATACTTTTGAGTTCTGAGATTTAAAGCGATGATATGCTTCTGTGAAAGTCACAAGTCATTGGGGTTTGACCTTCATTAGAAAAGAAAGTCATGTTTGATAGCACAATTCCCAGAAAAGAAATACACTCTTAAAAATAAAGGCGAGCATTTTGCACTTGTTTGTACAGATTTTTGCATCATATCAAACAAGCCTGTTATGAAACCTTTTAGTTATTTATTGCAAGTATAAATTGCAATATATTAAAAAATATTGAGATATATACAAATGTCTGTCTGTGTATCTTTTGCCATAGTAACATTAGCCTCTCTGTTCAGGATTTTGCATGGTGTGCCCTCTTAAAAGTAAAGCTTCCAAAAGGGGGTTGTAGAAGAACGTCTCGGTTACGTATGTAACCCTCGTTCCCTGAAGGAGGGAACGGAGACGTCACGTCGGAGGACCGACGAAATTGGGATCTCGCTTAGAGGGACCAATCTACTTCGAGTGTAAACTAAACGAGCCAATGCACATTGGCATGCGATTATTGCATCCAGCTGCTGCTGATCACAGCGTGAGTATAAGTAGGCAGCAGATGCAGCGCATATTCAGGTTTTCGCTGAGGAGCCGAGCCGGTGACCCGGCCGCTCAGCGGTGGTACAGGAGCTGTGGCGACGGGACGTGACGTCTCCGTTCCCTCCTTCAGGGAACGAGGGTAAACATACGTAACCGAGACGTTCCCTTTAAGTCGGTCACTCCCGACGTCACGTCGGAAGACCGACGAAATTGGGATCCCACCTCCATCCTACCAAAAGGCCACAGATACTGCCCTTTCCAGTGTCCTGTGGAAGCCACCTGAGCCCCTATTTTTTGGCGTAGGCCAGGGCTCCTTCACAAGAGGACCAGCTACTGCTGCTATGGCACTACCCAATGAGTAAGACTGGATAACACTGGGAAAACGTACCCATTCTACTTGGAACCGGGACGTTACGGAAGCTCCAACCTTCCCGAAGGAGGTTTCGGAAGCAATACACATATGAACATCCCTTAGGTGCATATGGAAGAATGGAGGTGATTGAACCCTCTTGGAATGGCAGAAGTCTGCAGGGGAAACACAGACTCTGAGGCTATACCGTAGACTTTACACATATGAGATCCACTTAAGTCTTACATATGGAACCCAGCCTTCTACCGTTTCTCGAGGATTCAGAGAGTGAAGGCCTGGTGCTGGATGCTCCGCCACGTCTGGCTGCCGATGGGATGGAGGAACTCAACAGGGTCTATTATATGGACTCTCTGGAGTGGTTTTTGCAAGCCGACCTGAAGCCAGGGCCTCTCAGTGGTCCTACCCGTTTGAGGTGAGAACACAGGAGGATACCGGCTCCACACGAAGGCTATAGAATCTAGCGAATGTGTTAGGGGTCGCCCAACCCGCAGCCCTACAAATATCTGTCAGAGAGGCGCCACGAGCCAGCGCCCAGGAGGAGGCAACACCTCTAGTTGAGTGAGCTCGCAACATGAGCGGGCAGGGCACACCCTGTGCCTGATAAGCCCGGGTGATGGCATACACTACTGTCCAGTGGGCCATCCTCTGCTTTGAGACGGCATTCCCCTTTCTGCGGCCTCCGTGACAGACAAAGAGCTGGTATGAGGTCCTGAAGCTTTGCGTACGGTCTACGTAGCACCTTAAGGCTCGGACGGGACAGAGCCAAGCTAGGGCTGGGTCTGCCTCCTCCAAAGGCAATGCTTGCAGGTTCACCACCTGATCCCCGAAGAGAGTAGTAGGAACCTTGGGCACATAGCCGGGCCGGGGCCTCAGGGTTACCTGGGAAACAGCCGGCCCGAACTCTAGGCACAAACCGTTGACCGAAAATGCGTGCAGGTCCACTACCCTCTTGATAGAGGCCAATGCCAGCAGGAGCAAAGTCTTCAATGAGAGGAACTTCAGCTCAACCATCTGTAAAGGCTCAAATGGGCCCTGTTGTAGTGCCGTGAGCACTAGAGTCTGGTCCCAAGAGGGTATAGAGGGGGGCGTGGAGGATTTAACCTTCTCGCCCCACTAAGGAACCTGATGACCAGGTCATGCTTCCCCAACGACCTCCCTTCTACGGGGACGTGGTTAGCAGCGATCGCGGCGACAGGAACTTTAAGGGTGGAGGGAGACAGCACTTCGCTCCGACCCTTGCTGCAAAAAGGACAGCACAACTCCGATCGGGCATCTCCGGGGGTCTTCTCGGCGAGAAGAACACCACTCAACGAACAGGTTCCACTTCAAAGCGTAGGCGTGTCTCGTAGACGGTGCTCTCGCTGAGGTGATGGTGTCAACTACCTCTTGGGTTAGGTCACTTAGAACCTCCGCGTCCCGTCCAGGGAACAGACATGAAGTTTCCAGAGGTCTGGACGCGGGTGCCAAAGGGTCCCCGTCTCTGAGTCAGTAGATCCTTCCTCAGAGGAATCGGCCAAGGAGGGGCTGACGCGAGGAGCATTAGTTCCGGGAACCAGGTCCGGGTAAGCCAATAGGGCGCCACCAGCAGGACCTGCACCTCGTCCTCCCTGACCTTGCACAGCAACTGTGCAAGAAGGATCACTGGGGGAAACGCATACTTGCGCAGGCCCCGCGGCCAGCTGTGTGCCAGAGCGTCCGTGCCGAGTGTTCCGTCGGTCAGGGCGAAGAACAACTGGCAGTGAGAGGTTTCTGGAGAGGCAAACAGGTCTACCTGAGCGGCTCCGAAACGTCCCCAAACCGGCTGGACCGTCTGGGGATGGAGTCTCCACTCTCCGGGGAGCACAGCTCGTGACAGCTCGTCGGCTGCAAGGTTGAGTAGCCCAGGAATGTGAACAGCACGAAGCGACCTCAGATGCTTCTGACTCCAGAGGAGGAGGTGGCGGGCGAGTTGCGATAAGCGACGGGAGCGCAGACCACCTTGTCGGTTGATGTACGCAACGGCCGCTGTATTGTCCGTGCGGACCAGTACATGCTTGCCTCGTAAGCGCCCTTTGAGACGGCCCCGGGCAAGGTGCACTGCCAGCAACTCGAGGCAGTTGATGTGCCAGTGCAGTCGGGGCCCCGTCCAAACCCCTGACACTGCAAGCCAATTGTACGTGGCCCCCCAACCGGTGGTTGAGGCATCCGTGCAAACAACAGCATGCCTGGAGACCTGCTCCAGGGGCACTCCTGCCAGGAGAAACGCAAGGTCTGACCACGGGGTGAAGGTTTGGCGGCAGGCCGGTGTAACTTGGACCCGGAAGGTGCCGCGTTGCCACGCCCACCTCGGGACTCGGCCATGGAGCCAGTGCTGCAGCGGTCTCATATGGAGTAGCCCCAGTGGCGTGACTGCCGCCGTGGCCACCATATGCCCCAGGAGCCTCTGAAAAAAAATTTCAGTGGGACCGCCATCCTGCTCTTGAATGTATTCAAGCAGTTCAACACCGACTGAGCACGTTCCTGCGTGAGGCGTGCTGTCTGTTCGACCGAGTCCAACTCCATACCGAGAAAAGAGATCCTCTGCGTCGGGGAGAGTTTGCCCTTTTCCCAGTCGACCCTGATCTTTTGCCCAACAGGCTGGGTGTGAAAGCACCAAAAGTTCACTGTGCTCGCACAACTGATCCGGAGAATGCGTGCGCGTATGAGCCAATCGTCGAGGTAGTTGAGGATGCGAATGCCTTGTTCTCTCAGGGGAACAAGGGCTGCCTTCACAACTTTCATGAAGGCACGGGGCGACAGGGAAAGCCCGAAGGGCAGGACCATGTACTGGTATGCCCGGCCCTCGAACGCAAACCGCAGGAATGGGCTGTGGCGCGGAAGGATCGAAACATGAAAGTACGCGTCCTTCAGGTCGATCGCTGCGAACCAGTCTTGGGGACGGATACACCTGAAAATGCATTTCTGCGTGAGCATCTTGCACGGGAGCCGGTGAAGGGCCCGGTTCACGACGCGCAGGTCCAAGATAGGTCTCAACCCACCGCCTTTCTTGGGTACAATAAAGTAAGGGCTGTAAAACCCCGACCTCATATCGGCTGGAGGAACCGGCTCTATCGTGTCCTTCGCCAGTAGGACTGCGATCTCTGCACGCAAGACAGGGGCATCTGCTGCTTTCACTGACGTAAAGTGGACGCCCCTGAACTTGGGAGGGCGCCGGGCGAACTGAATCGCATAGCCGAGCCTGACGGAGCCATCGAGACGGGCTGGGTAGCTCAAGCTAGGCTCCCAGACACCGCGCTAGTGGTATCAACTGAACTACAGGCGTACCCGCAGTGGGGGAGCGTGAAAGAACGCAGGGACCCGGCCCAGGCATCTCTTAGCCGGTCCGAGGCGGGGTCTGAGTATGTGTAACACTGACCTTCGTTCGAGCAGAGGGTGCGTGGGTAAACCGTTGGTTCGTCCTCCCGATCCGCCAACTGCTGCTCACTGGCGAGAGAGGAGGGTGAGTGTGATATGGCTCTGGATCGTCCACAGCCCCCCGTCCCCTCAGGGGACCCAGAGAAGGGAGAAATTGCTCTTTTGTCGAGAATTTGGGTACCACTGGCCGCGAGAAGGCTGGCTGCCGCGGACGCTGCGTGGGAGCGGGGGCGGCGGCAGGGGGCCGCCCTCGGCGACAAGCAGACTGAGGCGCTGCCGCCGCCAGCCGGGTGGAGGCAGAAGCTGCACGCCGGGGCAGGATGTACCTGAGGGCCTCAGTCTGCTTTTGGGCAGCGGAGAACTGCCGGGCGAAGTTCTCCACCGTGTACGCCGGAACAGGCGGTTGGGACCACGGGGGGGGGCGGGGGGCGGGGGGGGGGGGGGGGGGGCGGGGGGGGGGAGAGGGGGGGGGGGGGGGGGGGGGGGGGAGGGGGGTTGCAGGAATATTGTCTGTCGCCGCGCGCATGGCGGCCAGACACAGCCAGAGATGGCGCTCCTGGCCCACCATAGTGGACATGGCACGACCCAGAAACCGCACCGTAACCTTCGTCGCTCGTAGCGCGAGGTCAGTCGCGGTGCGGAGTTCTCTGAGATTCAGGGAGTGAACCTCGTGCAAGTCCTCAGAATGCCGTGCTGGTCTTTTTTTTTTTTTTTTTTTTTTTTTTTTTTTTTTTTTTTCTATCCCCCTTTTAGTGCACTTGCAAATAACGCGAAGCGTGTAAGGCGGACGCAGCTTCTGCACAGGCCGTATAGGCAGTATCGATCAAGGCCGACGAGTGCCTACAGGCCTGGGAGGGGAGCAACGGTTTGCCCCGCCAGGTGGTAGCGGCATTTGGACACAACTGCATCGCAACAGACCGCTCCACCTGGGGGACTCCCGTGTACCCCCGCGTTGGACCCCCATCGAGGGTGGTGAGGGACGATGAGCCACTGGGCCGGTTTCTGGCAGTAAAAGGTACCGTCCATGACCCAGCGATCTCATCATGCACTTCCGGGAAGAAAGGCACAGAGGCGGGACGCTGAGAACCAGCGCGAGCCACTCCGAGAAACCAATCGTCCAACCTTGAGGGTTCGGGACGCGGTGGAATGTTCCACTCAAGCCCGACACTCTCGGCGGCCAGGGAAAGCATAGCCATCATTTCCGGGACCGTATCCGGCACCGCTGACCGCCCAAAGGGCGGCAACGCTGACGGATCTTCAACCCCAGAAAAGTCTGGCTCACCCTCCAATGCTGCAATCGACATCCAATCGTCGAGGGGAGCCTCGGAAGAAACAGGTGGTACCCCCCGGGAGGGTCCAGCCTGCTCTTTCTGAGAGCTCCGCTGGTTTCGAAGTGCTGGCGGGCTTGGGCATCCCCGGAGGGGATTTCCTCACCGTGACCGTAAGACCAGTCCACCCACCGCTAGAAAAAGGACGCCCCCGGCTGCCGCCAGAGGGAACCCCAGATCTAGGCAGTGGCATGGGCACTCCGCCCCCTTGCAGGTAACGGAGTCTGGTCCGCAACTCCGAGATGGTCATGCCCCCGCAATGGGGGCATGAGTCATCCACGAAAGCCACCTCAGCGTGCTTCATGCCCAGGCACGAGAGGCAGCGATCGTGACCAACACCCAGCGCCAGGTAACGACCGCATCCAGAAACACACGGGTGGTAAGACATCTTTAAAAAGACGCGTCTTCAAAAAGACGTTCCACCCGCAAAGCTCTTTTAGAATGGAAAATGCTCTTTTAGTGTGCTGAAGCGCACAGGGGAGATGGCCGTCTGCAACACACACAGGGGTAGTGCAACCTGCTGTGTGCAACCCACTCGACACGGGAAAACCACCGCTGAAGCGCCGTCCACCAGCACGAGAGCCCACCGAAGAGCGTGCTTGACTGTAGTTTATCACTACTGCAGAAGGTCAGGAGCAGAACGATAAAACCGCTCGGCTCCGAAGCGAAAAAAGCTGAATATGCGCTGCACCTGCTGCCTACTTATACTCACGCTGTGATCAGCAGCAGCTGGATGCAATAATCGCATGCCAATGTGCATTGGCTCGTTTAGTTTACACTCGAAGTAGATTGGTCCCTCTAAGCGAGATCCCAATTTCGTCGGTCCTCCGACGTGACGTCGAGAGTGACCGACTGAAAGGGAACCATTTTTGTTCCCCAAAAACCTTTCAGTGAACAGATCTTAAAGGGATAGTTCACCCAAAAATGAAAATTCTGTCATGAATTACTCATCCTCATGGAGTTCCAAACCTGTAAGCCTTCGTTCCTCTTTGCCACACAAATTCAGATTTTTTTTGGATGAAATCCGGAGCTCTCTGCCCTCCATAGCAGAAAACACAACTGACACGTTTCAAGGCCTGGAAAGTAGTTAGGACATCGTTAAATAGTCAAGGACTCAGTGGTTAAACTGAATTTTATGAAGCTGCGAGAATACTTTGTGTGTGCAAAGAAAACAAAAACAACTTTATTCAATGGTTTCTTCTCTTCCGTGTCAGTCTTCAATGCACGTTCACAAGAGTACCGCATGCGTGTGGAACGTCCATCTCTCTTAGTTTATCGTCTGTATATTCTGGTTCAAATAAGTAAAGCTGGGCAAAAATTGCAAGTCATCCTCGAAATCTTCAGACATGTTTATAAAGACAGTTTTATTTACAACGTGCATCTTCCTCTGATGCGCAGCGCATCCAGGTTCTACATCAGAACACCGGCTCCTGAGTCAGCAGCAGCACATGAATGTATCTTGATATTCACGCGGCGAAGACTGACCCGGAAGAGAACAAAATGTTGAATAAAGTTATTATTTGTGTTTTCTTTACGCACAAAATTATTCTCATAGCTTCATGAAATTACGTTTGAACTACTGATGTCACATGGACTATTTTAATGATGTCCTTACTACCTTTCTGGGCCTTGAACATGGTAGTTCCCTTGTTGTCTATGAAGGGTCAGAAAGCTCTTGGATTGCACCAAAATATCTCAATTTGTGTTCTGAAGATGAACGAAGGGCTTACGGGTTTGTAGGTGATTTTTGGCTGAACTAACCCTATAAATGAACCACTTTTTTCATATTGTGAAGAACATTTTAATAATCTGACATATCTTTTTCCATTATATAGAATCCTCTGTGCAGTGGAAGTGTTCCATGAATCTTAAAGGTTCTTCGGGAACCATCAGTGCCAATAAAGAACTTAAATTACATCTTGTTTATTAACTGCAAAGCGCATGAGTGTGAATCACGCAATATATGCCTTTTTAGGTATCTGATTCACCGTCTTGTCTGCACTTATTTCCCTCCTCTCCTCACTGCAGCCGTCTACTCTCATCTACTTTCAAGGCGAGGTGAGGCGCATCTTAAACGAGCCTGTTGTACTGTCATTTTTGATTCATGGTTATTAATGCTCTCACCGTTTTCACAGCAGTGCCCAGAACCATGTTTGGTTCTCCAAAGAACCTTTTAGTGACAAGTTCCTAAAATAATCATTTTTTCCATGTGTGATTTTACATTTTTAATAATCGAAAGATCCTTTTTTCCACTATAAAGAACCTTTTGTAGAATGGTTTAAGGTTCTTCATGGAACCATCAATGCCAAGGAACCTTTATTTTAAGGTTAACCTTTATTGGCTAAAAATGCTGGCATGTTTCAACCCAACTTTGGATCAAATATAGACTAACCCAAACGTTGGGTTAAAATGTTAATTAAAAAATGTAACCCAACAGTCAGTTTAGTCCATATTTGACCCATAGTTGGGGTTGAAACATGCCAGCATTTTTAGCCAGAAGTAACCGTTTTAGGTTAAAAAAACGTCTTAATGGCAGATTTGTTTATTACAAACATGCAGCTTGTTGATTACTTGTGGATTATTGAGATATCAGCCGTTTGGACTCGCATTCTGACGGCACCCATACTAATACTCTAATGACTGCTAGTTGACATGTAGTTGCAAAGACTTACAGTTAGTAGAATGTCTAAAGTGGTCTATATCGAAATAAAGTGTTACCAAACTTAGTTTTTTTTTGTTTTTAATAATAATATAACCCCTAATCCTAAAACTCAGTGGTGCAAGCAGGTTGTACTTAAATTTACAATTCATGTGAATTTATATGAATTAGTTACTAACTCGCTAAAACATAAAATGAATCACCATATGCGAGTGTGTTGTCACACCTGGATCCCATTGACTGGCCTCACACAAGCCAACGAGACTGTGCCTCTGGGACCTGCAGCAGTAAAAACAGTTACACCCAGGCCGTTTATACAACCCTCCTGCTAACATCCTGAACACACACATATAAACAAACTCAAACGGCACACTCTGACCCAAAGTGCTCAGTTACATGACATATTAAAAATACTGTGACCTGCAGTTCTCTGCTTAAGGGAAACAGCAGGCTGTGTTTCCCAAACTCGGCATCTGGCTGCATTTAGCGCAGAGAGGTGTTGTTTTTAACAAACTTCTGCGACATGTTTAAGGTGCCGAGAGGACCTTTGAAACTGTGCAAGCTTTTACTAAACTTTGTTAATGCACTGCAGATGCTGAGGGTGGTTAATAACCCTGTGCCAGAGGAGAATGTGTCTGGTACAGCACAAGCTGCAATGCCGTGCCAATTTATCTGAGATGAAGAGCATGGTCCAAGATTGCCATAAGTCTCAACAACTCTGCCAAACATAATAGCTGCATAATTGTTGGCAAAGATAGTAAGAGCAAGATAAACATATAGGCAGCTTAGGGTGGGTGGTATAGTCAAAAACCCAGTTATAATATATAATATATATATATATATATATTATATATATATATATATATATATACCACACATAAATTTTTTTTATATTTAATTTGGGGTGTATTTTACCACCTTTGGTACAACTTGTGATGTTCCGGTCAACATACCAGCTGCAAAAACAAATTGAGTATAGCTTTCTTGTTATGCTTAATTATTCAAAATATTAGATTTAATTCTTTTTTTCATCAATTGTTTTTAAAATCATTTTCTTTTTTGGAACAGATGATTGTCTGAGATCAGACCATGCATCTTTTTGAGTGAATATTGCCACAATCGTCCACAAATAATGCTGTTTCACACAATAAAATGAGGTGCGTAAGCTCGATCAAACGAGGCCCACATTAAATCAATTAATTTTTTTTTACATATATAATTTATTGTGTGTGTGTGTGTGTGCATGTATATATAGATATATATATATATATAATTATATATAATATACATACACAAAACAAAATATTGAAAATATTAAAAAGGTTAATTAAGTAAAGGATTTTCAGCATAGCACAAGGGTTAAATACATGAAATAAAATTAAATAATTACAAATGAAAATTATTTTTTTTTATGTAGGACTTGATGGAAGCAATACAAAACAGTATTCATGACAAATGAATAATATGTTTGACATCGGTGTATATAAAATTTATAAAAACTAATTAAATCTAATATTATAAATCAGATTGCCACTCTAAATTCTGACTGGATGACAAATAACGGTTCTGCGCTTTAGTCCTCTGCTCTGCCTCCTCTCCACCTACATACAACTCTTCCTCATTGAATTTTTGGCAAAAAAAGGCCTGGGTCTTGCCTGCTAGCTTTACAAGCTGTTAGAATCGTAGAAGCCATCTTGTAAATGACCAATTAAATGAGAAGAGATCACGAGAGACTGCATACCTGCCCAGAAGGAGCCATAAAACCCAATAAGGGGGGGGGGAAGTTGGCCCCTGACAAAAACACTGCTGAGGATAATTACAGCAGGGGAATTTCTCTTCTCCTCCTCCTTCATCTTCCATTACAGAAACTGAACCATACGCACCAAACTTTAGTCTGCTTTTTTTCCTGTATGTTTTACATTCATCAGTCTGGAAGACAGTTATATACACAAAGTGAGTTGTAACTTAGGAAGTTGGGGTATTTATTTTTATTTTTATTTTGGTAAAATGTGCATGACTGTATAAAAGAACGTTATTCTTAGCTGCTATGACTGGTTACTATTTAGTTTTTTTTCGCAGGATTTTCTGCAGTCCTGTAGTGTGACAAGTGAAAATATTCTATGTGGATTCCACAATGTAACACAAATTTGTTTCAGTTACACTTTTATGGTTCTTCTGTAATTCTGTGGTGTTTTTAGACATTTTAGAACTTCTATCATTAATTATTGAACATTGGTTTAGTATAATGTTTTATACTTTTTTGAAAGATATTTCGCTTTTGCACGTATGGGAACATTCTAGACGTTTCTGTAACATTCTGGAATATTCTAATAAATGCTGCATGCATAATAACTCAAGTTATTGTGATCTGCCAAATTATCAGACTTTTGTAAGCCATAAGTCTTGACTTTTGAATATTTACATGGACAAAATATTGGTTTACTTTCAAACTATTTCAATTTACATTTTTACTTTAAATCTATTTTAACTTTAAATTAGTAAGAACATCTACCTTTTCCTTAAAGGTAAATACATGTTAATAACATAATATTAATTCATTTACATATTAAGGTGTTGCTAGTAACAAAAGTGCATGCATTACCATAGCTCTGCAACACATATACTATTAGAAAATGTCCTGTTCACGTCCCAGCAGACACCTTGATATCAATTTGACGTCAAATATTAGTCAAGACTTGATCGTCAGCTTGATTTGCATATTTGACCTGTTTCTTGACGTCAGTCTGATGTCTTTTCAACATCAATTGCCCACTGGGTCTTAATTAATTTTATAAGCATTATCTGTGAAAAGTGATTACCCTGATTCCGATTTCAGATTTTTTTTCCAGCTTCATGTTACTTCTTAATTTAGAAATTGCTTCAAGAAAGGAAAAGATTAAAAAATGCTTTGCAAGTCACACTTCATTAAAGCCTGCGTAAAAAATAATATACATTTTTTTTCTACAATGAACATACTGAAAATGATGCTCATCACAGAAATCTTCCGTTCATTCCAATGAGATGTTCTGTGAAACTTGTCTGAGCAACAGTTGATGAAGCAAAAAAAGAAAGAAAGAAAGAAGAAGAAATAGGAAAGAAAGAACGACAAACACATAATAAAACAGTTTACAATGGGTTGAGATGAAGTATATCAAGTCAGATTGCAGGGCATGGCTTGAAATGTCATGTCACTTAGTGTGAATTTCTTTTAGAAAGAAACCCATGACCCATGATCGACTACCAGTTGAGCTACAGGAACTAGTAATGATTGTTGCTTAAATTCATAATGTTGTGGCATTACATTTTGCATGCACTGCAAAGATTTTCCTCAGTATTCCAAAACATATATCATCCTAAAATCAAAGATAGGATGGAGTATGAAAACCTCTTTTCCCTTTTAATCAAATTGATTTTTCACAGAAAACAAGTAAATGTATCATGGTTTAAGAAACTTGGAAACAAGACAAAAAATACAGAGGGAGAACATCACTTTTTTTGCAGTGTGATCAGAAATTACAGTCCAAGTTATTTCCATATTCTAGATTTTGGGAGCAGAGCTATTTAAGACATTTTGTCAAATTCAATTTGGAAGATCGGAAACTGTGAAAACACTGTGCTCGGTGTATGACATTCATCAAGTACTGAGGTTAATGCAGGTGATATGAACTGGAGTTTGTCATTACCTCTTCCACTGTCCCTATCAATAAAAGTGACAAAATGTCCAAAAATAAACCTAGATTTGCATTTCCTAATGGAAAAGGCAGGCAAAACAAAAAGTAACATGATATTTAAAAAAGTCGTAAACCCAAATATAGATAGAAGAAACATGGAAAGACTGATAGCAACATGAAGTGAAAGCTGTACAAATGTAAGAACAAAACGTCCAGTCATAAATTCATACTGAATTCATTCTACATTTTTAACAATGGAAAGGGGAGATTTTCAGACTTTGATCATAAATGTGTTGAAAAGTTTGAATGGAGATTGAACAATAAGTAGTTTATCTTGAATTAATTTCTTAAAGTTGGGTAGAAAAAAAACAGAATGTCGGAGTAGCCTAATATTAATAAAAGCACCTTGGAAATATATTCAACTAAAGCAAATCTCTTTCACACTGCTTTCATCCATCATCACTGAATCAGACCTTGCTTTTAAGGCCGAATGGCAGAGTGGTTACAAACATCAAACATCCATAATCTTGCACATACACATCTAACAAAGCGCATGGCTGAGTTCTTCTCCAATGCATTGCAATGCTGCATCAAGTAAATGAAATATGCGCCTTGTTTTCTGTTGTCTGCAGAAAACAACACACAACTCAACTCCTCTAGTGACTATGGATGGTTAAAAGATACAAGAAAAAAAGAACAATCAGTCAGTATGCAAATAGATCTAAGACAGACGACCAATCACAATACAGTACGCAAATATTACAACGTTATCGTTTGTTCAATATTGAATGTCATTCTAAAAGATATTTTCTAACCTGTATTCTGTCACCTTCATATATACTCAATTTTAGAAACTTCTATTTCTTTTTTTATGAGACAATCCTCTGAGCTGGAAATGTCATATGAAGAATCACTGTATATAAGATCTAGAAAAATTGTCTCAGCTAAAAATGTGATTTATATGTTGCATATGAGTGTCCATTGACAAAGAAAGAAGCTTTTGGCTATAGCATCTACCAGTAGGGGTAAAAAATGCCGCAGATAAATAGCCACACCTTGACCCCCTGATGCTACCTTGCATCAACGTAAAATCATGAACAGCAACCAAACGCTTACATTTAAAGTGGTTTTGTTTTGCCTTTTATTTGCAACACAGGCATGGGCATTCAGTTCAAAGGTGTTGTAAAGGATCTGATTGGTCAGTCAGACTGTGGATATTGCTCAGTATACATTGAGAACACACGGCAAATAACACAGCGTACCAAAACAGGCTACACAGACGAAATAGAGACAGGGTGACTGCCTTGTTTTTGTAAACAAAGTGAAGTTACACATTCTCACTGCAAAGAAGAGGGGCTCGGTCGAGCTCCACCCTTTAAAGGGAAAGCAATTACGTACCCGCATTAGTGCATGCAAAAACACTGATCACCTTAGTTAATGAAGCCAAGAGGGCAATGCGCCCTCATAGTCGATGTTTTTGTTTTTGTTTTTGTCACTGCCGGCAGGCAGAAATGGAAGAAAGGTGAAATACAAGAAGAACAGATACTCAGGGAAACCATAGACGAAAGATTTACAGAAACTCTAACTGAGGTTGCTTTACCTTAACCATATAAATGAACTCTAATGGACAATCCAATAGTAGACACGCAGTTTGGATGAATCCATTTTTTTGGTCAAATAACCAGCATTCTCCATTTTTTGGCCTTTATAACTATCAAAACCAGAGCCATGCTTTTGGCTGACCTGAATTCGGAAGTCAGAAATGTGTTTACTTTGAATCTAGTCACTGCCGAGGTCTTCGTTTATTCTACCTTGTAGGTTAAGTAATGCTGCTTGCTGTGTCCTAGCAACAAGTAGGGCAACAATAACAAATGGATCCCTCCAATTGGGATCCATCCAATCATCTATGTTTAGCACATTCCCATAACTGTAAAATACCTCCATCCCTAGCCTCCTTCAGGACATGGGCTTATATCTCCATATCGTCAAGGGCAGCAGGTGATACAATTCCATACTCCGCAAATCTCCGAACAAGCTAGTTACCAAAACTAGTCAAGTGAGATAAATGGCTAGGTCTTAGAAATGAGCAAATTAGTTGGCCTCAAGGGATTCCAGAAATTGTGGAAAGAATATTCACTGGAAACGTGCACCCATTTGTTGGTTGGGTTATTCCAAGTGTATACTGCTATATAAGGCTCCTTCTGATCTGCCAAGCAATTGACCTTGATGTAATGATTAAACCTCGGCTCACTGGAAGGGACCTGAGCCGTAGCTTTTGTTCAACTGCAAGCACTGCTGCTCAAGCTGGTCCAGGAACTTGTCCACAGAGTCCTCTTTGTTTTCCAGCTTGAGATACTTCCTGGCACTTCCAAGATCGAGCTGAGGCCAGCTGCGGTGCTTCTGCTCTTCCACAGGTATAAGGTCAAGGCTTGTAATGCCAACCATGTTCACGCACACCTCTGAGCTGGACTGCCTTGGAAGCAGTCTATGGTGACCCGTCAAAGAAAAGGACTTGTCCTCTGGATGCACCAGATCCCTGGGCAGTATTTGAGGTTTAGTCCTGTGGCTCATGCTGTAGGAGCGTCTGGGTGGGATGGAGAAGGTCTCCAAGTCCTCCCCACCCAGTGTGGACATCGAGGATGCGGTCATACAGTTGCTCAGTCCAAAGTGACTTTCTCGCCGCAGATCCAGTGCAGAGTTGGTCCCCCGTTCCTCTGTGCAAAAAACCTCCTTGCTGTTGTTGCAAGAGTTGGAGGTGTGAATCGAGGGCGTGGAGGAAGAGTCCTGATGATGAAGGACCTCAGTGTGCACAGGGTCTTGCTGCTGAATCCTGTCCTCCTCATCCATGCTCTTCACTTGCAGTAGAGGCTCCGAACTGGACATTTCTTGCAGGCAGAGGATGTTCAGATGGGCTGCAGGTAAACTGCTGACCCATTGGTAGTGGCTGGCAAGGGAGTTCACCTGCAAGAGGTCTGCAGAGGGCACGGCTGCAGAAACAGAGCAAATGACGCTCCGCATCTGCGCCAGAAGCATTTGAGTTTCCCTATCCCGATTCTCATAGAGTACCGTATTGGCACAAATAAGTATGAAGAGTCCCACTCCCATAATGACAGGTCCTAGTAGTTTCATCCTTTCGCTATGAACCAGACTTGCTGCGGAAATCAGTCCTTTGGACCCTAATCCCCATCCTGATGCACTTCCAGAGGAACCTTCCTCTGTCGTGTCCACTGATGATCGATGGGCCCTGTACGGCCAGTAGCCTGCCACGGCAAGAATGGTGCCAACAACAACAACCACTACCCCAAACACCAGAAAGGCACCTGGCATGGAACGGATACGCAGCTTTCCCTGGATTACACCTTCTTTCTTTCTCCTGGTGTGAAGACTGAAACGTGGCAAGCGCTGGCGGGAAGGTGTGGCTGACATCCGGCCGTGGGACTTCTGAGTCCTCATGACACAGGCTGGTCTGTAATGGTCCCTAATGGGAGTCTGAAAAGGTGAAGAGGGAAAGGTGAGATTAAGGTTAAGGTTGAGAGTTGACAATCATTCAGCAATGCATTCACATTTCTCATCTTAATGTTTGCATCAGATTCCTAAACAAATATGAAATATGTGCTACAACTACTATAACCCCTTGTTTACTGTAAATTGAAACATTGATGCTAATGGTCCTGGGATTTGTTTTTCTTTAGTCCTACTCAGACTTGTTTGTTATAATGGCTTCTATTAATATTTAATCCATAGGGGCTTGTCTTGTTTTAAATAATTCAAGAAAACATGCACAGTGATTTCTACTTTACAGCCTGCAAAAAGCACTTAATACATGGTAATACATTAAAGGAATGTTTCAGGTTAAATACAAGTCAAGCTCTTGACTCATTTAACGAAATGTACGATTAGCCCGTGGACTTTAATTGTATTTGCATAACTGTTGGATGAGTTTTAAGTCAAATAACAAGAAAAAAGGCTGGCAATGTACGAACCAGTGCATCTTGCACTTTGATGGGAAAATCAAAGATAAATGGCACAAAGAATCAAAGATTTAGTTAAAATTTCAGAAACATAATGCAGCATGAGATTTTCAGAGATGTATACATAGAGCAGGAGTGCCAAATCCTGCTCCTGTCGATCGACTGTCCTGCAAAGTTCAGCTCCAACCCTAATCAAACACACCTGCCTTTATTAATTTTCAAGTGATCCTGAAGACCTTAATTAGTTGCTTCAGGTGTGTTTGATTAGGGTTGGAGCTGAACTTTGCAGGACAGTTGATCGCCAGGAGCAGGATTGGGCACCCCTGACATAGAGTAACCCCATTCTGATGGTATACCACAAACAAATCATAGATTGTATTTAAATAAATCGTATAGGCTCTAAATATACTTAGAAGTAAAGTGGATGATGCTGTGTTTTATTGCAGTGAGAGTATTACCAGTCCCTCAAACAATTTGTAAACTGTTGCATTAGTTTAAAGGCATGACATATTTCTTTAATACACTGACAGATAAAGTACCCAGCTGGGTTCCCAAAGGGAGCTCCAGATATTAAACAAGCTTAGTTGATTTTAGGTCATTTCTTTATGTTGTTGATTTTAACTTGAAGAAGAAACAGGTGTGCAGGGGAAACCTTGCACTCATTGCATTGACCGAGGCAAAAATAAATTGAATCACTAAGAATCTCCAAAGTCCATGCCACTTTTGGCTGAGGAAGAATGTGGGGGAAAAACAACAGTCCATAAATGAGAAATTATATGTGGCTAATTCACTTTGGAATAACAAACGCTCCATTGGCAGAGGTTTCTCAACAACTCTGAAAATGTCATTTACAATTCCGCCAACTCACTTGGTTTGTTTAAACTCATGGGAAATGCATTGAATGTTCTGCTAGAATACTTAAATCAGATAGAACTTGTAAGCAACATGTCAGTAATCTAAAAATACAAAGTTAATGACCAAATGTAAACACTGAGGTTGTGGCAAAATCTGTATATAATAATAATAATAAAAATAATATGCAATTTTGGCACTAATTCCCTTTTGAAATTAATACGGCATCATAAACGACTGAAACCGTCTTTCCTTAAATCTACGCAAATGTCAAAACTCCACAAGTAAAATGAGATGCACGCAGAAAAACAATCTATAGTACACGCATCTCGGAGCATATGTTTGGACTGATTCATCAAAAGGCTGGACTGATGAATTCCAGACTCTTTTTTCCATACAAGTTCAGGTTACTGGTATAATGGCGTTTCACTCTGGTTTCCAAATGGTGAAATTAATTATACAGAGTATACAAAACAGAAAACAGCAGATGTAGATTCAATCGTTCAATCCAAAGTGCGTGAATGTTTCAAAATATTGTTTGGGTATTTGTACAGATTATTATTAAGCCCAAGTCATCTCTTGCATGACAGGGCGGAACTTGCTGTCACATGCATCAACCACTCAAAATATTCCTGCCTATCAGTGGCATAAATGAGGACAGTCCACATTGATTGGTGACAGACTGATCCAGTTGCATGTAAAAGTGAAGAGAAAAAAGTCTATTCAAATCAGTTTGATCATTGCAGTAATAACCTCATGAAAAATTGTTGGGTCTAATATCACCACCCCAACAAAAAAATAAGTTTTGGTTTCTTAATATAAGGAGATCTCCACTAATTTGTGCATACGTATATAATGCACCATATATATAGAATATTATATATTATATTGTATATATATATATATATAGAATATATATATATATATATAGAGATATATATATCTAATGTTTGAAAAAATGCACCAAATGTGATCCATAATTTTGTTTGTTGCAATTCATTATCTTTTCTGGACGCTTCTCAAAGATTGACCAGCTTGTGCTAAAATGATCGAAGACATCAAAACACCCCTTTTTTTCCTTAACAGTGGGTTCAATCTCAAATTCATTCGTTCTAATAAATATATGCCCCTCTCTGTATATCAAATGGAATTAAACAGTTCTATATTAAAGGCACCATTTCTCGATTTGCGTCCAAACTTGAGATTAGACTCCAACAACATTACAAATCTATCGACCTCTAATAAGGTCAAGTCAGTTGCTGTATTGATATCGTTACTGGTTACAAATGTATCAAACGGCGAGATCTAGAGGATGCGTTTACTTGCCTTTGTTACAATGTATCGAGTCAGCGTTCCATCGTTCTACCGCGCTGGACACGCGTGCTCGTGATGTTCTTCACCCGCTGCGAAGTTTCGCGGTTCTCCATCAATCCAGACGCGTGAGAAGTGCCGCGCGTCTCCCATGACAGCTCTTCCTCTCCAGAAGAGGACACTGAAGGGTTAAAAGAACTGGCTTTCTAAAGGCAGATAAGGTAAATGTCGCTCCATCACCTGTAGTCACCGTCTGTCCGTTCACCAGTGTCCCACATTTCGTGTTCTCCCCTCAGAGAAGTGTTGAGGAGAGCGCCGCCTTCGCCGAGACTCGATGGAGTGGCCAGACTTCAGTTCGCTTTCCACACAGTCAGGCAGAGCACATTACACACACATTCAACAGGCTAGATTACTCTTTGTGGTTTTGAAGAGTAAAGTCTCTCCGAACTTGTTGGTGGACATTAATATATATAGGATTGTAATGTAATATTGAGGGAACAGAAGAGGAAAATGATATGGAAAAGCTGGCACACAAGTATATTTGACATACCAGATACCGGACAGCTTTTTTCCCCTCATCTCTGACTGTTGGCGACATCTCGTGGGGAAAGTTCATTTTTAACTGAAAAAATTAACTGAGGTCAATGGTGTGTCAAGGTTAGACTTCTCAAGCAAGAATGAGATTAGAGAAAAGACAGTGGGGAATTTAAAGTCTTTTTTCCCCCTTTTCAGTGTTTGGACAGCTTTCGGTTTCATTGAATGGTAAATAGCAGCACACCGTCAAAAACCATCTTTTTTTTTTTTTCCATATTCATACTGGTTTGGAATGAAATGAGTAAATTTCCTTTAAAAGGCAGGGTATGTGATTTTTCAAAAACGCTTTAGAAAACCGATTCGGGCCGAATAGCAAAACAAACTTGTAGCCAATCAGCAGTAAGGGGCGTGTCTACTCGTGATGTGGAGGAGAGGGTGTTCAGTGCACGGGACGGATATTAGCCGAGCCGAGCGACAGCACATAGAGATTGCGTATACCACCAAAGAGGAAACCTCTGCGGAACGATTAGGCAAGCAGTATGCGCCGTGTAAATATCGGATCCCTTTGCCATCGCTGATAGCACTCGAGGAGTGGAGGCCTGCGATCGGACACCGAGGTGTTGCTTTGGTTCTCGCATCGGCGAGTAACACCGTGTCTACAACAGCTAAAGTCTGCCTACACTGGACGACTGATCACAACCGGTGACAACCATTTGAAATGCGTGTCAGCAGCTTCTCCTAATGACCCGGCATCTTTTTTCTGTCGGGGATTTGTTGCGCCGCGCCACTCACGTCTGTAGACACAGTGTAACATTGGTTTTGCTTTTGTTTCACAGAACTAATCGTTGCCAGAGTTGCGTACGTATGTGTGGGGCGGAGCTATCAAAATAGGGACAAGACCCTTTTGGGGTAGGGGTGTGTTTTAGTGATTTCAAATATCAACATTGGCTACCAGAAATCACTTACCCCACCTTTAAATAGTTTTTATACATTTGATTCTGCAATACTGGTAAACCCACCACAAAACACCTTTGTAAATGAACTGAATGGACACAGTATTGTGAGGCAGTGGTTTTTTATTATTTTTGTATGGAGAACGTTGTTGTAAAAAGACCATAAACTCTGCCCCAGCTCAACAACAACTATGGTACATTTCTAAATATACAATGCGAAGGCAAGGACATCTACTGTTGGTTTAATTTTATGAATAAAATATATTGCAAGCAATTTTAAAATAAAAACAACTAAAAATGATGCATAAGGTTAACAATACCAGTAAATACTGAAATGTGAATACGCAAGCAATTTCCCTAAAACTACCTATTTGACAAAAAAGGAAAAAAGAAAAAAAATGCAGTTTGCTTCAAAGAAGAGAACCGCAGGGCAGAACAACATTTAGACACATTTAGACAAATTTCAGTCTATTTTTGTCATTTTCAAGAAAAATATTTAAAAACAAGATGCACAGTTTTGCTTTTCACAAAAAAGTAACATTCAGATTTGTTTTCAGATAATATATCTTGAATTCAGATTATTTTCTTACCTCAACCACAAATTGTCTTTTTTTTATAGCACAAATCTAACCATTTAGTGACAAAAATTGTCAGTGGGGTAAAAAAAAAAAAAAAAAAAAATCAAGATATTTTTGTTTTTAAAAGAGTTCTTAGACTGGAAAACAAGAAGAAAAAAAAATGCCAATCAGAAATTTTGTATCTTTTTCTTTAAACTTAAGAACGTGACCTTGAGCGGGATCGAGATCGGGAATAAGACCGTGAGCGTGAATGCGAGCGAGATTTGGATCTGGATCTGGATTCCCTCCGCAGATCAGCATCTGGTGGCGTTTGAGATCTGGATCGAGAATGAGCTTTAGAGCGGTGCGGCCTTTCAGTCGCCCGGCCTTCATCGCTGCTCTTGTTTGCCTCCTGAGATTTGGACCCAGACTCTCGGGAGAAATCCTTGTCGTTCTCCGATTTGGATCGAGATCTGGACCGGGACCTGGATCGAGAAGAGGAGCGAGCCCTCTTGTTCTCCCGTTTGCTCTTTTTGCTCGGGGGGCTTAAGCTCGTGCTATTATCCCTAGCGCTTTCACCTCCCCTGCGAGCTCCATTACTGCTCTCCTCCATCCTACTGCTCCTGCCCTTTGCCTTCTTGCTGGTTGACCTGCTGCGTGAACGTGAGCCTGAGGCTCTGGAAAGAGAGAAATCCACATATTAGCTAGCACCTTTGAAGCCACACAGCAACTAAAGCAATTACTGCCCTCTAGTGGATTCATGCATCTAAACTGCGCTCATACTACTGTCATAAGAATGTAGAAACTTGAATGTGAAAATTTGCAATGCAGAGCATATCATGTGTAGGAAAGGAAGTTTTTGCTTTCAGGCTCAAATACTATTTTAGTGAATTTGAGCACTAATCAATATTGAGCACTGCTCCTTGTAGAAGTAAAAAAAATGAATTTTAAGTGTATTGGAACTAGGGCTGGGCGATTTAGCTAAAAAAAAAAAAAAATGTATCAATTATATAATGTTTCATATAGTATTGATAACTATTGACTTTTTTTTTTACCTTTACCTTTTTTAAAACAGTGCAATAAAAAAAAGTTTCAATTTAACCACTGTATTTTTAATTTATCCAAATTAAGACAAACAACAAATAATTTTTTGTTTTAACAGTCAAACAGAATTTTTTTTTTTTAACAAATATCGTCTTTGTTTATTCAGATTAAATAAGTCTTAAAGAAACTTTTGGCTTGTCTCCCGAGGCCACAGGAGGGTGCAATGAGCAAAATAATGCAGCGCATTAAATTGTCAATGCAATGAAATAACGGTCTATAAAAATGTGCATAACGTCTAAATTAACAAATCAAATATAATTCCGTAAAATTGCATAAACAATTATGAACAAAACAGTATCACCTATTTATGCATTGCTCATACCCAAATTATTTAAAAAAAACATGACAGGGAAATGGAATAAACCTCCACAATTCGCAACATTTTCTAAAGGTTTTACACCAGGGGTCACCAAACTCTGTCCTGGAGGGCCGGTGTCCTGCAGAGTTTAGCTCCAGCTTGCCTCAACACACCTGCCTGGAAGTTTCTAGTATGCCTAGTAAGACCTTGATTAGCTGCTCCAGGTGTGTTTGATTAGGGGTGGAGCTAAACTCTGCAGGACACCTGCCCTCCAGGACCGAGTTCGGACAGCCCTGGTTTAAACTCTGAACGTTTGCATGGCTGTTCAAAAAAAAACCTTTGCATTGGGTTCGGTTTTAAAGGGGTGGTTCATTTCGATTTCACTTTTTTTACCGTTAGTGTGTAATGTTGCTGTTTGAGCATAAACAATATCTGCAATGTTATGAAGCTGAAAGTTCAATGCAAATGGATATATTGTCTTTTAAAATTCTGGCCGTTTTAATGCCTACAAAAACGACTGGTAAGTTACTACAACGATTACTTCCCGGGTTTCATGCGTCACACAGCCCGATAAACCCCACCTCGTGAACAGGCAGCTAAGGGCGAGGCATGCTGCTGCTTTTAGAGAAAGGAGAGAAAACTAGGGGTACCGAAAATCTGTTCATAATGAATCACGATTCTGTCTTCTAAAAACGTTCTAATGATTCACAGTTTCAAAATCAATCTTCTAAACAACGGTTCTCTACTGTTCCTCCATTCCCCTGCTTGCCACGCTCTGCATCTCGCTCTCATCTCTCATTCATCTTAGTAACAATTAACTGTTCCACTTATACACTTTTCACATAGCTGAGAAGCGTTAACCAGGGACTGCGTGCAGTTTCCGTACCTATCTAAAGCTTTATCAGATACAACCGTATATAAAAGCAACAAGCCCTAGGGCTGTGTATCACCTGCAAAGTCATGATACGATACGTATCACGATACGGGATTGCATTGAATTTCACCTAAGAAGAGTTTAGTAAAACAGCTGTTTATTAAACTCTGCATACCATAGGGCCATTGCTAACGATTGGCAGAGCAGGCAGCTGACCTCTGCATTATGAAGGGCCTCCATAATTGTACCACAGTACAATATAGGTAATGGAATATGTTTCATGTTTACATTTGTGCACTCCCCACAAGGTACAATATTCCGATTGTTTGCATCTTGTTTTTAAGCCCATAAATAATAATGTACTCGTTCTAATACATTTTTATTGTAATGTACTCATTCTAATATATTAAAAAAATCATATTTACATTGCTGGTAGTTTATCATTGCACCCATTCACACTCTCTACCTTTAAAAAACTAAAAATTAGAAGAGTTCCAAACTAATTCGCTGTCTTCTAACGCACGCACACACGCTCATTCACTCACACAGATCACATTGCGGCCTCACTCAAGACATTCAAGAACAAACTTTTTAGCACTGCCCCACAATTTTATCAACTAAATAGCTTAATCGCTTAAGAGCTACATTATCTTTCTCAACAAAGAGCTGGTAACATCATCGTTTCTAAAGCAATTAAAGCCACAGCTTCACTGTAAGAGATGCGGCAAAACGGTGGTAATTCATACATACGCAGCCTCTCTCTTTCTCTCTCATAAATGAACACTTGATGAGTGAATTACACTTTTCTGAGAACAGAATATTAGTGGAGATCGCTAAACTGCAAGCTAGCCAGTGTTTTCAGAAAGCAAGCACGTTTATCCACAGTGAAGAGAGCGCACATGGTTGCCAGGTTGACAAAGATAAGTAGCACACTTAGCAGATATTTCTGTATTACGCAAGTGTGAAGCTCTGTTTCGGAGATTACATCTCTCTATATCAGGTAACCCCGGTTGAGTTCCTCTGCGGCCAGATTAAACCTTATTATAGCCTATATATTATGCTCTATTAATATATTTTTTAGAAACCTTGCACTTTTCAACTCCGTTTTAAATGTTGTTCTTGTATTCAAATTAACCGCGGTCCACTGCTGCACACGTGCCACACTCTCGATACGGACAGCTGTATCGATCCTCGTATCAACGCGTCCAGCGATCTAAAAGTATGAGAACAACAAAAAAACATAGGCCTACCATTAAAAGCCGTGCTTGCACAGGTTCTGCATGATCTTCTTCAATAATATCCTCTGCTTCTCAATCGGGCTCAAACTGATAAGCAATATTAGCGACGCCGTTGTTTACAATACAACGGAAGCACATGCCGCTGAGGTGAGGGGCGGGACCTTAGAGCACACTAGGCGGTTAGCCAATCACAACACACTGGGCCAGCTAACCAATCAAAGCCCATCGCCTATTTATGAGGGCGGGGCTTCATCAAAGCAAGAAATGATCAGCGTGTTTCTCAGAGAAGGGACAAAGCGGTGTGGGATAAAGGTGAATTATGTGAAAAATGCGTTTTTAAAAAAACGAAGCATTAACATGTTAGACTGCAACCCATAAACACAATCAAGCCTATAAAAAAAAAAACAGTCAACCACCCCTTTACCCTAATCAAAATTTTAGCCGCATGATCTATTTATATTCTCTCTAATTCTAAATGAATACGCAGCGCGGCACGTCTCGTGGATAAACTAACAAAAACATTAAAATGCAACAACGACACTTACATCACTGCATCTCATGGGCCGCTGATGACTCTCCCCGACACCCACCTAACATTTGATTGCACTTTTTTTTGCATTCAAATGCAAATTTGTATTTCAGATTCGACTAATATATATTTTTTATTCACAATCTCTTCCTCACAGGCAGGCACAGCACTCATTTCATCAAGTGTTCTTGTGCGGGCGGTCTTTGCTTTAGGGCTGTCGCGATTTGTCGATTTTATTCGACTATTCGATTTTTAAAAATCTTTGACTTAATTTTGCTTGCGTCGACTAACCGGTAAAATACCGGAAGTGGTGCATTTCACGGACAAGAATCCATAAAACACATTATTAGACTGTTTTCCAAGGCCTCATGATATATTAAACCCGTTTAAAAATCATAATTAAGCATAACGATTTAATTAAATAATTATATGTGATGCAGTTATAGGCGTGTAGGTTACGCACGTGCGTCTCACAGCGGCTCCGTTCACAGTAAATGCTGTTCCACACATGTGTGGAGCGTCTCAAACTCCATCTGTGCATGTTGTTGTGAGTTTTTTTTTTTTGGGATTAGTATAAGTTCATGCTGGGAACACAACGTGACTGACACAAAAAAAAAAAAGAAAAAGCGCACCATTTCATCAGATTTGTAAGGTAAATCATTTATAAATCAACGCAAACACAGGAGAACACCTCATTATCTCGCGGTTTTAAAATATCTCAAACCCTCACTCTGAGTTTACACGTTTTGATGTCCACATATTCATTCATTTACAGTGGCTATAGCATTTCTGTTGTAAAGCAATGGCCAAATATTAAAGATTAAGTGGACATTTTAATTAAATGATGCTTGGTCAATATTAAACAAGTATTAGATCGCACAGTAATGTGTAAAAACAATCGTCAGGCCGTTGGCGCCCCCTCCGGGCCTTTGTTGTAATGCGTACTGTACATTAGCTCTATTCACTGATCTATAATAGAGATTATATAGATCAGTGGCTCTATTACATTATAATACAGTATTTTAACAGTTTTGTTAAATAAAACCATATGATTTTCTTTGCATTCTGATACTTTATTTGAACTAATATATTGCCCCTCCTTGTTATTATATAGTATTTTAAGTAACTTAAAAGGCTATGGTCACATTAGCCTACGTCTGTTTTTATTACCACAAAAATGAATTATTAATTATAATATTTTATTATTAGTAGACCAGAACACGGACACGTTGTCATTCTTACACTATAATACTGAACTTTGATTTAAGTGATTTGGACAATGAGATGGACACTTGCTTCTGTTGTTTACACATTTCTAAGGGTACTTTTAATAGGCTACTTAATTTTTAATAATACAATTTTAATACTTGATTTTAGTGGACTCTAAACATTGCATTTTTTTCATGTGAAAACCCAACTGTTGGGGTTAATTGAAACGGATTATTTTTCCCTTTGTAGTTGCACTCACAGCTGTAATGAACAGAAGCCCAGAACATGTGGATATTGACATTAAGAACATGCTGACTTTCTCAGACTTTTGTAATTATTTTATTTTTATTAGGTTTGTTTACATTTTTACTCTTTTAGTTTTACATTATGTCAATGGCTTGTTTACATATATACTTTTTTATGGTACACTACTGAATGGCAAAGTTGCAAGTTTAATAAAATGTTCTTTAAAACTTTTTTTTTTTTTTGTGGGAAATTAATAATTTAGATGAATCGATAAATTAGTCGATAGATTAATCGAAATAAAAATAGTCGTTAGTGGCAGCCCTAGTCTGCTTGTCATTCATAGCACGTTGCCAATATCGTGCGCTATATTGAAAATTTTTTCTATCATTATCGATGAAGGTGTACTGTCAATAAATCCCAATACCATTTATCACCCAGGCCTTGGAAGAGTAATTTCTGACCATTTTGCACAACCATAATACTCCACTAAAATACTCAAATTTACAGTTTCATAATTCAATAGATATATTTCTCACCCCTATGACGTCTCAAGTTAAGTATATGAGCGGTGCCTGCATGGCCACAAAATTTGCAAAAGGTGTTACCAAGATGAGCACCGAGTGCATTAACATGCTTAAGAAGGACTTCTGTATAATATCCTATGAAAGCATTTTATTGCACACAACCAACCAGAGCTTTAAATGTTTTCTAAAACAGAAAGTCATTTTATTTCTCTTCAAGTTCACAGTGGAAAACTGAAGTCTTAATTCACTTGAGTGGTCTACCTTGAGCGGCTACTGGTTCGGCTGTGGCTTCGGCTCCTGCGAGACCTCCTGCTCCTGGAGCGAGACCTGAGAGATGAGAGCAAGAAACTTTACACACGTGTTCACTGTGAAACTCTAAAGAAGCTTTTACTACAAGCAAAGTTCACTTAGCCTATCACTAATATCCTGACATCACGTTGTGACATGCAAAGTCTCAGTTAACCATCAGTTAAATGTCTCCCACATTTACAACGCAATTCAATTCTAAAATTGATTTGTTTGCACCTGGAGGCGCTGCGAGAGTAGGAGCGGCGGCGTCTGGCACCAGGCCGGTCCTCGATGAGCCGAATCTTCCTTCCGTTGACCTCGGTGCCGTCCAGTTTCTCCAGGGCTCTTTTCATGTCCGAGTACTGCCTGAACTCAATGACCCCCTCGTTCTTGCGGCCCTTGTTAGTGTCTGCATAAGTCACCTCACCAGCCTGACGCATGTAGTCCTGTGAATCCATGACACATTAGTGACTCAAGAACAAATCACTGATCAGGTTTACAGGACTGACTTCCTAAAGGCTTAAAGTACATAATAGTTTAACCCTTGTGCATCCTTAGGGTCTTTTTTTGTTAATGCAAAAAGCATGCATTTTGCCAAAATGTGTTTTTATTGAAATGTTAATATTTCACTATTATTTCCTTTCATAAATCTATTTTACAATATGCACAAAAAGATTATACTCAGGACCTTAAGGACAAAAATGTACCGACTGAAACCTATTAAAACAGCAATATTTAATCTCAATGCCATTTAAGCATAAACTCGTGCATTTTGTATATAGCCTTTAATTTTTTTGGCAAGGCTTCAAAATTACACTATATATTTTATACCATTTTCTCAGGTTTGACCTACGAAGCAAATTAGATTTTTTTTAGTACTTATGATCAGAACTGATGTGGGTAAACAAAATGTCAGTGAAAGCAGAAAAAAAATATAACACTAATGACTAGGGATGTAACAATATCAAAAATCTCACGATACGATAATATCTTTATAAAGTCTACGGTATCAGGGCTCCAGACAATAAACAAATCGAGTAAGGATAAGAAGCCATATTAGTAATGATTATAAACGAAAATTGTTAACGATATCGCCAATATCCACACAGCTGACCGCTTTACCGGTTGTAGTTTGTTCAAGTTGTGCACTTTTCCTCACACGTCTCCGTCATGTCGATCTCTCTCGCACTGCACAACTGAGCTGCGTTCATCAGACTGTGCGCGTCAGCGCTGCAGAGATGAGGACTGTTTGAAACTTTTTTTTCAACTAAAACTTTGATGTGCATCGTCTCAGTTTAATAAGTGAACATAAAAGATGTGATCGCAAAACAACCAGGAAAAAAAGGCATTACATGCACATTTTTAAGTCATAACATGTATTGTCGCCAGTGGCGACCTCCGCAAAAGAAGAAATTCACTCGCAAATTAATATTTTTGATCGCAAATGCGACCGTTTTGGTCACAGTCTGGAGCCCTGGTTATGATATTTATTGCAATATTTAAAAAAAGACAAATGAAGACTTGGGAAAAACAATGAAAATTTTGCACATTTTAAAGTTAAATTATTCTAATGCACTTTGACAGTTCAAAATTAAGAGCTCTAACCCATGATCTTAACTAAGAAAACTTCAGGAAAAAGTCAGCGAATTGCTTATACCTGAACTTTAAAAGTGACTTAACCCTCTTTTTATTTGTGATATACTGTTTCAGTCTAAATTACATTCACACTGGTGTTTTAGGAAGCCAAACAAATTAGAATATAATAAAAATAACAACAACAACATTAATAGCCATATATTGTAAAACAATTAGCGGTATGCCCGATGAAAAAAATAACACGTTCTACAGAGCCACTAAAAGGTTAGCCGCTTGCTAGCGGTAGCCTGTTGCATTACAGTACATGAAAGTTCACTTACCACATACACAGAGTAAGGAGAAATGTCTGATGGCGAATGATTTACAGATCCCGAGCACCAATGACAAACATCTAATCTTGTCAAATGTGTGGTAAGTACTGCCGCTCCATAGTATAGAGTCCTTGTGATTGCGAATCTCAAAAGTGAAAGTGACAGTAAAATGAGAGCGCGCAATCAAAAGCGGTTTCACTAGGGGCTCCCTGATGCCCGCAATTTATATACAGTGTAATTGCCCAATGATATAACTGCGAGAGAAAGTATTGAAATATATTTTTTTCCATCCTCCCATCCCGTAGGCTATTTATTCCCTTTAGGGTTTCTGTAGTACACTTAATTTCCTTTCCGAACACGGAACTGTGATGCGGCAGATTGCAGGACAGGGGGTGGGGGGTAATCACGATGTCAGCTTAAAGGGGTCATATGATGCTTTTTTAAAGATCATTATTTTGTGTATTTGGTGTAACAGGAAAAACACATTTTTCAAATACTGTACATTATTGTAGTTCCGCTAGCCCGCATCTCCTTAAGGACCTCAATGTATCTTAAATGATGCACAAGGGTTATAACCGAGGGAGAGAAAAAAAAAAGTGACTTTGCTATGGCAGCATAACATTGCAACAATAATAGAAAGCTTCCCTCAGCAAACATAACACTTAAAGGCCTTTTCACACTGAACGCGAAAGTTCGGCGCGATGACGCTTTTGAATCGAAATAATAGATCCCTATGCGACTCATCACACCAGGCACAATCATTCGCTGCGCGGAAAAGCTCGTTTTTTTAAATTTTTCCGTCTGTGGGGGGGGGAATTTTTTTTTTTCCCCCGTCGCTCCGCGATGAAACGGGCTGTCCAATTACATTTGAGCTTAGATCACGTTTCTGGATCAGCTGCTGTTGCACAAAAGGGAGTGGTGGCGCGGTTTCGAAAACCAGTGTAAACATAACACCGAAGAAGAGTATTCTGAGAGAGAAGAGGAGTTCTTATACGAGAACAGATTTATTCTCACATGTTCTTAATATAATTTCTATTAATTCTCCACTGAATAATGTGATCTGGAGAGCACTGTCCATTTCTCCCAGGTTGTGCGTTTACACGGAGTTCAGAGCAGCTTCACTATCTAGCTATTCCGTATTAAAAAATAAATTTTAAATAATCAAGGGAAACATTTTTCTACACATGAAATATGAAAGCAAATAGACATTAAATGTAGTATGACGATATATTTTCTGTAAGTGTTTTGTATGCAGCTCATGGTATTTTTATAACAATAAAGGATGTTTATAACAATAAGCAGTGTGGCGTTATTAATCTATAGATCACAATCAGTTACTACAAGCACTCGATGATGGTTTAAAGTGGGTTTTAAGCAAATGCATGAATAATTACATACATTTTCAAGTGTAGATTGATGCTAATTGTACCTCGCCTTCTCGCTCAGTGTGGAACGGCCTTAAGACTAAAAACGTGAAACTAAAAAGTGTTTCTGTACCTTCAGGTCCTGCCAGCTGCAGCGACTGGAGAGATTTTCCACAATCAGCCTGTAATCTGTGCGAGTGGGTGGGCCGAACCTTTCCCCTCCTCCACGACCATACCGACTACCTTCAGAGTGACGAGAGTAAGATGCACAGCGTTCAGGAAAGGAAAAACACAACAGAGTCTCCACACTGGCCTTTAAGACTCTGTGGATTTCAGACACAGTAACATTTAAAGACAGCAATAATCTACAAAAAGCTATGAAATTATAGAAAATGTAAGTTTTATATATGGTTTAAGAAACTGAGCTTACTTCAACTAGAGCACAGTAATGTACAAACTGAATTTTATGTTTTAGAATCACATGAGATTGAGTAAATGTCAATCATTTTTAGGTGAACTATCTTCAAGAACTGAAAACATTCCACCAAATAACATACTTACGCTGTACTTAAGAGATTAATTATTTGGGGAAAGGGAAAATGTCAAAAGAAACAAAACCAAAACACCTAAAAGAGCTCAAACCACATCTCCTAAACCCCTTGAGATCCTCACCACCCGGCTTAATGGGAAAAGCGGTCCTCTTTCACATTGGCTCGCTTTAATGGTCTGCCCAGGGGCCCAGGGAAGGGGGACACCATGGCCAGCAAAAGGGGCAGGCGGTCAGACTCTTTTAATAAAACATTGAGTGTTAAATTTCTAGCTTTGACATTATAAGTTATTCCATTTATAAATAAATAACTTAATCATCATATTGCAACAGTTATAATCTGCATATAGTGAAGCAGAAACTACAATACTCAGAATTACTAGCTCATTAAGGTGATTCTTCATTTAGGGACACTTGAGAGAGCTTACTTGAGATAAATCCTTTATTTACATTTGAGATATTCTTGTATGGACAGATACAAGATACTCCCAACTGAAGAATCACCGATCAGTAATATTCTAAAGATTACCACTCATACAATTTCACTCCCTAAAAAAAGTTCAACAGAAACTGTATATGTAGTAAGGTTTGGAATTTAAGGGTGCGCTCACACTTGCAGTTCGGTTCGTTTGGTCCGGACCAAAAAGGAAAATGATACATTTGGTCCTGGTCCGCTTAGCGTTCACATTGGCATTTTTGACAGCGAACCTAAAGGCATAGTGATGTGTTCACAACCTGATTGGTCGGCTTGCATGACGTATATATCGGGACGGAACTCACCGAACACCCCAAACAAAAGGTGCCTTAGACTTAAAGCAGCGCTGCGGGTGTATGATATCAAAGCATCCATTAACTAATCGGTCCGCTCAGCTCCACTAAGTCGAACACACCTAATGCCGCCTGCTGGACTAAGCGCGCTCATTCGTGTGTACATATATTCTTTTCACCACCTGCAAACTCACAAGGAGCTCATAAAAGGCACTTTACCTCACCGTTGCTCCACGTTTACCCTCTGCTTATTTTGTTTTGGTTACACCGCGTCGTCAAATCATGTCGCATCTTGTTATTACTACCTGTTTTTGGTTCGTTTAGAAGTATTTGGTCCGTGTTGCGTTCATATATCATTCGAACCGCACCAGAGTTCGTTTGGAAGCAGACCGAGACCCATCTTTTCAGCGGTCTCGGTCCGCTTGTTTGGTGCGCACTAGGGATGCGCCGATCCGATATTCATATCGGGTATCGGCTCCGATAGTGCCATTTTTCTCGGATCGGGTATCGGTCAGAGAGGGTCGATCCAAATCTAAGATTTTTTTTTTTTTCCCCCTGATTGTGCGAATTATTCTGTTACTTCTGAAGCCATACGATAGCTTAATGTGAGCTACATATGAATATTTAAGTCCTTACATTAAAGTTCACACAAACTCTTTGCTCCGCTGTGGCTGTCAGTCATTCGTTCAGCCTTTAAACACTGGTCGCGTTTGGTTACAGCAGTCAGCTCGGTAAAGCTCTCTCCAAGATCATTCTGTGTTCCCATTATACTTGATTTGTAAATACACGTCTATGATTTAGCAAAAAGGACTTTATCTTCTTGCCGGAGTTTAATGTTGTTTTGTTACTTGCTTCCGGGTGTCTGTGAGAACAAAACATGGGTGTAGAAAAGACTATAAATAGTTTTTAAACGTGCACAGTAACTGAAATTTAAAAATGTTAAAAGAAAGGCTCAATAACTGTAGCACAGATATAATACACTAAGCATCAATTTCTCTTACCTTTGTGCTTTGCAGTTTTTAACACGAAGCGCTTACAATGTGCGCATCCGGTGTGCAGAATGATGCGCTTGAAGCAACACGGCGTCAGGCTGCACACCGGATGCGCACATTGTAAGCGCTTCGTACTCATAGACAGTATAAAAACAGTTTGTGCTGCATTGTATTTGTTTTGTCCTATCGTATCTATCATATGTCGTTGCCTTATTAAAAAATATGCTATACATTTAAAAGAAGTGTATTTTAATTTTATAGTATATACTTATATATATATATATATATATATATACATACATTCATGAGTTTTAATGAATGGATTTATAATAATACAAATACCAATGTGTAACATTTTACCATATTTAGTGCAACACTTATTTGTTCCCCACAAAATATTGTTTTTTCACTAAATGTTTGGATTTCTAAAATTGATTTTTCTAGAATAACTTTTGCTGCCGAATTATCCACCAACTTAGTTTATGATACATTTTTGTCATAGATTATAAATATACATAGGCCTATATTTTTTCATATTTATTGTTTATTTTACTTTATAATGAAGTAGTCTGTATCTAGTAGATTGTGAAAAAATTATTATCAGTTCCACACACAGAGATATAAAATTCTACATTTATTTAAATGGAAAAAAAAAAACTTCACTGGTATCGGATCGGTATCGCCCAATACCGAACCCTAGGTATCGGAAACGGAGGCGAAAAAGGCGGATCGGAGCATCCCTAGTGCGCACCAGGGTTCGGATGGCAGCGTTCACACCTACTCGAACAAACCGCACTAACAGAGCAATCGCACCAGGGTTCGTTGACAAGTGTGAACACACCCTAACATACAATTTTCAGGCTTCTCATACAGAGACTGGACACTCTTAAAGGGACAGTCACCCAAAAATGAAAACGTGTAGACCAATGAGCTAGTGATATGTGCATTTATGCAGAGAGATGAACTGATGAAGACTAGTTTCTTCACTTTGCATGCTTAAGGCATGGAAAATAACCATGTTTCACATCATTATTGGGTGCTTTATTAATATAATTGTGTGTGTGTTACATCATTGTGTGTTTATGTAAACAAACTAGTGAACTGAACCAGTTCATTGAAACGAATGGTCTAAAACAACCAGTTTGCGGAAAAGAATCAGATTTCTCTGTTGCCTGAGGCTATGGATACAGTTAATAATGTTGTAAACAATGTTCAATTACTTGCACAGGATGATCATTTCACTTCATAAGACCTCAATATGTCATCAGGAGCCACAGGCATTAATCGATATGCTTTTTAATGTCAAATACTGGCAACCACTGACTTACACTTAACGAAACAAGGACCACGACTTCAGCTAAAAATCTTTACCGTTCTACTGAAGAAGAAAATGACAGCTACATGGCAGACGGCGTAAATTAACAGCACATTTTTATTTTTGAGTGAACTATTCTGGTATAAGGATTAAACATTATAACGGGCATGTGGAGCACCAAACTCTCCATTTGAGAAGCCTGAAAATATTCAGTGTTTGTACAATTCAACTTCAACCAAAGAAAAAGATGTTCCTATGACACATAAGTAGTTTTTGGTATATAGTATTGTGGAATATTCTTACTTCTTCCAGATCTGCTGCCAGTGCCACCATCGCGCCGCTGTCCTATGGTGTGCTCCACAATCACGCGCTTCCCACACAGGTCTTTGCCGTTCAGATCGCACACAGCGTCATCTGCATCTCGGGGGTCATCAAACTCCACAAAGCCATATCTGAAGAGTTGGAGAGATTTATGATATAACAAACACAAAATCCAGCCCTCTCTAATCATCAAATCAGATGTTTCAGATATTTAATTTAATTTTTAAAGACATCTTTAAATGGCTAGATAAGTACAATTTTCTGTTGTACTGATATATTTGTGACCCTGGAGAACAAAACCAGTCATAAGTAGCTCGGGGATATTTGTAGCAATAGCCAACAATACATTGTATGGCTCAAAATTATCCATTTTTCTTTTATGCCAAAAAAATCATTAGGAAGTTAAGATCATGTTCCACTTAGATATTTTGTAAATGTCCTACCGTACATATATCAAAACGTAATTTTTGATTAGTAATAGACATTGCTAAGAACTTAACTTGGACAACTTTAAACGCGATTTTCTCAATATTTAGAGTTTTTTTTTATTTTTTTTAGCACCCTCAGATTCCAGATTTTCAAATAGTTTTCTCTCACAACCCACACAGCAATCGAAAGCTTATTTTATTCAGCTTTCAGATGATGTATGAATCTCAATTTCAAAGCTTTAAACCTCATGGTTTTGTGGCCCAGGATCACATTTCCAAATCAATCAGCAAGTTCAGGCACGAGTTCTCCAAAGCGTTGTACCCTTTTCTTCTTTAGGCACAGCCATTATTTACATCGTTGCGCTTTCATAGAGGCCTCCATATGATTATGAACAATACAAATTCAATAACATTACACAAGCAAGCGCATAAAACAAGCACTAACGGCGTACAGAGGGTTAACAGTTGAAACGCTAGATAACGTGAACTCCACTCGTTGCGTAAAACCTGACCAGCATGCAACTACAATTATGCTTTCATTAATATTCTCATATTTTCACTCAAATTGTTGATCACATAATTTGTAAAAAATGTTACAATTTTTTTTTTAAAATTACAAAAAAAAAAAAAAGTCATTTTCACCAGGGCTTTAGACTTTTGGACCCTACTGTATTTATAAAATAAAATTAAATATCAACTAGATTTCATTATTAGTGGCTGGAGCTATCAAAGGCAAAAGCAAGCACTCGATCGAGGCCAGCCTGGAAACAATGGAGTTTAGCCTGCTGGGCTAACACCGCTAAAACAAACCTGCTTTAAAAACACGGATTCAACTCCGATTTTATGTTTGCAAACGCATTTCTACGCGTAACTGATTATCAGGGCTATTTAATCCACGCTGGAGCTCTCTTTTGATTCGCGCGGAGCAAAAGAAACGAGAGTTTCTCCTTCTTGAAGACTCAGTCGCTGCTTCGCCTGCACATGCAGCTCGCTCGAGCACAGAGAGCATCACACACCCGTTTTTCAGGTCTACTTCCAGTATCTTCCCATAGCCTTTAAAAAACCTCTCCACATCTTTCTCTCTGGCGCGGTAGCTCAATTTTCCCACGTAAACTCGAGACATTTTCCCGGTGCAGCAGCTCGGCGTGGAGAGGCAGCAACCAGAAGAGATGCGAGGGTCAAAGTAAGAGTCCCGCGTTTGCTGTCCTCCAGAATAAAAGTCCCCGCGCTTGTCGTGATTGTGAAAACACCAAACAGCTGCTTAGAAGTCGCTGCTTTCATTTTTAACTTTAATCCTTAAAACTAATTTAATTATTTAACACTCTTCATGAAATTTTTTTTTTTCTGAATGCACAATTCACACTGGAATCGATACATTATTATTATTTTTTTTTAAATAAAGTTTGTGTTCATACTAATACATTGTTCATTTATAAACAAAAAAAGTCTATTTATGGTTTAGCCTATATTATAAATATCATTTCATAAATAAATAAAAAATCATGTTGAACTATATAAATTATAGGCAGCTATCTTAAAATAAACTTCCTGGACTCCAGAATAATTCATGTGTTACTGTTTCTTTAATTCGGTTGTTAATAGTTGAAATAATTAGCAATGATGCACAAACCTATTGCAGTATTGCACGCATGTTTACAATGCAATGTCATCCTTTATTAAATATCTGAATAAATGAGTTGATTATGAAGCATGTGTGTGGAACGAAATGCACTTTTTATCGATTCCGGTGTGAATTTTGCTGCAAAGATTAGTCATTATCACCTGCACTACAACCATCAAAGTTGGCTAAGTGAAGATTTTGACAATGCACAACCTATAACACAAAACACATCTTTTAAATACTCGGATTAAGAGAAGCTGTCTTTGTCTTAAGCCTGGCAAATGCATAAATGCAAATTGCAAAGAAAAGGTTAAATCAGGCCCATGCAAAGACAGAGTCTGGAAATAAGGGTTTCACTGCATCAGCAAGTCCAGTAATAAAACTCATAAGACATAAGCAACTGCATAAGGACCTTGTGTCCACCAGGGGGCCCCATGCCATGCGTTCAGATAAGGTTTACTTGTGAGTCGTGTCTCCTCAAGTAGCGACTTGTTTGAAGTTGTACAGAATTTATTCACTCTTCTTGCAGCTGAAACCCATTGGAGAGCCATTCTCAAAGATCATGCTGATATCTCATCTACAAGCGAGGGAGAAAACTAAAGATTGAACAGTACTGAAGCCCAGTCACTCGAAAGAGGATCCTTCAGATTTCAGGGCCCGTATTCACAAAACATCTTAAGTCTAAAAGTAGCTCATATCTCGTCAATTTAGGAGAAAATCTTAAAAGTAATGGGCGTGTCAGTCCTAAATTTGCTCTAAGAGTCTATTTCACAAAGCGCTGTAGCACTAAAACTAGCTCCTAAATCTTAGGACTTATAAGTCACTAAGACCAAGCCACAAACTACTCTAAAATGGCTGTTGCCGGCAATCTGCCTCGGAACGTAAACATTTTAGAAGTATTTGACGATAATGAGCTTTTATAATGTATCACTTTTGGTTTTGGAGGTTATTCCAACTCCAGAATTTCCTTTGATTAGGAAACATCAATGCAACATCATCTTTAAAGGAAAAAGAGTCCTTGTTTTCATTAACCAGTTGGACAAGAAGTAACAGCTGTGCTTGCGTCCAGTTTGATTTTCTTTTACATTTGCACGTCTTACTGTCAGCCATGATTATTCTACTCTGTTGATTGAAAGGCTGTCTATATGCATAGTCACTAATTGATTACGGGAAGCATAAGCACACTTAGCCTGCATTTTAAAATCTTAATTTGAATGTGGCAACATTTTTATTTTTAAATCTTTATTTGAATATGGCAACATAACATTGCACTTTGCAATATTTCTATGAATAAATCTCTGACAGAGACTATCAGCCAATCTCTGTGTGCATAGTGTTTAAGCATGCTGACATCATCCATAGTAACAGGTCAACCCCGCCCCTTTACTCTTAGCTTAAAGGAACACTCCACTATTTTTGAATATAGGCTCATTTTCCAGCTCCCCTAGAGTTAAACAGTTGAGTTTTACCGTTTTCGAATCCATTCAGGCGATCTCCGGGTCTGGCGGTAGCACTTTTAGCTGCTGCTTAAGCATAGATCTTGAATCTGATTAGACCTTTAGATCTAGCTCAAAATGACAAAGCGTTTCTAATCTTGTTCCTATTTAAAACTTGACTTTCTTTAGTTACCGTTTTTTGGGTTGTGTACTAAGACTCGGGACGGCCAAATTAAAGGTGAGGGAATTAGTGTATTGTGTCTAAACACATTACCAAAAAAAGCTTAGTGTTACTTTGACATATTATGGTTTGTCGGATGTAAGTAATGTCAGTGAAAGACGAGTCTGTGTGGGCCCATCTTGAAATCTGTTTAGGGCCCCCAAAATGGTCGGTTCGGCTTTTTTGTCTTTGCCACAGTATGAAAACTATCAAGAAGTATCAGTAGCATACGTCACATTCACTCTCCTAATTAAAACAGTATCTACTGTATATATTTGAAATGCTAAACAATGACAACTTTACAAAGAATCATACCGTTTCCGCAGAGATGGCAATGAAGCAGTCTACATAAATGCCTACATCAGGGACAAACTTACCACACTTACCCCAGTAGACATTTTTTTTCTAATGTCAATTTGATCATCAGCAGTCACATGAATCAAGTGTTTTGTAAGAAGAGATATTTTTACATTACTATCTTCTTTCTCCTGTTCTCAGGATAGCTGTACGACAGCTCAGCTGTGCCTTGCGTCAAGAAGGTCAAGGTTTTTTACAGCATCATTGGTCACTATATGTTAAAATAAATCTAAGAGAATGAACTTGCATCAGGTTTCTCTGTGTGAATTCACTGTTGCGTTTCAGTGATGTTCTGGGATGTGTTCATCTCAAAAGATCCTAATGTCTCTTTTGCTAGCCATATTAATTTCAGGTTTTGTCTCTCCTAATGAGCTGGTGACCTGAATCAGGTGTGTTTGTTTAAGGAAACATTTAAAACGTGCAGTGTTGAGGCACACTGGTGTAAGCAATTATCACAGTAGTTGACATAACTAATGAAACTTTTACAATCTGCTGTGGATTTGAGAGAAAACATCTGAATGCCATTATGTTTATTTTAGGATTTAAAAATGCAGCAATGACGATCCAAGCATTCAGTCAAATGTAACTCGCCAAACTATTTATCTGCTTTTTTTATTGCAGGAGCTGCAGACTCATTCTAGTTCAAATGTAAAGATTTCTTGTCTTGAATCATAACTAAACAATAGGTGGTGCTAGTTCATTTGGCCATTCCCACTCCTACTGTCTATAGCAGTGGTTTTCAAACCTCTTCATGAAGTACCCCCAGCACTGCACATTTTGTATGTCTCCCTATATCTGACACACTTCAGGGCTGCGTTCAGCCCCGACAAAAACGGTGCAAAACGTGTTTTAAACGGAAACAGTGGTGCGTTGAACACTCTCTTCTGATGACTCAAGAGTTGCAACTATGGCAGCTGAGAAGGCCATTCTTTGTGCTCTTTTTGAAGAATTTTCGGAGCCTGATGAAATCGGTATAAATACGTGTTTAATACTGCAAAATACGCTCGATGTTACAGTCACTGCCCTTGCCCTCCAGAATAAAAGAGAACATCCCAATCAAATGAAGGGATTTGTGGAAACTGTGGTTCCTAATTATTGTGATCCAACATTTGCCTCGCATTTCAGGATGAAAAGACAAACATTTCAGGTGAAGGATAATCCACTTCTTACCTCCGAGACTGTGTTATGATCTATATGACCTTATTATTTTTATTGTGAGTATTAGGCTTATCATTATTGCTGAATGCTGATCACTGTTGTTGTGCTATGATATTGTAATATTTACCATTATATAATCAAAGCAGTATAGAAAAGTTTATGAAAGTGTCACTCCATAATACAATAGCAAAATATATAAATATGTATAGTATTTTTATGTTACATTAATCAGTATTTAGCACACCTTCCTAAGGAAAGGATATGGACCAGAAGACATTGCAATTACTAAATGATATTTAGACAGACTTAAAGAAGTTCCAGATCTATACTTGTGCTCTTATTATTTCAGTTATTTTGCCTTTAATGTAAACATGTGCAAACAATATATTTGCTCTTGTTAATTTATTTTGATGTTAATTTCATTGTGCGAGCTGTCTCTTTAATACATGTTTTATATACATGTTGCTGCTGATTGGGCTGACATGTTTGACACACCCACCTACGTTTTCTTAAAGAGAAAACGTATCTCAAACCCCGTTGCACACCGTTTCCAGGAAACATGTCGTTCAAACCGGAAACCGTAGCAAAACGGTGCACACCGGTTTGAGCTTGAACTTGCCCCAGATCTTGCAGTCTCCACTAATGAGCTGATGAGTTGAATCAGGTGTGATAGATGAGGGAGACATACAAAATGTGCAGGTACTCCAGGACAGATTTGAGAACCACTGGTCTATAGATATTGTCCTGAACTAAATATGTGCAGTAATGATAAAAAAGAGAGGATACATAGCAAATTAATTGACACTGCTGTCCTGAGATTAGAATTTTAATTTTTATGTCACATAAAATAACATTTCCCACATTTCTGGAATTTCATTCCATACAGGTACATGCATAGCAACACATTTTGACTTTTTTTTTATTTTTTTGAGCAGATTATTATTATTATTATTTTCTGTAGGAAAGATTACAACGACTCATCCATACCAAGTGTAAACCCTTCTCCAGCAAGACTTTAGTAAACACTTCACACAGACGATTTCTGGGGGTCCAAGTAAAAAAGTTACCCTTCCATAATACTGCTTTAAATAATGTTTCATCTTTTAAAAAGTATTGCATTAGAAGCCAAATATTTTTAAAAAAGAGATAACGAATCAACAAACACACATACAGGTCACTTTTTAAGAAGACTTCTGCATTGACAAGAAAAACATAGGGAAGCATAAAGAAACATCAAGGACAAACTAGACTCTACATGTATTGACAATTATTAATTCAGAAAACTTGATTGCCATATTTAAGGATATGTTGACACATTAGTCAGCCAGAGGTTACTCCACTATCTGTAGATTTTTCTTTTTAATCAGTTTCTACCATTCATGTGGCTTCTTTCTGTAATTGTAAAAGAAACATTAAAGAGAACTTTTACAAACCTGTTTTTCATCTCAGATCTGCATTTTTTTAGAGCTGCAACTATTATTAAATAAATAAATACATAAAAAACACAAAAAACTATCAACGCACTGTATTCCCAACAAATATTTTAAAAGGTTCTAATAAATGACTGTAGGATAAATCTCCTGATTTGATTGTCCTCCTGCTGCTGAGTACACCAGCATGGAATCGTAAAAATGTCTTATGTTGTTGACCACAAGGGGAGAAACTGGTGTTTGTGAAAAATTGAATATGTCCACTTTAAAGAAGAGGGGACAAATGGACACTTTTAGTCATCAAAAACAAAAGTGTCCATTGTCCGATTCAAAACAGCAGGGCCATCATCAAGGGGGACAACTGGATAAGTTGTCCTGGTGTCTTTACATTTATTACATGTTTAGGGGCTTGGGCCCGCCTTTATAATGTCCCGGGCCATGTGAACTCAAGATGTGATGCTGGTTAACAGCTCTAACTTTTATACTGCTGTGGACTAGATTTAAGACATGGTGCAGGTCCACTATTTCACATGCTCTGCTGTGTGTGACGAGCAGTAGAACTTCTTGTGTGTTATAAAGTTTGAGAGGTTGTTGAACTGGATGTCACATGGACGGCAGTACTTTACGTTACTTGTGGTGACAATGGACCCATTCAACACTCTTTTGAAGCTTGTTGAGACTTCCTCAGTCTTTAAAGATGGCACCAGCATTGTGCTTTCCTTACAGTTGACGGGACTGTCTGCATGGCTCGCCGGTGTAGGGGAGCCATGTTGTTTATTTCCAGCATCTTTCATCTTGTCCTCAAGGTCAAGATTGTCCTTTAAGGATGAAGACTTGCTCTGATTCTTAGGGTCATCTGTGCTAAGATGGCTACCATCAGGCATCGGCTGGTCTTTTTCCCCTTCACTGCCCTCATTTGGACTCTGTCTCCGTTCGCTTTGTGAGACCAGCATCCCTGTAGCGTAATCAGTGGCTTTGATTTCATAGTAAGGCCAGATTTGCTCATCAGGTCTCATTTTCTTAGCAGGACTTGGGTAACCACCAGAGGGCTGAAACACACTCCTCATGTCAACTTTGATTGGGATTTGTTGTTCCTCACTGGAAGCTTGGATGTCAGAAGTTGCATTTGGATGCTCAATCTTTCCATGTAGAGCTGGGAGCTCAAAGAGGGCACTCTCTAAAAGGGTGCTAGTATTTCTAGGACCTTCCTTTTTGATGCTTTTGTTCTCAGTGGAAGTGTTTTGCAAAATAGTACCTGGGCAGAAGTTCTGTTTGTGCTTGAGATAGTCCTCAACTTTGTTGAAGCTTATCTTGCACACAACACACTCATGATAATCCATAAGTCCTTTAGAGGAAACCGAAGTGTTGCCAAACTGTGGCATGCATTTTTTACTGAGATCTATAGGTGCATCACCTTCTTCCTTGAGGATTGTATTACATTTTGACACAAGAGCTGATTTTGTGACTGTCAATGAAGCCTCTGGATATTTGGGTACTAACCCCTGGATCATGTTGTATCTCTGATGGTCCCTGAAGCTATCCATTGTGTCCTTTGACATGTATGGACCTCCTATAGTGGGCATACCAAGAAATGATGGCATACCCATAAGAGGCATTTGTTCTTGTTCAGGAGTGGCCAGCTCATATGCCTTTCTTCTTTTACGAGGACGTACTGTCTTCTGATTGGCTGCTCCTTTATTGTTTGCGCGTTTCACTTGAGGATCATGCCGAGTGGCACAGTAATACTGCTTGTGCACCATGTAGTTCTCATGTCGACTAAAAGTGATCTTGCAGGCGTCGCATGTTGTGTGGTTGGGGTCCGTTTCGGTGGGTGGCATTTTCTGGTTTTGTAAATCCAGCTGTGTACCATTTGGTCTCTCCTGTGCACCAGACGGAGTTGACGCTTTTTTAACTTGCACCAACAGTTCATCTGTCACTTTTCCACCTGCAATGGGATTGCAAGGGTTAGGCTCATGCCCTTTCACTTCAGAGGGATGGCCGGCATTTAGCATAACAGCTAAACTAGCTCCGATTTTCGGGCTTACAGTGCCTGCTGGTTTATCCAGAAGTCCAGGGAAGTCATGTGGCTTGTGTGTGTTTTCCCATCGACTGTTGCAGTAGTGTTTCTTGTGCACCAAATAATTATTAAGGTTATTGAAGGTGATATTGCATTCAAAGCATGTTGCCCCTTTTGGCACAAGTGTGCTGTACATGACTGGAGGGTAAGAATTTCCCCCGTGACGTAACCGGCGATGGACTAACTCTGACATTTTGGCCAGTATCTCAGATGCTTGCGGGCCCACCGTAATATCCTGTGAGAACGGGGCATGTGGTATGAAGGGGGGTAAGGGAAATGCAGGAGGCAGGTGGTGTTGAATGGGTGAAGAGGCTAAACGGGGACTGGAAGGTTCTGACTTTACTCTGGAGTATGAAACACTAGCCTTGTTTCTTGAATTTCCCTCACCCTTAGTGGATGTCTGGATACTTTCCGTGCTTTCCAGCTCTGACATTTGAATTATATCACGTTGTACTGTGCTTTCCTGAAGGTCTTTCGTGTTTGCATTAGCTCTGACTTGTTGAGGACTGCCTGCAGTGCTGCTAGGAGAGTTATCAGCTTTGTCTTCTTTGAGTTTGTTGACCGTACAGCTATGTCCATGCAGCTCCTGGTGTTTGACCAGTTCTCTGGGGGTTTGGAATGTGAAATGGCAGTGACCACATCTCAGGCCAGTTTGGGACAGATGGGAGAGGATGTGGTGCTGGAGTACCATAAGGGTTTCTGCAGTGTAGCCACAAATTGTGCATTTCAAGGTGCTTCCAGTGGTTATCTCATCTAACTTGAGACCTTGATAAACAAAAAGAAAGCAGAAATGGTGTAAATGAGCAATACTACAATACAAAGTTGAGTCTAACCAAGGCTCCACTATGTTGAGTCATGGTGCTTGTGCAGATAACTTTAGCTGAAATACAGTTTGGAACATTTCCTGATCGTCTATACCAGGGGTGCCCAAAGCCTGTCTGGAGGGCCACAGCTCTGCAGAGTTTAGCTTCAACCAGCTCCAACACATTTGCCTGGAAGTTTCTAGTGAGTCTGAAGACCTTGTTGAGCTGGTTTAGGTGTGTTTAATTAAGGTTGGAGCTAAACTCTGCAAGACCTCTGCCCTCCAGGAACAAGTTTGGACACCCCTGCACTATACCCATAATTCCCTGTCCCCTCTATACTGAACTACCAAAAAACACCTCAAACCAGCCTAAGCTGATTTAGCTGGTCTTGCAGCCTGACCATGTTACACGTTCCCAAAACTCATCTAAAACCATCAATCAGACCAGGGGTGTCCAATCCTGCTCCTAGCCAATGTCCTGCAGAGTTTAACTCCAAACAGCTCCAACAAACTTGCCGGGAAGTTTAGTGGTTTCTGAGACCTTGATTAGCCGGTGTGTTTAATAGGTTGGAGCTAAACTCTGCAGGACAATGGCCCTCCAGAAACAGGTTTGGACACCCCTAAAGCCCAAAGTATACTTCGTCCATCCACGTTGCATCGTGTGATGCAATTTTAATCATCAGAAGTGTCCGTGGATTGTCCGTGCACAACAGCGCATGTGCGAGATGAATGTTGAGAGTCTATTAGGTGGTACAGTGCATGTGTCAAACTTGTCCATGCGTGCTCAACTACATTTGAGTATACTTTGAAAGCTGTGTATACGCAGCTGTGCACGAGATGGAATGGAACACGGAAAGTTAAGTATTCCTGGACCTTAAACTAGACCAGGGATAGGCAACGTTGGTCCTGGAGTGCCACCGTCCTGCAGAGTTTAGCTCCAACCCTAATCAAACACACCTGAACAAGCTAATCAATGTCTTCAGGATTACTAAGGCTACGGGGTTGAAGCTAAACTCTGCAGGACCAGCGGCACTCCAGAACCAAACCAACCTGACCAGACTAGTTAAACAAGTGTGTCTTTCTTATTTGTGACTGGTCAAATGGTTATCTGAAAAAGAATGTCTTCTTGGTCTACTCACTGTTATGTGTGGATAAGTGCATTTCCAAGGCATGCGAGCCTGCAAAGCTCATATTGCATTGGGGGTATGTGCAATTGCGGAGCATTTGATGGCTGATATTGGTGTTTTTCTCTGCCACCATCTCAGGGTCCCTTTGTCGCCCACTGCAGTAATACATAAGGTGGGCCTGGAGGTTTCTTTCACTCCGAAACCAGATGCCACAAGCCTTGCAGGGGAAGATGTCTTCTACAAAGACAGAAATGGACACAAGCATATCCATATTGTATTATCTAAAGCTTGTGAAAAGCCAGCATCTAAAATTGCAGAAGTTAAATACATTGGGGTCAAGAAATCTGAGACCACTAGAAAACTGCTTCTATTTTACTTTTTTGTCATTTTATACAAAATTGATTAGTGACCTTGAAATAGTGCAGAATCCTAAATATTTCTTATTTGTTTTATAATATACTTTTCTTTTTTGAAAAGTTCCAAAATCCTACATATTTGTCCAGGTTTAAATGCTTTTGAGCAATTCACAACAGAAAGCATTATTCAAATAATATAACAAATACTATAAAATAAATTCTAAAAATATTAGGCTCAAGAGAACATCAGTCCCAGATGGATGCTGGGATACAATATATCTGTAATTTTGATTATGCAGTAAAGGGATGAACCACATAACTCAACCCTATAGACCCCATCAATGCAAATGCACTGTTGTTTGCATCAAATTCTTGTTAACTATGATTAGAGAATGGAAGAGGGTAAATATCTAATTCTTGCAAAACTGAAGGTCAGCCTCGACCCTTGGTAATTCTCTTATTCATGGCAAACATGCACATCAGAGCTGTGATGACTCTTTGACACGGATTTCCATTTTTAACCAAGCACATTAATCAGTCTATCCACTGTGGCAGAGGCCTGATAATGCAGCACTCACTGTTGATGATAGCGCCGGGCAGTATGGACGCCATGGCTGCTTGCTGAGGAAGGAGTTGAATGCCGTCCAGCTGTCGGGCCGGGTACATCCCTTGACCGTAGGGAGTTTGGGCTGGTGTTTGAAGATGCGAGCGCAAATCCACCACACAGGCTGCAAGTTCGTCTCCTTCCATGATGTTTTTAGTTGTGGAACACCACACATGTCCTCCTGTGAGAAAAATCAAAGTTTGTATTTAATAGAGTATTTTAAAGGGATCATGACCAGAGAAAACAAAATTCCCTGAGAGGTCATTGTACTATAAAAACATCCTTTAAGTTTCAGAACTAAAAACTTTGTCGTTAGTCTAAAAACAGCTTATATTGAAGGCAGTCTGCCAAACCACATCTTGTGGAATGTGCTACTCTATGATGTAATACTGTGGCTAAGCTCCGCCTCTGCAGAAGAAGATTGACATCACTGTCTGATTAGCCCCGCCCACCAATTTTTGCATGCAGTTTTTACGACAGAAGCGAACGCACAGGTCAACGCAGAAACTAAACAATAAAGATTTTTCATTTTATTGAAGATACAATTCGACGTGGGATTTTCAAAAAGACTGAAACTAATAGACGATGCTGTGCCGACTATATTGGATCCGACAGTAATGTCGCACACAAGTGTGAGTTATTGTTTTCATTAGGTGGGGCGGGGGCTCGCTATTGATTTCTGTTATTACAGATCGCTTGATATGTACTGAGTATTTATGTGTTTTTAAACTAAAACACAGCCGTTTTCATCTTTGAAGGACGCAGGCTGTCAAACATACAATAAACTGTTAGCCAATCATAGCAGTGGGCGTTTACTTCCGAGTCTAGAATCCGCCACGCCTATTCAAACAGAGCGCTCTGATGAGAGGGGTCAAAAACAAAAAACAGGAGACAGAAAATAGCGATTACTGCTAATTCTGTTCAGTTTATGTAAAATCTGTAACATTATAAGTGGACCTCAGAGAACAGTACAGAATAAAAAACAGAGACAGTTCATGACCCCTTTAACCATTTAAAGAAAGTTATTTATGCTATCTGAGGTCCCTTGGAGACTGAACGAGGGAAAGTAAATTTCATTTTGTTTGGATCCCATTGACTTCCATTGTGTATGTGTGTGTGTGTGTATATATATATTGTTTATGCCTAACAATAAATCATAACTGGTGTTTTCTACTTGTAATAAAATTCACTCAGAGAACAATTTTTTGTTGCAAATAATTTTTTTCTGCCAGTGTGGTATCAATGCAAGACCTCAAACTTGTTTTTCAGAAACAGCAGTACTAAGCTTCTACTTTTATCTGTTTTCTACTAAATACACAGAAATCAGCATAGTGGAAAATAGAAACATAATACTTTTTGAGCCCACATAGAGCACGCTGTCCTACACACGAATGCATTGCTTTGAAGCCGCAACAAACAAGTGAGGGACAAGTGTATTACCGAAGACGCTGCCGCTAAAGAGAATGGACATCTCGGATAAAAGTACAGCATTATCAAATTGAAGGGCTGCGGATGAAACATTCCACTGGAGTCTGCAGAACAAACTCATTAGCCAGTTAAAAAGAAGAGGAGTGCTTTGTGACTGAGATAACATTTATCTGTCTAAATGACGGACTTTCAGTCTGCTCGTCATCTTCCATTGAGGGGATTAAAGTTTTAAATATGACTATTTACAAAAGTCTGGAACGCAAGATAACAAGAAGAGACATGATATGCCAGCACTAAATGCTAGAATTAGGACGTGGACTAATTGGGGAGTTGGACAATGAGGATGAAGTTCACTCAATGCTACCTTTCAAACATGTGTGAGTGCTCGCTGACAGCATGTCGAAAGAGAAAAAGTGACCTGTGATGTGCTGTCATGCCTCCCGCGGAGGAATGCTAATTGCATGTGCTTGGACGGGACTTTTGGTATTGTGGGTCTGACATGAGGAACAGATGTGCATTCAATAAAACAGATGTTTTAATGCAATTGTGGTTTTGCATCAGTACCCAGCACAAAATGATTCATAATAATTCATTAATATCTTAACAGCCACTTGAAACAATAGTACAATTTCAGGTACATTTTTGATAATTTGTTGATGACACTGACAAAACCACGTCACCAGTTTTATTAACTGTTGTTACTGGTATTTTGTAGATACTACAGTTACCATGGTGCATATTTATAAAGGACAAATAACATAAAAATTGCAGTTTGCAACAATCCTCAAACAAAGATAAAGCAAAATAAAAGTGTCGTTTAGCCTCTGCCCATGCAGCCTGTTCTTGTGTCTTTGCTATTTTCGTTCTGGCAGTGAAACAGAGCAATCTGTCTGACCAGTGTTTATTTTGGCACGACACACTGTAGTGAAGACAATGAGAGGTTTAAATGCAATGCATGCGTGTCTTTCCTCCCTCTCTCTTTTATCCATGAATTCAAGCAAATGTTTATATCTGTCAATGAGTTTCTTGCTCATCAAAGCTGGAGAGAAAATAAGAAAGCTTTATAGTGTTGAGCGTCCAACATGACTAAAAAAAATTCAGTTAACGGCTAAAGGGAAACTGCATAGCAATAGTATTTTTGGAGAATGTACTGTACAGTGCTGTATGGGCAGACGACTGTGGTCAGGCTTTCTGAGGAATCTGTGTAAGGAACACAGCATAACTGTCAAGCCTTTGCAACGGCCACTAAGGCATTTACGGTAGTTTTGTGGCAGACTGACAACTGCTCATGTGCATAGCGTGTGTCTGTACCAGATGGAAAGGTGAAGAGATAACTCGCTCTACCGACATCTGTTTATCTTCATTTTATTTAATACCTTCTTGTTTGTGACCTGAGTTGGATGCTTACGTATGTGCATTTTTCGTCTCACTCGATCTCCATGTATGTGGACGAGTGCGTCGGCGTGTGAGGCGTTTTATTAAACTCGGGGAAAAGACGCCATCTTCTCATCTCCTGTGCATTATTAGCACCACACAGTTTTCCTATGTGGGCTGTTGAACATTTCAACTTGGTGTTAAACCTTCACCACAAGGTGGCGATGTCCTCACCTTTGAAAGCAAGGTCTCAGAGGATCATTGATAAAAGTTGGATTGCTCCTCTGTTAAATACTGTTTGTTTCTGTCAGTGGTGCAAATATTAACTGGGATTAGTTTTACTTTTTATTTCAATATACATATATGCATTATCTCATAAATGCATATGTATACATACATATAGGCCTACATATTGTGTGTGTGTGTGAGTGAGTGAGGGGGTGGTGAGTGTGTGGTTGTGTGTTGTGTGTGTGGTGTGGTGTGTGTGTGTGTTTGTTTGTGTGTGTGTGTGTGTGTGTGTGTGTGTGTGAGTGAGTGAGAGAGTGTGTGTGTGTGTGTGTGTGTGTGTGTGTGTGTGTACGCGTTTTTGTGACAAATGAGGAAATACATTTGTATAATTAACAAGTATGACAAAGTATTACCCGAGAAGGTGCGTTTCAGGACCTTATCCCAATGTCCCACTTTTCACAACCTTATAAAATCACACGAATGGTGAGTGTAGGAGAAATTTTCTGAAAATCAGCACAGTCGCCTGTGAGGGGTAGGTTTATGGGTAGTGGTGTGTATGGCAATAGAATCACGGTCTGTACATATAAAACCATCCTACGCCGTAGGGGGATTCCCCACTTTTCACAAACAACAAACCTGTGTGTGTTGTGTGGTGGGTGGTGTGTGTGTGGGAGGAACATAGCTTATCTGTATTCAGCCAGAAGAAATACTGTTGGGGACGAAATGCAGAAGAAGGACAGCATCCAGTGGCTTCATAATATTATAGTATTAGGAGTAATTATCATGATCCTGCTGAGTATTATGAGCACACACACACGCACGCACAACACACACAGCGAAATAAAGCATAATATCTGATACCACATGCAAAAGAGCCGGGGGTTTTAGGGCAAGGGGGACGAATCACACGACTGGGTAAAGTTGGGGGGGGCAAGAAGTTAGGACGGAGTGAGTGATGGATCGATCCTGCAGGGCAGGCAGGCAGCAGGCAGGGACAAATTGGAGGGAGAAAGGGATGCGGAAGGGGAGCAGAGGGGACAGGAAGACATGGGCAAAGTAAACTGCGGAGGCGAGGACAGAGAGGCGAGGGCAAGAAGAGCGGGCAAGGGAACTGGCGACAGCAAAGAAGCCTGGAACAAGGTGATCAGGAAGGGCCACAAATATAGGTGGCACGGCAGGGGGCAAGAGGGAGAGAGGGGTGGGGGGAGCACAAAAAAAAAGGACGGGAGGGACCCCACACCGGGGAGGGGAAAAAGACAACCGGTGGCGAGAGGGGAATGGGGAGAGCGGCGGGACCGCAGAGTTTCAGAGCACAGAGGAGTAAGGGGGCTAAGACGAGGAAAGACCTAAATAGAGGGAATACAGGAGTGAACAGGCGGCAGTGGCGGTCGGCGGAGTCGGAACCTGCTGCCACAATTACCCAGTAGATGGGAAAGAAAAAGGCACGAACAGGCCGGCGCCTCTACCTTTAAACTGCAACGCCGTGACTCATGGCAGAAAACGACCTACATTACTTGGCTCTTGGGCCAAAACCATTTTTATTTCACCCAGCAACTGTGTTTAATGAGGAAGTGTCCAAAAAGTGTCCTAAAACGCCCAGCATAAGAGAGTGAGATCTTGCAAGCGCAGCAGCAGTGTGTGTGAGACAGCGGCGAGCTCACTTTCACTGCTCCCTTCCATAAATCACATCTGCATCCCAGAGTGCATCAGTCATACGGCTCCGTTCCCTCGGGGGCCGCCCTCATGGAGCTCCTGTGTTCCTGGCCAGCGCCCCGGGTATCACCTCTCCACCATCTGCCCCGCACACCTGCACCCTCATTGATCTCCTGGCCCATGCGCCTACATCAAACACACACCAGAGGGGCATCGTGCGGCCTTCTGTGAGGCACGGCCAGTCATCTGGCTGGGGAAGCAGGGTGTGAAGTTATGCCTCTTTTTGTATATTCATGAGGCGGTGCAGTCAGTGTTTATTTTCCCGCAGCACACCACACCCCCGGCTTTCAGGTTCAAATTGAGGAGAGGTCTGCCAAAAAAATGATCCCGCCGTTTTCCAATTTCTAAATATAAGCTTTGAGAAATGAATCGTCTTCCTGACAGCTAGCCTACTGGTCCGGCTAAAGCGAATGCTGGCAGAAAGTGAGATTTTACTGGCTGGGTGAACTAAGCTCCTTATGAGTGACAGGTCAAGACCTGCGTCTGTCTCACTTTCCTTTTTCCTTTCTTTATGTCAGTCCGAAGGGTTCAATATGGCATCTAAATGACCTTGAAGAGGGCGATCTTTGACCTCCAGAGTTATTTACTGATAGAGGAAATTAGATGAATGCAATGTCACCACTTATCACTTAAGGCCCTGGTATACTCACGATGAATGCCTTTTTCGCTCTTCGTTGAGGGGTAAAACGATGTTGGCAATTTAGTTGAATATGTGGTTACACTTTATTTTAAGGACCAGTTATCACGAGTAACAATTAATATAGTTTGCGCTCAAATAACCCCTAATTTGCTGCTTATTAATAGTTAGTAAGGTAGTTGTTAAGTTTAGGTATGGGGTGGATTAAGGGATCTAAAATATGGTCATGCAGAGTAAGGCATTAATATGTGCTTTACAAGTGCTAAAAACAGCCAATATGCTAGTAACATGCATGCTAATAAACAACTAGTTAATAGTGAGAATTGGACCCTTAACTACCGAATATGTAAATATGTTCTGCATGCTTTCTTCTCAATAACAAAATAAGCACATAACAAAAATGGCAGTGGTGAGAAAACAGCAGTTAAGAAAGCATCTGATCATGGAGCATGTTGGTACATTTTCTGCCACAAGCTCGGCGGTGCATTGCGGTCACGTCACGTTTATTTGTTTACCACTTTATAGATTGTTTTAAAGCAGACAGATTTACAGTCTTAAACATGAAAAGCAATGTCAGTGTCAATTTTAATTACAACATTCATTTCTACTATAAAGCAGCTCTCCATTGTGCTTGTTTTTTCTTGTGTCTGACCTCGACAGACTGAAAAGGGGGGAAAATGAACTGAAAAGGAAGATTTCCACTCACAGGAAGAGGATCGTAATTGAAGGTGTTTACCTGTTTCCATCTCCCAAAATGAACTTTGTATAGACAGTTATGGTCAAAAGTTTACATACACCTTGCAGGAACTGCAAAAGGTTTATTATTCTACTAAAATAAGATGGATCATACAAAATTTTTTTTTTTTTTTATTTAGTACTGTCCTGAATAAGATATGTTACATCTATATAAGATGTTTACATAGTCCCCAAGACAAGATATAGCTGCATTTATAAAAATCTCAGTCTCAGAGTTTGTCCTGAATAGTTAAACTGCCCATGAAATAATAAAAAAAATTACATGCATTTTATTATTTTACCTTATTTGGGTACAATAATTAACATTTTGCAACTGTATCTCAGAATACATTGTGCACAAATCATAGTTTTAGGGGTATAACATCTTGTCACCGGGGCAGTACCTTCAAAGGGGCAACTGTATCCCTTAATAGTTTATAATAGTACTTCAAGAGTACATATTAAGGTACTAATATGCAGCTTTTAGGGGTAGACAAGATAAAGAGTTGTCCCTGCCCCAGTGACAAGCACATTTTTTACAGTGTATGAGGAAACGTCCTTAAGAAATACAGAAAACTTTTTGTATGTATGATCTTGGGGCTACATGGCAGGGCATTTTTACTAGATGAGTCTATATTTGGTGTATGTGCATACGATCTAGTCTCTAGAAATAGTTCAGATCCCACCATCATCAGTGGTATTTATGCAACATTTTAGTTGTTTACCAGGTTAAAACGGTAGCACACTTCTTCTGAACAAGCCATATGATTCATGCACTTAGGTTTAATACTTGGGTTACTAACAGTAAGTACACCGTTAAAAAAAGAAGAAGTTGTAATTAAAACAAAGATTATTGGAATATGTTTTACAAGAGAAAATCCTACTTCAGTCTTTTGACTTCAAATCTTCACATTGAATTCAGTGTGTGACTTACCATATCTTTGTAATTATCTGCGACATTTACAAGCAATTTCAGTTGTTTCAAAGTAGATCCTACACTAAGTTTATTCAGTGAATGAGCAACAGCAATAGTGATGCATTCCACTAATAAAAGCAAGAACTTTATGTCAAGTTGAAGATTTTAACTCCAGCTGCACATCTGAGAAACACTCTCTCTCTTTCTCACACACACACACACACACACACACACACATAGATGCACACAAACAAACGTGTCTAAATATGGGACAATTTGTTTGTCGCCGCACCTCCACACCCCAATGGAAGCCCCCTGAGATTGGCATAATGAAAAGCAATGTCTCCCACTTAACACCGGGATCCAGGCGCTCTCTCTGATAGAGGCCGGGGCTGTTTATTAAATGATGGAATTTGGCTGTTTCTTCCGCAGAATGTTATCAGCCGGAGAACAATCGTGCCCATGGTCGCACCCTCACTGGCTCGCCCGGCTGCTCATTAGCCACAGCATATTTAATCCAGAAGTTTCTTATCAAACGTGACACCTGCATCTCCGAATGGCACTTTCCCTGTTCATTGGCATGTATTTGGGTGAGTCGACTCCAAGGTGCTTTGTGGAGATTAAGAGAGGAAGAGAGAGAGAAAGTGAGCGAGAGAGTGAATGAGTGCTTATTTTATCATTTAGCGGGTCTGGACCGTATCCAAGCAGTTTTTGTCTTGTTGTTGTAATTAGAAAGCCTTTTAAGTGATAACAGCTGCTGCTGAATATGAATATGGATAGAACCACATCAATTCTGCCTGAGATAGACCCTCTCCCTATCCTCCCTCCCCCTCGCTTACTGTTTTTCATACTGTGGTGATTTAATAAAGACGGAGGAAAGTGTGGCTAGCCGTTCAACTCGGTTATTTTAACATTTCTGATTGAAGTCTTTCTTGACAGTCTCTCTGTGTAACATGTGAAGCATTCAAATCACAGACGCGCTGACAGGCTGCAACTCATTTCCATATCCCAATGTGTAATTAAGCTTTGTGACAGCTCCTTAATAGCCGCGTGGCACGCCGTCAGTGCTACACGTTGCCCGGCTGGCGTGTCGTTGAATTGAGATGCACATACAGCATATGCATGCTTGTAAGCATGCAGCTTGCAAAATAGAATATAGATGATAAAATAGATAAACATGAATGTAAGTGTGCACATAAAGGTAGCTTTTTAAACAAATGTGCAAACATAAATGTGAAAAAACATGTAAATGATAACAAAATAAACAACAACAACAACAACAAAGGTAAACATAAAAGAACACAAAGGTGTAAACATTAACAAATACTTCTAAGGGAACGGAACATAAATGCAAACCTTAACACAATAGTAACAAGGCAAATCTAGTTAAATTGTTCAAAGTCACATTTAAAGGCAAATGTAAAGTAAACATTAAGTAAACAAAGGCAAATGTAAAGGGAAATGTTAAACAAATAGGTAAACATAAGTGTAAACATGAACAAAATAGGTAAACAAGAGCAAATGTAAAGTAATTGTTAACAAAATTGGTGAAAGTAAATATCAATTTAAAGGCTAAAAGGTAAACATTAACAAAATAGTTAATAAATATAAATGCACATGTAAACAAAACAGGTAAACAGGCTAAACGTAAACCAAATAAAAGGTTAACGTAAAGGTAAACAAAGTCTGGTGACGTTGCAAGTCAGATTTCAGATTTTAGATTTTTTTTGTTGTTGTTCTCAAATCTGTGTAATTGTGTTAAATAAGCAGCTGCGCTCTTACACTCATCCATCACCTTCTCGTTCTCAGGAATTGTTAGACACACAACAGGACACTGCCGGGCCTCACTGGGGATTATGGTCGATGACTGACATACTATGCAAATCACTTTGTTATTTCTCCCAGTAGATCATCACACTGGGAGGATTTCTGCCGCTCAGTGGAGTATCCTCGAGCTGACACTTATGACCCTATAGAGCAGCCTATAGAGTCACACTGGTGAGACACTTTGATCTGTGACTGAAAAACAACTGCAGCTTCCATAAAAAAACATCTCAGAAGGAAATGTTTTACTTTTATCTTGGGGTATTCAGTATTGTGGCTTGGGACCCTCTGCTTTTTTCCAGGTAATGGGATAGAGCAGGAGAGAGGGTGGGAGGGACGGAAGGAGGGAGAGATTGGGAGAAAGGGAGGAGAGATACCCCTCAAGCGAGCGCCTCAGTGGGAAGAGGATTATGTGCTTCTGCTTTTCTACCTTCTAGCAAAACTCCCGATTGGTTTCAGGAAAACTCAATTAAACTTCGTCTCTGTCGACTTCGTCTTCAGTGAGAATCAAACTGAAAATTCTCTGACATAACACTGTAACCCTGAACCTCGAGACCCAGGGTAGATACAAGATTGCTGCTTTAGATCCTCAAAAACAATAACATGACAAAAGAATTCACCAAAAATGCCCTTAGGGACATGTTTGTCTTTTTCGTTTTACCTTTTTTTTTTTTTTTCAATCATTGTGACTGCGTTGATGCAAAAAGCATACATTTTGTCAAAAATGTGTATTCTTATTGGAATTTTAAAAGTTCACCCAAATTTCCTTTCATAAATCTATTTTACACTATGAAAATAGTAAATACATAAAATCGTTACACTGAGGAACTTAAGGACAAAAAAAAACAATTGATGGAAAACAACTGAAAAACAAACATTAAAACCACAATATTTAATTTAATAAACTATGCATTCTCTGTTAAAAGGCATTCTTTTTTTTTTTTTTACCATTTTCTAAGTTTGGCCTATAGAGGAAATACTCGTTTTACCTGCTTCTGCTGAAAAAAAGCCAATTGAATTAAAATGAATGTGATGTTGGACGAAATTGTGTGTGTGTGTGTGTGTGTGTGTGTGGTATTTTCTTTAATACACTCCAAAAAAAATTAAATAATTATGTGGTAAAATTAGGGTTGTTGCTAATCATTGACATATCCAAGACTGTAATAATCCCCAAAAAAACTGCATTAGCATTTATTATATGGAAAATGACATACATTTAAGCAGCATTACAAATGTTCCACATGGCTTTCTGGCTACTATCCACTAGTACTATCACAGGAAACTACAAGTGATAAGCCAACGACCATCGTTTCCTCTTGCTGCGGTGTGCCAGGACTTTTTTTTCTTTCTGCTGACCCCAGATTCACCTTAACAGAGCTGCTCTTTCCCATCACAAACAGCCATAAGCCTGTCAGATATCAGTCCATCAAGAAATGAGACAGAGGGGAGAGAGAGAGACAGCCAGCATGAAATATGAAGGGAGGAGAGCGAAAATCTGAGGGGGGGGGGGATGATAAATCAAAAGAAGAGGTCTACATCGTCTAATGACCAGAATAAACCTCTTTCCTGTTCAGTGGCAGAGCTCAGAATCTCTGCAGTGCTTAAGCCGTGTCCCTCCTGATCCAGACATCCACTGCCATCAAACCAGGATTTATGACGCATCACAACCCCATGACAACATCCAGCAGCTTCATAATCTCGTATTTTTTCTGCCCGTGCCTGACATTTCCAGCCTCGACATTCACTCAAGATAAGCCAAAAGCCCTCTGACAGGATAGAGAGCACATATAAAACACACGCTTAAGAATTTTACTGCCCTCTTCGCGGGAACTCATCAGTTCATGAGCCGTGTGCCGAATGCAATCGACGCAACATTTCATATCAGACAACTCCCAATAAAAAGACAAAAACCCATATCTGTTTTACAAGACAACACCAGTCCCCACCACTACGACCTCTCATCATAGCGTTTTCTAACGGTCCACCTGAAACAATAAAAAAAAAAAAAAAAACAAAAAAAAAAAGAAACAAGCCACTGGTGACCGCCAAACCTTATGGTGAGTCCAGATGTTTGGTTTACACACTGTTGTTCATCATTATATCATTATCACCATTACTGCAGCAAACTTGCACAACGTTCTTGAATGAATTGCACACTGGTCTGTAATTGTAGGGATATCAACTTAAAGGGACAGTTCACCCAAAAATGTTGTTAATTGCTCACCTTCATATCATTCCAAACCAGAGTTGGGTATAATGCGTTACTAAACGAGACTAGGGCTGAGTTGACAATATCAGTTAATGGCTTTTAATCAGTCTTCACTTTGATGAACTGATATTAATTATTAAATCCCTATGCTGTTTTGTCAGTTAACAAAACTTCAATAAACATTATTTGTATACCATCTAGTGCTGTCAAACGATTAATCACGAGTAATCGCATCCAAAATAAAAGTTTTTGTTTGACATACTAGGGGTGTGCGTACGGGTAGAGTATGATGTATCGATAAAATAACACCACGTTTAGGGCGATATGTACAGGTACAAAACGGTATCTATTTAGATTATAGGATAAATATATGTAATATAAAACACACATATGTATACTGTATATTGTATATGTGTGTGTGTGTGTGTATTTATATATGCATATATAATAAATATACACAGTACGCACACAAATATAATGTAAACAAAAGTTATGGGGGAGGCGAGTACTCGTGATGAATCGTTTTACAGCACGAGGACATCCAATAATCCCAATAATCTTTGTCGTGTTCGTTGGAATCAAGAATCTATCATTTTATCACCAAATTCCAATAATAAATACTGTGTTGATGCTCTTTAATGTGGCATGACAGATCGCTGTAGCTACCTCACGTGAAAAGATCATATCTTCCATGACTACTAGTACAGCAGACATAATATGAATGAACATTAGAAGGTATGTTGAGAAAAAAAAACAGAATAACGTACGAAATGTCTCATGATGTAATGCTCACATTGTCACCACAGAAAAAAGATCATATAAAACTGCTTGCAATAATGCAGAAAAAGAGAAAAGGAGAGTAAAAATAAATAGTATAAACAACATAACGTTACATTTACCTCAGCATTTTGCTAAATAAATTCACTATACTATATTATATACTGATGATATTTTCACCTGTTAGTGATATCTTATTTAATGCATGTTTGAATAAACCTGTCATGAAATCATATATATATAACTTCATAATATATAGACACACACACACACAAAAGAAACAATATCAAATAAGAATCTAATTTAAACCTTATGAATAGGAATTAAATTGATTTGTGAATTCTGTGTCAATACCCAACCAACACATAACAATTTCGTCCAGGCCCCATGAATTTAAGAGGCCCTCAGAGCCAAATACTGTCAAAACAGACCAGATACTTGGGTTTGGACGCAAGCAAGCAAATACATTGTGAAAACTGACATTGTACTATGATACTTCATCCCCCAATCCAGAATATGTGACCCTGGACCACAAAACCAGTCATAAAGGTCAATTTTTGGAAACTAAGGTTAAGCTGAATAATCAAGCTTTTCATTGATGTATGGTTTGTTAGGACAATATTTGGCCGAGATACAACTATTTGAACTAACCAACTATTTGAAAATCTGGAATCAGAGGGTGCAAAAAAATATTAATAGTGAGAAAATCTCCTTTAAAGTTGTCCAAATGAAGTCCTTAGCAATGCAGATACGAACAAATGACGTTGTGCTATTTTACTAGAATTTTACCAATAGCCGTCCATGGAACATGATCTTTACTTAATATCCCAATGATTTTTGTCATAAAAGAAAATGGGATATTTGTGAGCCCATACCTGTTTGTTGGGATTCTACAAAAGACCTCACTACTTATGACTGGTTTTGTGCTCCAGGGTCACATATGTGAAAACATCGTATAATCTGCATACAGTATAAAATCCTCACTCAAAACCTGTGATGTGACCAGCGCTGGGAAAGCTAACTCGGCAATCTGCTTGAGTACAGTAAGCCGGGGAGTTTGTGAGATATCCGGCAGCCCAGCCTAATCGATCCTGACCCCCTTTCAGTTCCTTAATAACTTCTCAGTTGAAAGCCCTTCAGTTCATCAGCGTTGTCTTTTAATTAAACGCAATCGCTGTGGTGCGCTGGCGGAGCGGCGACTCCTCCAGGGCGGCGGGGCTGTTTGAATACACTGATAATGGAATTTGACTTTGCTGGAGATGTTCAACCATTATTCTATTTCTCTGTGTTCTCAGATAAGTGCGATAAAGGCCTTTAAGTCCTTCATTTCCTCAAGTCTTTTTTCAGAATGGAGAAGGGATTGTTCTCTGTTGAACTTACACATGTACTGTAAGTAGATTAATCAATTAAGCCCCTGCAGATAACAAAAAACTGGAGCACTTTAGCAGAAATATCACTTTGTCAAGGAGAGCGAGCGCCAGCAACAAAGAGTTATCTTTCTGCTCTTTAAACATTGAGCATTTGTTCGTGGAATGGTAAGTTATTACCGCTCACTTTTTCTTCTTTTGGTTAAAAACGGGGCCATGGCTTTATCTCGGAAAAGGGCACATGTTTTTTTTTAGATTCACTGTACATGTTTAAGACTCCATGAAATCGAAATGAAGAGTTGAGCTGTGGCTTTCAGTCCATGTGTGCTAAACTTTGAGGACATCTGAATATGATTCAGTGCAGGAGGTTTTAAACTTTTTGATGCCACAGACCTTCAAATAAGATGATGAGGAACACCATTCCAAAAATAAAAACACAGATATATGTACTGTTCAAAGGTTTGGGGTTACGAGATTTTATAAGATTTATTTTTCTATTATGCTCGATGTTTCATATTTGAATATATTTTAAAATGTGTGTTTGTTGTGGTGTGTGTTATGGTTGTCGAAGTGTGTGTGTGTGTGTGTGTGTGTGTGTGTCGGTGTTGTGTGTGCAGTTGAGGTGATCGAGGAGTGTGTGGGTGTTTGTGTTGTGTGGTGCGAATGAGTATTCGGTGCGGGGTTCTAGTGTGTGTGTGTTTTTATGTGGTTTATGAGGACACAAATTTTGTATAATAACATGGGTATGACATATGTATTACAATGAGAAGGTGATTTATGATGACATTTTCAGTGTCCCCGTAATTCAAAAGGCTTATAAATAATTCATAATGAGTTTTTTTGAAAATCTAAAAAATGCAGAAAGTTTCCTGTGAGGGGTAGGTTTAGGGGTAGGTGTGGTGTATGGCAATAAAAAATATGGTTTGTACAGTATAATAACCATTACGCCTATGGAGATTCCCCATAAACCATTGAAGCGTTGAGAATTTTTGTCAGGAATACTGATGAATATAGAAATTCGCAAAACCGCATTATTGAATATAAGACTTTTACATAGATCACACACACACACACACACACCGAGATCACACACACCCCACACACACACACACCGCCGCCACACACACACACACACACACAACACACACCTGTCAATTTTGATCAATTTTATTTCCTTCTGAATAAAGTACACTTCTTTTTAATCCATACTGACATCAAACTTTTGAAAAGTAGTGTACTTTCATGTATAATTACTTGTAGTAAAATATAAAAATAATTTAGTTTTTTCATCATAGAATAAAATAATTTAATAAAATAAATATTTAATCGTGATTTCCAATCAGTTGCAAGGAAGCTAAATAAAACAATGATACGTTTATGTACATTTTAATTCTGTATGTATTTAAAAATTAACATTACCATTTAACCTTAAAAATTTAACAAAAATATATCTTTTTTTTTTTACATATTTCTCTTATTTTCAAAAGGAAAGAAACAAAACTAAAACTGTCAACAAATGTCCATCCCAATCTAATACCACTACCATTGCACTCCCTTGTTTCCTAATATGTGAATCAATAAAAGGGCAATAAAAGGGCCTTGATCCAATAAACACTGACACTCTAAATGACCCAAAACACACTAACAAAATCATGCATTTAAACACAGTTTGTATTCATCAAAATCATCTCTACTGATGGATATCCTTCTGATTTGTTTCAGTCGTGCTTCAGCGACACACTTTCTCAAGCACTGAAGCCGGACAGAAGACATTTGTCAACCCAAAGAATAAACTCTCACCTTTGCTGTACACGGCGCAGTTGCACTTTCCGTCCTCTGCACTGACCCACATCATGTCCATCAGCCAGCGAGGACCTCCATTCAGCCCCAGTGAAGCCTGCGACACAAAACACAATCTCAGTCAGACTCAGTCTCCTCCACATCAGAACATGTACAGCGACTGACCACAGCCTCGAACCCAAAACTTGCCATTTTTGTCTGCAAAGTGCATCAGAGGGTCAGTGAACAGACTCAGATAAGCTATCCAATGTCTAAGCGAGCTTGTTTAAACAACTTCAACCATGAATTCGTCATTCCCAAAGGCTGTATCTCCACGTATGTGTGTGAGGAGAGGGGCGAGCAGGCCACACCCCGTCCCGTTCGCCCTCTGAATGGCTGCATTGTTAGAGAGCCTCTGAATGTTTCACCAGATCAGATCTCATCATTTGGGAGCTCTGAGATCCAGAACGGGCTTGGAGACAGAAGAAGCGGATGCTGAGCACTGATCTTTAGACACATTGTGCCCTCTATCACAGCATCACAGCTTCCTCACACCCACACACGGGGAATTTAAAGAGCTGGCATGGGTATCAAAAGGATGGGTGGGGGATTTGATTTCATAACTGAAAACAGAATGACTGAATTAAATGGACATTTCTGTAAAAAAAAAAAAAAATGCATGCTCACACAATTGTGTGATATCCGTAATGTTGCACAATATACCCCCTTGTGAAATTTTTTTTTTCACATTAAGTGCTAGTAAATTTCACAAATGCTTGAAATTTTGAAGTGAAAAAACAAGAAATATTAGTACTTTCTTGTAAAACATACTCCAACAATCTTTATTTACAACTTCAAAAAATCATTTTCTACAGTGTTCTTGAGGCTTGAATACACTATAACACTAAGACAACTCTTGATAAATCTGAGCACAGTTTAAAAAACAAATTTTGAAATCTCTTCTGAAATTCTAAAGGAGATGCATTATTTATCTATTCATTTTTCCAGAAAAAAAGTCATGGAGAAAGTGAAATTCAACTTGACTATGTACTTCATTAATGTTCTTGATCTTATTGTGATTAATTGATCATTGTGATCAGTAATCGATCAAGATAAAGAAAAAAAAGGTAACACTTTACTCAAAGCCTTTATATATGTCACGAATTCGGTCCATGGACTTCCGTTTATTCACCACCAGAGGTCACCCTTTCCATTTCACTCTCGAACTACACAAACTGTTGCACATAACCCCGGACTACATATCCCATCATTCTTTGCACGATTTGCACACTGCACTGATTTGCACTCATTGCACACAGCTGTTTCTAATCACCTCACTCACTATATAACACCCACTCAAACCACCTTTCTCTGCTGAGTATTGTTTAGCCTGTACCCCTTTCCGAGTCTCCGTGGTTTCCCTTGCCTATTTTTGCAGTTTCTGATCTTTGCCTGTTTTCCTGGATTTCCCTCTCGTCTCGCTCCTGTGATTCTGTCTGCCGATCGGTGGACCTACGCTTGCCCTAGGACTATTCTTGTGTTTTGCCATATACCTGTTTGCCATTGTTCGACCCTGCCTGTTATACCACGTCTCTTTAATAAAAGCTTGCAGATGGATCCACACGTCTCACGTCTCGTCAGCCCCGTTACAATATATAATGCAGCCTTTATATAAGATGCATTATAAAAGCAGTTGTATGTAATGTACAGTACATTTTAATGCATTATATGATCTTGTGAATAATTGTAACCACATTTATATTATTTACACTACACCTATAGAAAGTATAATGCATTAAAGGGGTCATATGATGTTGCTAAAAAGAACAGTATTTTGTGTATTTGGTGTAATGAAATGTGTTTATGCGGTTTAAAGTTAAAAAAAAAACATTATTTTCCACATACTGGACATTATTGTTTCTCCTCTATGCCCCGCCTTTCTGAAACGCGTCGATTTTTACAAAGCTCATCGGTCTGAAAAGCTCTGCTCTGATTGGCCAGCTATCCAGTGTGTTGTGATTGGCCGAATACTTCAAGCGTGTGATGGAAATGTTACGCCCCTCACCATACTGTGATGCCCTGTCCGGCTGGAGCGACGAGACAAAACCAATAAAACCCATTATAAACGAGGCATTTGTTGCATCAGTGGGGACATAATTACGGATTATAATGACTAATACTGTCTTTTTACACGTTGCATCACACCACGTAAACATAAAACCATGTCTGCATTTGTGATCGGAGAATGACAAACAATAAGCGCTACTCTACAATGCTCAAAACTCACGTTTGATATCGACAGTGGCAAATTCTTTAAATATGAAAAAAACGTACTTACAGGCTGTGAGAAGCGCCAGACTGTCCTTGCAAAGTTGGAACTGCCCCACTTTATAGAAACAGACACTGGAATTGTAGTCTACTCTACCAGGATCAGGAAACAGTCCTCCATAAAATGTGCTGCACACATCTGAATATTTGGGTTGAACTGATCTGGAACAGTGTTGTAAAATAACTTAACCACTGATTTCTAGTTGTGTTCTCTTTTGGAAGGTCAAACAAAGTAGCTTTCACAACGAAACACACAGCGCCTTCACGACATGGCGGTGACGGCAGCAACAATACTCCAGCGGGAATAAAAGTTACGCTTTCTTTCTTTGCGTGAGCATTTGGGCGGTGTTATGCTAATATTCCCACATAGTGATGTAGACATGGGGGGCGTGTTAGAACGAGATGTTTTAGGAAGGTGTGGCTGACTCTTAAATTTTATAAAGAATATATCTTTGGATTTGAGACTTTAGTCCTTGCAACTTTACAGATCTTCTTTATGCACCAAGAGCTTGTAACACTCCAAAGAGAAAGGAAAAATGTAAATCGCATCATGTGACCCCTTTAAAACCACAACAAACAAACCAAAAAAGAATGTTGTTATTATATCTTTAGAAAGATATAACTTCATTATAAAACTGATTATGAATTACCTTATAATGCATTATACAAAAAGGCTTTATGTAAAGTGTTACCAAAAAAACTTTTTTTAACAATTCTTCATGATTGACTTTCTTTAAAACATGTCTCAAACAACTTTTTTTTTCTGATGCAACTAAGTCCACAAGTTTAGAGAAAAATACTATTGTTATTATTATAACATGTCTCTCTGGAATACTTGATTCTGCCTGGGCAATTGTGGCATTCAGCTGTCAAATATATATAGTGGCACTAAACTGTATAATTGATTGTTGTCCCCAGGTTTTCTGAACACATTTTTTTGTTATTCTAGGGTATTTTAATATGAATAAATTGGTTGCTACACTGGTTGCTCACCTGGGTTCCTCTTTCAATGCAAGTTGAGTCTCTCAAATCTCTCAGATATAATAAAAAAGGTTTCTTATGATTTCTTAAAGATTCTTATGGGTTTGGAACGACAATGATGACAGTACATGTTCATTTTAAGGTGAACTGTTCCTTTAAGTTTGAGCCATAGTAACAGTGATGATTGCCTTGTCTTACAAACACCAGTAAAAACCCATGAGAACCAAACAAACATTGTGCACACTTTGGTGAACTTCCACGTGCGACCCACGTGCGACCCACGTGCTCACTTACAGTATGTATGGTGTCCGTTTTTAAAGCCTCACCTTCAGAATGAAGCGTCAGAAAGAGAGAGAGGTTTGCGCGGATCTGACTGTGTGGGAATACTTCATGAAAAAGACAAAGTCCTTGAGTCATTTCTTTCTCTTTCTGCCTCTCTCTCTCTCCGCTGAATCCTCTTTCCTCTTATCAGGCCAGCACAGGCCTCCATCGGCCTCTCCCCGTTCTGACAGGAGCAACAACAATGGGCCTGCGATACCAGTCCGCTTCACAGAGTAAACCTGCCAGGGGCACAGATTACCCGTGACACACACACTCGCACTCCCTCTCGTACTCTCCAAAACACAACACCGCCTTCTCCAAGGCCTCCAAACACAAAAATGGACACAAAAAGCGTTCAAATGATTTCACTTCTGTGCCTTGCTCTCCTCTCAATCGGTCCATCCGCTCTCTATGCCTTACTGTAATGACCCGCTAATTCACTAAGACTGTATACAAAATAAAACATTATGTTGACCTGGCTAAACCACAAGAGTACATTTGTTAAGTCACGTCACAATGACTGTATTTAGAAATGAACAAATGACACACCAATGTCATAGTTATCAATTCTGGATTTTTCTGTTTTTTATGAATGTACCTTTTGAATTCACCCTGATAACAAATAAGTGAACCCACCTTGTCACTTCCTCCTGTGGCCGCCTCAATCTTCCCAGGGAAAGGTCCCCACGTGGTGCCCAGCAGAAGTGCCTGACAAGAACAAATCCTTCTCTCTCCTCCTTCACCAACCATTTTCAGCTCCCCTTAGAAGACAGAACATGTAAGTTATGACCCAAACAGCAGCTCAGCATGTTTTTTTACTTGTTTTTGATGTTATGTTAAAAAAAGAGATTCATCCAAGTACAATACAGTTCAAACCTTTGGAGACGGTACGATGTTTTATGTTTTTGAGAAGAGTCTCTTAGGTTCTCCAAGGCTGCAATTGTTTGATAAAAATAAAGTAAAATCAGTAATATTTTGAAATATTATTACAATTTAAAATAAGTGTTTTCTATATGAATATATTGTAAAATGTAATTTATTCCTGTGATTACTCCAGTCCTCAGTGTCACATGATCCTTCAGAAATCATTCTGATATGCTGATTTGTTGCTCTTTCTCTCTCTCTCTCTCTCTTCTCTCTCTCTATATATATATATATATATACTCTGTTTTGTATTGTATGTTCTTTCATATTGTGTATTATATTGTATATAGTGTATGTGCATTTCAATTACAGGGAAAATCCATCTGGGGTTACCTGGGGTTTATTGCCTTTCTCAAAGGCACAATGCTGAAAGTTCATGGGGTTTAAACCTACATCTACACAGTTACCAGCTGAGATCTTCAACCAAAACACCACAGCACTCCATGAGCAGACTAAGCCCTAGTGTGAGCGTCTCCCTCAATTAGAAATCATACAGCCATCCGCCAGACCCTCTCCCGGGTGACCCTGCCTGTCTCTTTGATTAGGCTTTCGCTCACTGCTGCGACAGGTCTTCAGATAAGGTGGATTAAGTCTCTTTCTGCTGGAAGTTTTGATGTGAACAGTGCAGGAGCGTGTTAAATTATCCAGTTTCAGGAGGAGATGCGAAATGCCGGCAGATGGATTGATAAATAAAGAGAATCTTGAGGCAGTGCTTTCAGGAGATCAGGGTTAAGCCTTTACGCCCATCCCCTCTCTGGATTAATAGATGTCTTCAACCACAGAAGGGCACCAATGTGGGGCATGATTCAAAAATGTTTTATATATAAATATATATTTAGACATTTATGAATTCTGCACACCAATATTTTACAGATCAAATATGTCAAATAAGTCTTTGTAACTGACTTGTAACTTAACATGCATAAGTGAAAGAAAAAAAAAAACATTCAAAATAAATAAAAAAAAAAAATCATTTTTAAAATATGAGAGCTGCCAGCGAAGATTTTGGCAAATAAAGACTTAAATTTCAGTCTGCTTTATGGTAATCATCTTCATACACTTTTACTGTATGGAGAAGAGCAGCATGAACATTCTTCAAAATATCCTTTTTTATGTATATTTTATTTTATTTTTTTATTTAGTCATTTATTAGACGCTTTTATCCAAAGCGACTTACAAATGAGGACAACAGAAGCAATCAATTGTAGTATTAAAACAACTAAAAACAGATCCAAAACTAAAAGCTAAAACTTTATAAATACTACCTATACACATTTAAAAAAATAAAGAGATTCAATAAAAATGACAAATGCATACAACAAAATTTCAAAACTAAACATTTAAATGAAAAACAAAAAATAAAGCTAAAAACAATTCAAAATATTAAAGAACAAAAGGTATAAGAGTATAACCCAATAACACTAAGCCAAACACCAAAAAACTACATATGTGTATGTACAACCACACACACATACATACTGTATATACTGTATATGTACATACACATTAATAAATTCAATATATATATATGATTTCATTTCCATTTAGTTTGCTGAAGTATTAAAATAAGTCAAATTAAATCAAACTAAAAACTTAATAAAATATCTATACAGACATAATAAATTCAGACATAATGTAACTAAAATGAAAATAAATAACAAATACAAATAATACAAATCAAATGACAGTAGTGGTAGTTTATCAGTAATCCTAAAAAATAACACTGAGCCAAACACACATGCTAAAAAACAACAACTAACTTACACATAGTAAGAAATGGTTATAAAAACTGAAACAGAAGTGAAACAAGTAATAGGAAAGAGGAGAAATAAAAAGCGAAACTTAATATATGTGTGTGTTCTGTGTATATTTATTGTTTTTTATTTATGTTCCACAAAAGAAAGTCATATTTAGAACGTACATTTTAAATGCTAAATTTTAAATCTGAGACTGTAAACTTAGTCAACAACTACATCACATCGAAGATTCAAGGAATCATTCACCCAAAAATCATGTCATCATTTACTCATTCCAAACCAGGGTCAGAAATAAACAGGGGCTTGTGGCAAAAATGGCAAAAAAAAAGAACAAAAATTCCCCACAAATTCAAGACATGGGGCAAAAATTCCCACCTGGACAATTAAATTAAATCTATTACGACTGATTTTTTTTGCAGCGTTGATATAACGTTATAACCATCACATACAGCTTATGAATGCAATGGCCAGTCAGAAGATTAGTCAGCACTGAAAAGAGTTTTGTTTTGTTGCGAATTCTCTTATAGTAAATAACGAAATGCAGAAAATATGTCATTTAGATTCATTTCGCAGTTTCAGTGATTATAACAGGAGTTTTTGCATAACTTGCGCTAAACTAGATTAACGTCCCGGGCATGGTTATCTGTACCAACACCCATGCTTTTAGTATAACACAACAGCAAAATCGTGTGATCAACTTTGGAAATCTGAGACCATTACACTTTGATCCCGTCCTTGGAAACGGCAATATTGCATCTTCAGATATGCGATGCGCACTATTGAACACTCGCTCTTTAACTGATAAAGCATCAGTGCTAAATGACATTTTCATTGACGCAAACCTGGACATGCTACTTTTGAAGGAAACCTGGCAGGTGCCCAATGACTTTTTCAATTTAAACCTCATAACACCACCTGGCTACAACTATTTCTCTCAACCTCGTCTCCATCGTAGAGGTGGAGGGTTGGCTGTAGTTTGTCGTGAGAGTATCAAAACATCTAAGATTGAGTTCCATTACGTTGCATCTTTTGAATATCTTGCATTGAAAATGACTGGCAAAACAGCAATGGCTGTACTCTTAATTTATCGACCTCCAAAATTTCATTCAGATTTTTTCTCTGAGATTAGTGAGTTACTTACTCTTGTCTGTGCTAGTTATTCATCTGTAATTTTTCTTGGTGATTTTAATATACATGAAAACACTGTACAATGCAACAAACTGATATCTGTTCTGGACTGTTTCAGTCTAACTCAAACATGTAACTTTTGCTACTCACTCCAGGGGTCATATATTGGATTTGATATGTACATCTGGCTTATATAATATTCTTGTTAGTGGAACTGATTTTGCTAAACTTCAGTTCTAGTTTTCCAATTTCTACATCACCTGTGAAAAAAATGCTCACTTATCGTAAAATCTCTCTCTTTCTGCTTTTACTCTCACTACTTCTGCTGCCATAAGTGATCTAATTGTGAAGTCAAATTCTACATCCTGCCAGATTGATCCTACACCTACTGTTTTGCTTAAGATGTGTGTTCCTGAGGTTGAACCTTTCATAGCACACATGATTAACCATTGTTCCAGCAGAATTAAAAATGGCTGCGGTGACCCCCATTCTTAAAAAACTGGTTCTTGGCCATCTAGACATGAACAATTATAGACCAATCTCAAATTTACCATTCTTAAGTAAAATTATTGAAAAAGTTGTGGCTTCACAATTGAGATCTTACTTAAATACTAATGGCCTTTTTGAACCTTATCAGTCAGGATTTCGTTCATCACATAGCACTGAAACTGCTCTTCTTCGTGTGGTTAATGACATTCTTCTGTCCATGGATTCTGGGTTAATAAACATCTTGATTCTTCTCGATCTAAGCTCTGCATTTGACACAGTCTGCCATGAAATACTCATCTCTCACATTTCTGATATCAGTATCACTGGTTCAGCTCTTTCCTGGCTCATTTCATACATCAGCGATATAAAATAGTATATCACAATACAAGGGTATAAATCTGCCACTGCTCCAGTTTCACAGGGTGTTCCTCAAGGTTCAGTTCTTGGTCCACTTCTGTTTATCATTTATATATATCCACTTGGTGACATCATACGCATGCATGGACTTCAGTTTCATTGCTATGCTGATGGCATTCAAATTTACCTAACCACCAGCTCTGATAGGTCATCACTGCCTGACTCACTTACTGCATGAATCAGGGATATCAAGCATTGGATGTCCTTGAATTTCCTTAAACTAAATAATAACAAAACTGAAATATTGATGATTGGCTCTGCTACCTCAGTCAAAAGGATGGACCTGTCCTTTGAAATTGACGGGGTTCATTTTAAGCCTTCTTCATCTGTCCGAAATCTTGGTGTCTTATTTGACTCATCTCTATCTTTTGCCTCTCATATTTCTTCTGTTGTTAAAACCTCTTTTTTCCATCTCCGTAATATTGCACGTCTTTGATCTTCTCTAACTCCAGCTGATGCTGAAATCTTAATTCATGCATTAATCACATCACGTCTGGATTATTGCAATGCTCTATTTCTTGGTCTGCCTAAAAAACTTATTGCAAGGTTACAGTACGTTCAAAATTCTGCAGCAAGGGTCCTCACCTCCACCAGGCATTCTGCTCACATTACTCCTCTACTGCATGATCTTCACTGGCTACCTGTGGCATCACGTATTCACTTTCACTGATATTACATCTAACATTTAAGGCATTAAATGGTCTTGCGCCTCCATATCTGTCTGACCCACTGTACTCCTACTCTCCCGCCCGGTCCCTCAGATCATCTGAGCTTGGTATTTTGTCCATTCCTCGTTTTCGGCTGTCCACTGTAAGTGGTAGGTCATTTAGTGTTAATGCTCCTAAATTATGGAATTCGCTACCCCTTACACGTCGTAATATATCATCTTTGTCTACCTTCAAGACTCAGCTAAAAACGTATCTTTTTTATATGCATTTTGAATAATGTGGCTATATGTGGCCTATGTGTTCGTATTGTGTATGTGGGTGTGCAAATGTTTTGTAACCACTATGTAAAGTGACCTTGAGGTATGGAAAGGCGGTAATAATAAAAGTTATTATTATTATTATTTGTCTTTATAGACAGAATATAACGTGCAGTTTAACCAAACACAAAAAGTTTTTACATGTATTCTATCTAATAATAATCTCTATTACAACAATAATGAATTTGGTCACTATATTGCAGCCCTATGAGTTCTGTTTTTTTTTTATTAATTTTTTTTATATAACTTATATACAGTTTTAAACAGATTGTTTATTGGTAACAGTTTAAAGTATTCTGATTGATTTAAGTAACTGCACGGTTAAATTGAAGTATTTTACATTAAAGCCAACACGGATACAATTAATAAGGTAATTATAAAAATTAACCTTACAAATGAAAAAAAAAAAAAAATGCCCCAGGAAATCAATACCCGTAATATAAAAGTTAATTTCTGATTCTGTTCCAAACCCATATGAACTTCTTACTTCTGTGTTACATGAAAAAATATATTTTGATGACTCTTGGTAACCAAACAATTCAGCTCCCATTGAATTCCATTGTATGGATAAAAACACAGTTGCAGTCAATGAGAACCAAAACTTTTTAGTTAGCAACATTCATCAAAATAGCATCTTTTATGTTCCACAGAAAACATTCAATTTTGGCACCACATGAGGGTGAGCAAATTATAACAAAATTTCCATTTTTGAGTGAAACAGGATATACAACATGAACGTTAAGTAGGATGGGACTCATTTTTAACCCTCAGGAATGAAAAGTGGCCATTAAATACCAGATGATGGGGTGAAATATTATCATTTTGACGTAAACCAAAAAGGAAAGTTGTTTTAGAGGCGGAGCAAGTTATTGCATTCTGACAAAAGATTACAAAGCGTTTTTTATTTCTAAATTAAAGTGCACATACACAATGACAACAGCAATGTGTATTAAGAAAATACAAAGGGTTCATTTTGATTTAAAACTAAGAACAGACTTGTAATTTACAATCCAATCAATGTTTGAGGAAAACCCATGTTAAAGGCTACTACAACATCATGCTGCAGAAAGGATTTTTCTTTCGAAATATTTTTTTTTGTACTGTTCCACTTCAATGCATCAAATGAACATTAGGACACTCAAAATGAACTACACTTCATCTCCAAAATATAGTCACACTCCAAAGCACTTCAGGACGCAGTAGCACTAAAATAAACAAAAGTCATTATCAGAAAAATGACTGAGGGAAGAGCACCGTCTGCCACAGAGAAACCAGCAAACCGGCCTTTTCTGCACCTCTCTCCTTCCACACTGTCCCTCTCTTCCATCTCTCTCTCTCTCTCAGTGGTCTAATCTGTGAGGGACTTAAAGGGACCTTATCTCCAGGCTCTCCTGCTTCATTTCATGCTTGATTTACTTTAATTTGTCTGATAGGGCAGCAGGATTTGGAGACGGCCCATCTTTGGCTTGGGTGAGGAGTGAAAAAAAAGCCACTCTGATATTTCTCTGGCACATTGTCGCGGGTTTTTGACTTCTCTCCTCTCTCTCTGCCGCGAGTTCCTGGAGAGAGAGACGGGAAAAGGGTGAGAGAGAATGTGCGGGAGAATGAGAAAGATCTCAGTGCGGTGTAGCAGGCTGTTTGAGTGTGCTTGGAGTCGAGCAGCCAGAGAAGAAAGGGATTGTGGGAGTGTGGCGTGATTGTGTGATGTAGTCCTTCGCGGGCTGAGATGTCGGAGGCAAAGTGCACTGCGTGGATGAGTGGGGTTCAAACGCGCCGACTGCCCCGGACACACAACGCACATGTGTTATATGCGGTTTATTCAAGAGTATGGCTCTTCTCTGTTTACGACGTAATTGGTCTTGTTTATGAAACGCGTGCAGAACTAATTTTTGTGTCAGTTTTTGGTCTAGATGAACTGAATGCGAAAAAAAATATATTTAAAAATTGTTTTACGAGTGATTTACACATTGACATTTGTACTTGATGCATTTCATGAATGTGGCCGATAAGTCTGGAACATAAGATATAAAATAACATAAGATACACACACACACACATATATTTATGTATGTGTGTGTGTGTGTGTGATTAAAATATTGTATAAAATGTGTTCATTTAGTCTCCATAATTTTATTTATGGATTATTATTAATCAATAAATTGTACTGTGCTGTGTAATCTATATTATTTGACCAATAGATAAAAATAAATGCATAAATGTAACTGTGAATATAACTATAAGTTTGGGTGGGGATGGAAATTATAATATTATGGTAAAAAATTCTGCAAATATTTGTAGGGAACAATATGTGCAATATATAACACATTTGTGGGGGTATTGATAAAAAATATTTTATAAAATGTATTAATTTAATGTCCATAATATAGTATATGCATATATAAATCTAAATATAGAACAACAGCTATTTTGATTATAATATTGTATAAAATGTGTTAACTTAATGTCTATAATATAGTATATGAATGATAAATTGCACTGTGTACTGAATGTGTAATCCATATTATTTGACCAATAGATCAAAGTAAATGGATAAATGTCAACGTAACTGTAAATTCAACAATAAATGTCGTTATTATGTAAATTACAGTGAAAGTTCTGCAAATGTTTGTAGCAAACATGTGCATTTGAGATCTCTCCAATATTACAACATTTATATCAGTCTGATTTCAGCCAAACATCCATCATTCATCATATTAAGCCCCATTAAAAAAGTTTCCTCAATGAACTGTGACAATATACATAATAATAGTTTAAAGTATTGTATAAATCTCATACGTATTGCACTACTGAATGTGTAATACATACTATTTGACCAATAGATAAATGTAAGTCGCTAACTCTAAATTTATCAATAAATGTGGGTGTTATGGAACTTATGGCAAAAGTTCTGCAAATTTTTGTAATGAACAACATGTGCATTTGAGATCTCGCTAACATGTGCATTAATATCAGACAGATTTCAGCCAACCATCCATTCATTCATCATATTAAACCCCATTCAAAGGTATTTATCTGACTCTCTTCCCCGCCGAGGCCCTTAAAAGAGAAGCACAGAGTTCCACTTCCTCTGGCACGTGTTTACGGGTTAAAGCGATTTACTCTCCGGGCTCTTTTTTCAGATGGAATAAAAACTGACGAATAAATTCATCTCCCAGCGATGAAGGGCAGAGGGCTTCACACTGACAGTCTCCGTATTTGAAACTTGCAAAATCCACCTCCTCCCCTCCCAAAAACCAGCTCCCAACCAGAGAGCATTGAAATTCCCCTCGCAGCGCTGCGCGGGATTTGCTAAACGGCGGGGTGTGTGTGCACGCGGCTGATAAACGGAGTGATGATCCAGCGACACGTCTTTATCCTCGCGCTCCGCTTTAATTAACGCTGGCTTGTTTGTTGAAAAGATGATTAATATGCCAGTGAAAATGGCCTAATTGAATACCGCAACAACCCACACAATCAGGGAGGAACACGCTGTTTTGTTTTGTGTAGATTAGGCCTTTTATCAATGTCTTTATTTATATTATTATTATTATTACGTGGTATTTTAATTCGGCTGACAGCCCCCTCCCCCACACCCCTCCTGCAGGCGTAAGGAGGGACAGGCGTATGAATGAGCCACATTGTGTCCGTCTGAGGAGGGTCGAGAGGAGCACAGAAACTTTTGTCACACAGTCACAGATCTCGCGGCTCGGGACGCTTTTTGAACCGAATGCTGTCTAACAGGGAAGACGTTTCCAGAAAGGTCACGTGTAACTTTTAAAGCAGCACTATGTAACTGTTGGCGCTCTAGCGGTTAATAAACAGAACTGCACACATCCCGCGGAAGAACATTCCAAGCGGAGCTACTTCTCTAAGTTTATGTCTCTGGCGATTCACGCAGGTGTGTGTTACTCCGCAGCGGCGACGACCCGAGCAGGCTACAATAGTCCAAATATAAATACTTATTATAAGTGTACCGTAGTGATTCGGAATAAGACAAAAACATGCAGTTTGGAAGATGAATTCATGATGTACTCGCTCATTATATACATTTTGCTCATTTTGAACACAGAAAAAGTTACATAGTGTTGCTTTAAGTGAGTTATTTCTGTTTGGCCATTTCTAGGTTACCTCAGAAAACAATTTTGACTCTTTTTTTGATAGTTTTAAAAAACAAACGGGCAAATTTTGTTTTGTATAAAGTCAGAATGAAACAGAAATAGCAGAAGTAGCAACTGATCTTTTCCTATGAGTAAACTGATAAACCATAAATAAAATTGTAGGGCGGGGCTTAATTCTAAACAGGTTGTTGATTGGATGGAAGCAGATCTGAACGTGAGCTTGCAGTCGATTGTAAGAAAAGGGCGGGGTTTAAGTAGCATTTGGTAACACTTTATTTTAATGTGCCTTTGTTCCACATACACTGTGAAAAATATTTTCATAATTTGTTCTCACAACTTTTTTTTGAAGTGATGTGACATGTGGCCAAGTATGGAATTAGTGCTCTGCATTTATCCCATCCTAAGTGGGGGGGTGGACACACACACACACACACACACACACACACACACACAGCAGTGGGTAGCCATTTTTTGCTGCGGCGCCCGGGGAGCAGTTGGGGGTTCAGTGTCTTGCTCAAGGGCACCTCAGTCATGGTATTGAAGGTGGAAGAGAGCGCTGTACATTCACTCCCCCCCACCTACAATCTCTGCCGGTTTGATACTCGAACCCACAACCTTGGGTTACGAGTCCAACTCTCTAACCATTAGGCCACGACTTCCCACTATTATTTCCACGACTTTAATGTTGATGATTAAGGTAAAATAATATGTTGAGTTTCTAAACCAATCATTTTCTTTCTATTAAAGCACATTTTTAGTTTCAATGAAACTTTTTTTAAGCTAAACCAAAATTATAATTTTTTTTGTACAGAGCACAGAAGAAATTTGAACAGTAACACAATGCCAAAATAATGATTTAGACAACTATTTTCTAAATGCATCTTCTTATTGTGAACAATTCTTGCACATTTCTTTTTTATTTTATCTTATTGTTTTTTTTAGCTCAATATTTTTTATTAGAAATTCAGGTTGCTTTCTTTTATGGTGCCTTTGTTACAGTGTGTATTTAAGTACCGGGTAATATTAATTAACAACATGTCCTTAATATAGGGTTGGGGTTTAGTTTAGGGTTAGTTGGTTATGCATAATTTACTGTTATTGCTATGGCGAGTAAACTGAAAAACTTATTGAGTGTTCACGACAGGAGCTGAAAAACTGAGTCTATCTTTACACAGACAAGGTAAGTAAGTCATTTTATCCCTCTAGTCTCATGCAAACATGTATAATGTTGACGTCTGTGGCTGTACTTCAAACAGTGTGTATTTGAATGTTTATCAGGTGAAATGTCTTCATTGTAAGTGCATTACTGTGATTTATGCTTGTTTGAGGGATGACAAAAGCTGCCACGTATGCTTATAAAACATACAGTTTGTTTTGTACTGAACTCAGGGTTGAGAATATCTGCCTAACCGATCTGAAAACAAGGAGGCCACTGGGATAATGAATTCAGTTCATTTCCCATGATGCTCTGTCTAAATGTCAGAAGTCTGGAATCCGTCTCTCTCTCGGTTGGATGCGAGCGCAGTGGTCAGCCGCTCTCGGCTCTGGTTTGCATGTTCTCCGCTGCGTTCCCGCTCCCTGTGTGAAAAGGCTTTAGGGGGCTCAATCAGTGAGACTTTGATGTCGACTGCGGCTGTAATGATTTCGTATTGTTCCAGGGATTTCTCTAATCCACTACACTTTCATTAAAATCCCTCACTCCATCCTGCCTTCTTCTGAGGGGCCTCGGACAGAATCAGGCTCCTCGCGAACATCTCTCACTCTTTTTTTGACAATCATTGCCGTTTCCGCTGCAATATTCATAGGGAAGTTATAACTGCAGATGCTAATTCAATTTGAGATGCTGGAAGTCGTTCCAGGCAATGTTTTAATTCGTAAATGATGAGGTCCAGGAATAAGGACCAGTGACGGATCCGGCAGGTTATGAGGGTCACAAAACATAAACGAAAAAGAGTGTGGTGTGACACGATGAAACTACGTCACTCCCACTAAAATCAACAAAACAACCCGCATTTCAAAATCAATCAGGCAGGTCTATCTGTGCTTGTGGAATACAAATTGCTGTATAACTACATTCAAATGATTCTAACATATTCCTGCTCGTGAAACGCTCAAGTAGTGTGCAAGCACCCTTTGTTTTGTTGTGTCACGGCACTTGCTTGCAATACAGATTGAGTGCGATGTGCGTTGAAAACACGTTACTAGAGTAATGGTCTCCTATTAAGATGCACTGGGGTAAATTAATATGCAAATAAGATTACGGTATTGTGCTACTGTAGCAAGCAAGACTCTCTCCTCTAAAAATTTCAAAGTGAAATGCATTCAAACAGCTAGCATATCTGCCTCCTCTTTTCAATGATTAAACAAAAACTGCATCGCTACTTTATGTTTCACATTTTTACAGTGATACCGCTGTTATTAACAAATGTTATTACACTTTATTTCTCCTGAAACATACACTACCATTCAAAAGTTTAAAGAAACTAAATTTTATTCAGCGGTGATGCATTAAATTGATCAAAAGTGACAGTAAAGATTTCTATTTCCAATAAATGTTGAACTTTCTATTCATCAAAGAACTTTATTATAGTTTTCACTAAAATATGAAGCAGCATATTTTCAACATCGATAATAATCATATTTCTTGAGCAGCAAATCATTATATTATACTGATTTCTGAAGGAGCGTGTGACACTGAAGACTGGAGAAATTATGCTGAAAATTCAGCTTTGATCACAGGAATAAATTACATTTTACAATAGATTCAAATAGAAAACAGTTATTTTAAACTGTAATAATGTTTTTACTGTGTTTTTTGCAGCCTTGGTGAGCATAAGAGACTTTTGAATGGCAGTTTACAGTATGCACAGATTGTTTTAGAGGCGTATGAGGTGAAGCATCCACAAAATAGGTGTCAGATGCCAGATATGACACAAAAAAAAAACACCAATTCCAGATATTCTGTCTATTGGCTTGGCATAGTGAGACTCGAACCGTTCAGAGAAGACAAAAACACTGTTTCCTGATCAGATAAGAAAACACTGTGCCTCATTATTGTTCGAATGAGTCTGTAACCGAACTAATCGTGTTTATTCAGACGACTGGAGGGAGAGAAAGAGAAATCCAGAGATAGAGAATATCAGTGTGCTGTGATATCTCACCATCAAGAACTGATTACAAAGACCCGTGATCAGATATAAAGATAGGAGACAAGTCAGCTCAGTTTGGCACTAGTGACTGTATTGTGTAAATCTAGTGTGAAACGCAAGATAAACGCCTCCCAAAATGCCATTATTACGTTATCAGATTTCATGCTTTTAAAGAGGACAAGGCTTATTACAGTACATCATCCAGCTGCACCTTTCAGGCTCACTTTACTCTGTCTTACGCTGTGCAGTTGTGGCATATAAAAGCTGTGTTTTTTTGTGGATTTATCTGTTGCATTGTATTACAACTTTATTTCTGTCAGGAAAACTATCGTCAAAGATGATTGACAATTAGCATAGTTTGGATTGGCAGTATGGTTCTGTACACATTTTAGAATTAGTCTGATTCAAAGGAGAATCAGAAGGCTGAATCCTGACTGACAGAGGAGGAGCTGGGGATGGAGGAGGGTAATTAGCTATTGAGCAATGTGAAAACTGCTGATAATACTGAGGGACCTTATATATGAATGCTTAGATAGGTGTCGTATTCCTATAGGTAGATGGGGATCAGCTGAGAGTCAGCTAATGCGAGCTTGACCAACATGACCTGCCAGAACTAACGCTACACTTGATTTAGATAGTCCATTTTCGACATAATACTATATGTAATTTTGCAGCTACATATCAACTAACTCTCATTAGAGTTTTAGTAGACTGTTAGGTTAGAGTTAGTAGAATAAGTTGACGTAGGCTACTTGCAAAGTTATGTACAGTCAGTTGAATATGTGTTGGGGAACATCAAAATAAAGTGTTAGCAGATATTAAGCAGCTGTGTTGGGGGTAACGCATTAAAAATAACGCACGTTTACATAATCAGATTACTTAAGTAACGAGTAAAGAAACATCACTTTTAAATTTACAATGAAATATCTGACTTTTTTTTTTTTCAAATAAGTAATTCAAGTTCTTTTGTTTTCCCATTTATTCTCTAACATCTCTCCTGGCCCCGGATGTGAGAAATTTTGAATAAGTGGCAGGGAGGCACTTTCTTCGACTGACCACATATTAATTGCTCTGTAGTGTGAAATTGACGAACAGTTGCCGAAAATGTAACTTTTGGGTTTTTTGTTATTAAAAAACAAATAAGCAAACCCAGCCCAGGTGACAAAAAGTAATGCAAAAGTAACGTAATGCATTACTTTCAATAAAAAGTAACTAAATAATGCAATTAGTTACTTTTTATGGCAATATTGTTGTTTTTAAATGTATCTTTCCCCAACACTTAAGCGACCGTAGATAATAGCTAATGACTGCTATGTAGTTGTAAAGTTACTTATAGTTAGTATAATGTCTGAAGTGGACTATCGAAATAAAGTGTTACCAATGTAAGATATGCTAAGACTGTTGAGATGTGATTGGACGGCTGTCTTACTTGGGCCGTCCCATTCCGCGTTGTCACGGGCTTGGTTGGACTCTCTCTTCTTGTCCGTCACTGTCTTGTTGCTCCACCTTTAAACTTCCACCCATTTCACCTGTATAAAGACATCAAAGCTTAAGGGTTTTGCGGTACAAACGGCTAAACTGTAGCACAGTCAGTAAACCGAACCGTGCCAGTCGCAGTGGCAGCATCTGTTCATTTTATTTTCATTTAAAACCCTTATTCCAATGTGCGGTTTCTCATTTTGGATTCTTTCAAGTGTCTGCTGTGGGATTTTATGCTCGTTTCTTTGGAGAGAATGGAAAAGAGACAGAGAGCAAGTCCCTGGACCCACCTTGATCACAGACCCGCTGCCTGTGTTAAGCCCTGTGACGAAACTTATTGGAAATGTTTAATTACAGTGTTGGGAAAGAAATTAAGCTACAAGATGATTCCTTAATTAAGCTGTGATTAAGGATTTTCTGCTTTTGGCTCTGACACCATGGGCAAAGTACTATTTAACACCGTCACAGGCAAGAGAAGTTAACTCCAATAACAGGCCTATTTACCTCAGATCCTTACACACTTCACACACAACACACACACACACACACACACACACACACACAGGGAATCAGTCCATGTCCTCTGCAGACAGGAAATTCCTTTCTAGCGACTAGAATGGATAAAACCGTATGACCTTAAAACTCGAGCTGAATAAAAACAGGGACAGAGCCAAGAATTAAACCTTCTTGAAGGGACAAGACAGCCAAAATACCACTTAAAAGCTGATGCATGTTCAAACCAGAGGGTTACATGTATTCAGATAAATTTTGAGTAAAGAAATATGGATTCCTATATAATTTTGAGAAACTAACGAGTGGACTACTTATAAATTGTAATCCATTACTGATTCCAAATTACATGAAAAAAACTGTAGTTAGTAAAGTAATCCATTACATTACACATTTTAGGTAATATAATCACTATTTTTGGATTACTTTTAGATTACTTTTGACCTAACTTGTTTATCACATTGATTTAAAAAGGATAATCGTGTACCATACTGATATAAAAATACAAAGAGAAAGAAAATATACAGTTGTGCTCATAAGTTTACATACCCTTTGCAGAATGAGCAAAATGTTAATAATTGAAACAAAATAAGAAGGCTCATGAAAATTGCATGTTATTTTTTTATTTAGTACTCTCCTGAATTAGCTGTTTCACATAACAGATGTTTATATATACACTCCACAAGAAAAATAATAACTGAATTTATAATAATGAACCTGTTCAAAAGTTTACTTAATACTGTGTGTCGTTTCCTGGATGATCCACAACTGTTTTTATATTTTGTGATAGTTGTTCATGAGTCCTGCATTGGTCCTGCGCAGTTTAACTGCCTGCTGTTCTTCAGAAAAATCCCCCAGCTCCTGCACAATATTCAGTTTTCCAGCATCTTCTGCATATTTGAACCCTTTCCAAAAGTGACTGTATGATTTTGAGATCCATCTTTTCACACTGAGGGCAATTGAGGGACTATACGCAACTAGTACAAAGGTGGAAACATTTACTGATGCTCAAGAAGGCAACACAATGCATTAAGAGCCTGGGGATGTAAACTTTTGAACAGGATGATGATGTGTAAATTCTTCTCATTTTGTTTAACAATCATATCTTTTCATTTAGTACTGCCCTTTAGAAGCTACAGATGCATGTTTCCCAGAAGACAAAATAAGTACATTTTACTCTAATCATCCAATTCAAAATGTTTACCGATATTTTCGATATTTTCTCAAAGCACCTTATCTGGAAACATGACATTTTTACACATCCATCTATTTGTTCTAGAGTAATTAATCAGCTTTACTGCCACTACTAATGTAATTATAAATATGAAATCATAACTCATCTAGATGCCATTATCTATTCTGTTATTTTTTTACATTTTCATTATACGGTTGGCAAAATACCTATTCTATTACATGACTTATCATATAGGTAATAAACCTCAACTGGAAAACTGACGTTCTTACATATTTATTTATTCATGGCCGAGTAATTAATAAGCAATCCTACAGTCCTGAGAGCGGCTCGAAATGACCCCGCTGAGGAAATCATAAACTAATTTTCATCAGGTATAGGTGTCATGATCTATACTTTTATTCTTGACATTTCCATTATACGGTTCAGAGATTCAAAAAGCAATTATGTGATCAAGTGAGGGAGAAAAAAAACAAAGAAAAACAATAAATATTCAAATATTCAAAAATGTTTTTCGCCACTGCCCTTCAAAACTTAATAGGTCAAAACATGCGAGAAAATGAAAAAGAATTGCCCCTCTTGCTATTCAACAAGAACAAAAGCAAACCGACACACATCGTTCCACCAATTTGGAACAAAAAAGCGCAAGTGATTGCTCTTTTGAAGATTGCACGCTCGCAGGCAAAGCAGGTAGTTTACGCACTTCACTTTTGCCGTCGCAAACTTTTTGGACGTCGGGGATACCGAGACAGGCATTTCAAAGAGAAGATTCATCATTTACAAATAGAAAAGCATTACGTTAGGATGCAGAGTGAATTTCAAATGGCTGGGGGGGCTCTGAATTATCCCGTTGTGACGGTGAGGTGTGGCCGGCAGAAACGCCTGTAATTGAATTTCAGTTCAAAGAGCTGATGCTATTAGCCTGAGTTTGATGGTGGAGGCCTGCAGCAAATACCAGCAACTCTGTTGTTATTTACTATGACCAGTAACCCTGTTAGTAACATATACAGTAGGTCTTCCCTCAAAATGCCATATTTCTTCAGTCTTCTCTTTCATATTCAAATTCAATTTCAGCACAAAACCAAGCACTGCTTTGAGCTACAGGGTGATTGTGAGTTCTGGAAAAGGTCTGATATTTCTAACATTTATAGAGCATTGTGAAATACAATAGAAAATATACGTCCCACTATAGGATTACAGAACAGAAGTGTTTGTTTGTGTACTAAAACAAGCCCATACATGTGATTAAAAATGAGGAATTTTATGTGTATTGTGATTTCGGTATCACTTTAGAATAGGGAACCCGATTCACTCTTAACTAGTTTTTTATTAACCTAACTGGGGCCGGTTGCAGAAAAGGTTTAGACTAGTCTTAAAAAGTTAGCCATCTAATTTTGTTCTAAGACTGGTCAAAATTTGTAAAATTCGGTTACATAAAAACGTAGATTAGTCTAAGCTGAATCCAAAATATAAGACTGATTACCCCTAGGTTAACTGCTAGTTGGTCAAACTGGCTCTTAAGACACGGTCTTAACATAGAGGCTAAGTGTATGCAACTGGCCCCTGTCTCCATGCATAATGTCGTGGCACTTTTAGTGGACTCTAAATACGTACCAATAAGTACAATAGTCACTACGTTTCCAATAATGAACCTAGAGCATAAAACTCTGACAACTTTTATTCCTTTTCACACAAATTTACAGAGTTTTGATTAATAAAGAGCAATTTTCGCACAATTACTTGAAGAATAGCATGTAATGACTTCAAAACAATATTAATATGCTGTGAGATTTGAAAACTGATGCTTTTGAACGTTAGCACCCGCACATATGCCAGCTTTATCTCTATGGGTTTTCATAGACGGTAGTGTGACGAGAGGGGCCTGGTCCTCTCTCCTCCAACACCGTCTCACTGGGTGTTGTCCTCCTTTTTATCCTTCCGGAGCTCCTCCATGGGACTCGAGACCGGTGAGTGGCGCAGGTGTCGCGCATTAGCATTTACTCCACCGGCCTCGCTCCGTTCCCACGGCTCTCGGCCCCGCCCCTCTCGTCACAGGTAGGTTTGTTTGGTAGCTCATGGAGTACGGAGACGTACTTGAGAGGCGAGGATCTCCGGTTCGAATCCCGTGTAACTACGGTTCGACAAAACAGTTCAAATCTGCATATAAGGAAGTTCAAATGGCACGGTTGCATCAACAAATGCGTTTTTATATCAGTTTTGCATTTGTTAACACTAGCGGGTAGGTTTAGGGTTGGGTTTGGTGTAGGGCATATTTCCAACACGATAGAGCAATAACTTTTAGTGACAGTGCGCGGATATTTGAATTCGTAATGCCGCAATATGTACCAGAAGCAACATAATAAAAACATAGCAATACGTACCTATATCAACGTTATAAAAACGTACCAGGGTTCACGTATTGATCCCGTGTTTTAGCGCCACTCAGTGGACATTTCTCTTTGAAACTGCGGCGAAATGTGCGGTAAGGTACGTAAAAACGGTGTTGCACAAAATATACACAGAGGTACATATTTTTATGAGACCAGGTTGTTATTAACATGCATATTACTAGCATATCGCTTGTTTATTAGTACTTATACTAATCACATATTAACTAAGCACATATTAATCTAGATCTCTTAACCCGACACCATATCTAAACTTACTACTACAACAACTACCTTACAAAAAGCAGCAAATTAGGAGTTCATTGAGGCAAAACTCTGAGTTAATAGTATAGTGAAAATGTGTTTTTCAATTTCCATTTGAGTTTCAGCCAGATACATGTTTTCTCAGGTTATCTTTGAGCTCACCATTCCTCGAGTGATCTCCATCTTTAGAGACGATGTTCTCTGGGTCAGAGTAGTAAAGCAGGTCGTCCTCCACAGACCCGTCTTCTTCTTCTTTCAAGATCTCTTTCTTCTCTGTCTCCTCAGAGTCCGTCTCAAGCCCATTGTCAAACACCCCTGTCAAATAACAGAGAAACAAGTGCACAGCATTAGCACTTCAGAAGAAACGAAAGTGAATTCACCTTTGTCTTCATTCTTGTGAAAAAGAAGGACACTTTTAAAAAGAGTACTGTATGGAAATAATATACTTAAATGTATTGGTTTTGAACACTTCATTGCATAAAATGTACACTGTAAAAAAAAAAGTGACATTTACGGTAAAATACCGGCAGCTTTGGTTGCCAGAACTTGATATGGTAACAACATTTTAGGTTTTACAGACTTAACTTAAATTCACAATAAAATACCGTATTTCATTAACTGATGTAATGTTAATAAACCAAAATATTGAAGTACTAATATCTGTTTTGAACCATTGTAATGCACTGATAACCACCAAAAACTGGTGGTGATGAGAAAGTCACATGATGAAGCAAAGCTCATCACAAACAGCTTTTCTACGAGCTGAGGAGGGCAATACTAATATATAGAAGGTGCACAGTGTCATTCACACAAACACTAAACCCCATCATGGTGACACACATGATTCTGAAATATACCTACACTTGATTTACACAGTACGGTGTAAGATTAAACACTAATGTACACAACTGATAAGAAAAAAACTAAGAAAAAACATGTTATTTCAACAACAAAAAACATCAAATATGAAGCGTCATGCAGGGAATTCTGGGAGTGTCAATTTGCGGTTTTTCACTGTAAATTATACAATGACTTCTTTTTCACTTCCAAAAACCATATTTTTAACAGTATTTTACTATAAAATTACATTAAATGTAATTACATTTATTTACCGAATATAGTATGGAAACTTACTGTTAACCAGTTAACAGGTTTTTACTGTAGCATTTTTACAGTCTTTTACTGTTAAAATCACAATCATCTTTTACAGTGTATGAATAGTTTAAATTTACATTAAATGCAAAACGTTGAGTGCTTTCTGACCCACTTAAGTAGGACATTTCATAATTACTTCTATTGTCTTTGAAATGTGGTTAAAGTTACTACTGAATGTACTGACAAGCATTTATGGTAAACTAAAATGTACTTTAATCTTATTTCTATTGAAACTTTTACGTCACGTATTTAAATATGTTTGTAATTACACATTTGCGCATTGCAATTTAGTACATTTAAAATATATTAACTTTAAGTGTAATAATGAATAACACATGCTACAGTTAAAAATATAATCAAGTACTTTACATGTGCTTTAGTATGCTAGTCAACACATCAAAATAAGTGTCCTTCTTTAAAACATATGATTTAAAATGTACTTTAATAAAATAAAACGTTGATATTACTTTTTAAAGTGTGTTAAAATCATTTATGAAAGTGCACTTAAGTGACTTTTTAATTCATTAATGTTATATTATCTGCAAGTAGAGTTTTTAAAAATAGGCATACAAGATTTGAAGTACACTACAAGTGCACATTCAATACAGTTAAGCATGCACTTCTTTTTTACAAGAGCATTGATGATGAGGCAGATATCGGTAGCTATGTACAATATTTTATAGATTTTTGAAAGATATAAATGTTAGAAAACGTGCAAGAGTGTGTCGGGTGGATGCTTACTGGCACAAATGAAAGTAAATCTGATGTTTAGAAAAGTAAAAGCACATCTCTCTTCAAAAAGCCATGTAGCATCTTGTCCATCAAACATATGCAGGATGTTGTAAAAGTCATATACCGCCATGCAACTCGCAAACTACGACAGTATATCTGTTTTGTAATGTTTCTGTACCTTCCATAACTATAAATGAACGCAACTGCAAAGTGTTCGAGCAAAGCCAACACAGGAACAGATCCAAAGCCTAAGGTTACGTCTGCTCCGAGATAACTTGTTCACGCAAGCAGCAGCATTGAAGGTAGACATAGCACACTTTCTTATTAATTTGCCTTATCAGTGGGTACAATGTTGATTTTTCATTTGCTTGCCATGCCTTTGGGTGGTACACCCGTGCAATCACAAAGTTCATTTTTCTCTATTTGATTAATTTCTTTCCTCTGTCAAAAAAAAGAGACATTGGCTACATTCTATCAAGAGAGTCCTTTTCCCTTCCAGCTGTACATGTACTTTGATATTTGCATATTAATGTTTTTTCTTCAATCAGGGGGCATGGAGGAATAGCACCCACCTGAACGAAATTAAACAGATGTGTTTCACCTTTGATATTAAAAATATTCTAGCTTCCACTTTTTATGTTTACAGGGCTGAAAACTGTAAGGATGGCTGTACATTCGGTGAGAGTCTATATGTGCAGAACCTAAAGTCTCCAAAAGTGAACCAAATCTGACAAAACCTCTCTATGGAGATGTTCTCAGGCAGAAAATCAATTATTGAATAAAATATGTGTTGTTTTTATGCTATGTGTGTGTGTGTGTGCGCGCGTTTTTGTGACAAATGAGGACATACGTTTGTATAATGACAAGGGTATGACATAGTATTACAAGGAGAAAGTGACTTTTGAGGACATTACCCCATGTCCCCACTTTTCAAAACGCTTATAAATCACACAGAATGGAGTGTATTGAAAATCTGAAATAGCACAAAGTCTCCTGTAAGGGGTAGGTTTAGGGGTAGGGTTGGTGTAGGCCAATAGAATACTATGGTCTTTCCCGTATCAAAACCATTACACCTAGGGATGTCCCCAACTTTGTCACAAAAACAAACCTGTGTGTGTGTGTGTGTGTGTGTGTGTGTGTGTGTGTTTGTGTGTTGTGTTTGTGTGTGTGTGTTAGTGCCGTGATGGTGTGATCTGGGTGAGTAAACTCTTTCTTTTCATTAGCTTTATGAATGGCCCCTTTGTAGGAGGGCAGCAGTGACTGTGTGCATGAAAGCAATGGAGACACAGACGCATTGAGAGGAGATGTGCTGAACAAGGTCAGAGTTTTACCACATTTTGATCTTGTAGCAAAAACAAAAATGTCCAGACTACAGCAGATGACAATGTTACTCCTCCACGGCTCAGCAGACTTGATGGAGCTCTCGCTTGAGTATAAATTTAGGTATAAACACATTTCATTCCTAGCACAAATGATTGTAGATGGCAGCTCAGATTATTTAATCTTGGAACAACTTCAGAGAAATGAAATGTTTGAGTTCATATGGAAATCTTTTGATTGCTGACTTTAGTATCTCGGCAAATCTTTAGCAGAGCTCTAGGATAAACGCTAGATACTGCACTGTTAACCCTTACTGAACTGTAAAATCACCAGTAACTTAACTGTAATATGCATTGCATCAAGGGTAGTTTCAGTGACCTTGCTTATAAATTACAGTAACTTTTCATGAATTGAAACAAATTATCAAAGAGTTTTACAAGACAATCTCAGTTTTTCTACTTCAGAATGTCTTGTTTAATTCAATGTGTTACTTGCTTTTTCTTTATCATTGTGATATGTACTAGTAATTTCTGTGTGAAAATTGTTTCTACACTTTTCTTTTTCAATGTATACAGATTTATAGATATTAACAGAAACTAAAGATATTATGACATGATTTTTTTCCCTCCTATGGGTAATTATAAAATGTTTCAAATCTTCATCTTCCACACTCTCATGATTTGAGATTTCTAAATTGAGAGATTGTGTTTGCTAATTAATTTTATCTGGCAATAATTCAAACAGGATAGTCAACAAATAATCATGTTGAGCAGGACTTTTTTAATTTCCTCCTTTAAGAATGAATTGGATGGTCAAAATAGGCTTCAAAAAGAGGAGCTGAAAAAAGAGGGCTTGATGAGATCAGCGAAAAAGTTGGGCAGTCTGGAGGAAAATTAATTTATTACATTTGATTAAAGTTTAAAAGTGCATGTTTAAAACATGCACTGATAAATTGTACAAAAAATGTGACTGTGAAGAAAAATGAAGACAGTAAATAAGGTCCATTTTCATGTTGACTTGACTTTCCATGTTGACAAAAAGGTCACTAAGTAAGCACAGATGTCGTTTGCAAACAGTGTCTAACCTCCTTCCAGCAGAACACACTGCACTTCAACTCCAGCTAGCCGCTCAAACCCTCAACACACACAAAGCAGAAAACACACGAAGTGAAATATGCAAGTATGCGGGCATGATCTGAGTGACTGCTAATTTCATGCTTGGATTTGCCGCTCGCCTGCGATGTTGGAGGCGTGTGTTTGCATGGTGATAGCGGCCCGGCTCGGTATCAGCTGGCTTCAGTGTAGAGCCATGCTGCCCCGTCGCACACCGCAGCCAAAGCAGGACGCTCTCCAGCACTCTAATTACACCTGAGCTAATTCAATCTGACAGCACCGAGACGCATGGAAATCAGCCTTCTTTCCCCCACCATTCCAGCCTGTTCCTTCTATTCTGCTATTTTACAGTAGAGTTTTTACATCTGACCAAAGACTGATGAGCAGGAAGGGCATCCTACCAATTATTTTTGAAAGAAATAGTATGCAGAATGCATGCAGTGCACAAGATGCACATTTTCTTTGCACAGAGAATATGACTGAATTCATTTGACAACATATGCAGTAGTATACAGAATACGGCAGAGAATATTATATCCCACAATGCAATGCGATCAATTTGACCTTCCATTTCCAGTTTGATGAATAATGAAATAAAAATAATATCAACTTTTGTAAATTTGAACACTTTTTTGATTACTTGATTGGATTGCCAAAAGTAAAACAGATCTACAAACAAAATAGAATAATAAATTGGAGTTAGAATGACCCCAAAATTCAATACCTGGAACAAATATGCCCCAATATGCCTGTGTTTGTCTTATATTTCTACACAAGCAAGCGTGCTGTTTACCCAAATATCAGGATGACTGCAGATATGACACTGATTTTATACAACAGTTCAATTAACAAGTTAATTTTGCGAGTTACATTTTAGATGCCATATTGTCCGAATTGTCTGATTTTGCTCTTTGAAATATATTTTTTTAACAAATAATTCATAAAGAAAGTCACTTGCTTTGTTCCTGAATGAATCTGCACTTTTGAGTGAATCAATGATTCAAGATCCATTCAAAGACAGTCACTTGCTTTGTTCCTGAATGATTCATAGAAGTGCAAGTTCATTCAGGAACAAAGCCAGCACTGCTTGGTTCCGACTGATCTGCACTTATGAGTGAAGCAAGAGTAATATCCATCAAGACATCACGTGCTTTTTCCTGAATAATCTGTGTTTTTGAACAAATCAATGATTCAAAAATATATTCATAAAGACAGTCACTTGCATCACTCCTGATGAATCTTGTGTTTTTGAACGATCAATGTTCAATGATCCGTTCAAAAACAGTCACTTGTTCATTCCTGATGAATCTGTGTTTTGAATGAATCAATGGGCAGATGATTATCTAAAGACCGTCACTTGCTTTGTTCCTGAATAAATCTGCTTTTTTGAGTGAATCAATGATTCGATGATCTATTCACAGAAGTTACTTGCCTCGGTTCCAAATGAATCTGTGTTTTTGAATGAATCAATGATTCAATGATCAATTCATAAAAACAGTCACTTGCTTCATTCCTAAATAAATCTGTGTTTTTGAATGAATCAATGGTTCAATGATCTATTCATAGACAGTCACTTGCCTCATTCCCAAATGAATCTGTGTTTTTGAATGAATCAATGATTCAATGATCCATTCATAAAGAACATCACTTGCTTCTTTCCAAATTAATCTGTGTTTTGAAACTAATCAATGATTCAATGATCTATTCATAAAGACAGTCACTTGCTTTGTTCCTGAATAAATCTGTGTTTTTTAATGAATCAATGATTCAATGATCCATTCATAAAAACAGTCACTTGCTTCATTCCTAAATAAATCTGTGTTTTTGAATGAATCAATGGTTCAATGATCCACAGTTACTTGCTTGATTCCTGAATGAATCAGCCGTTTTTTTTAGCGAACAATGGTTCAATGACATATAAATAAAGACTTGCCACACCTACTGGTGGTTTTAGTTTCAAATGTAAAAGCTTAATTTCATTTCAAAAAATAATTTGATATCTTATTATTCAAAATATTTTTAAAACATTAATATCATAGAATCAGGTATGCAATCATAAGTGCAGTGTAAATAAATTCTGGCATCTTTGTCAATATTACACATCCATTGTATGCATATTGCAAATACCGTGTATCGCAAACATGTGCATAACATTCAGAAACTACCCTTCTACACTGACCTGCCTAATTTCATTTTGCAGTTTTTAAAAACAATTTGCTTTACTAAGGACAACACAACACAAAAACTAAGATGCATCATATAGAGTAAGCATGCTTGATTACATTCCTAAACAGAATACTTTTTCCTCCTGTTTCTCTGTGTAAATGTCAGATTTGGATTCCTCCTTCTAAACCTCGGCACAACATCAAACAAACAGCTGTGGCAGCCTGGCACCGTATCACATGCTCGATCACCTCAGTGGCATAACATCTCAGTCGTTCTTCTGGGCTCTTCCCAGGGGTAGATGGGCCAGACAGATCGGAGAGAACAGGAGAAAGGGACAAAGAAAGAGAGGGTTCAGGAAAGGTGTGGGCCAAGAATGTCTTTTAAAGTGTCTCAGGGCCTGTATGAGAATATCTACTGCACCTCCAGGCCATGTTTAATTTGACATGAATAATTAACATTAGGTACAAAAGCAGTCAGTCGAGCAGTATCTTTTCAAATGGTACAACTTTGTACCAAAAGGGTCCATATTGGTATCTTAAAGTTCAATAAAAGTACTTGAAAGTGTATGTATTGGTACCTATGTAATGTACACAAGTGTACCTTTTGAAAAGATACCGCCCAAGTGACAGCTGCTGTACCTTTATTTCTGAGAGTGTATGTTGGCATACAATATATAGTACAAAAAGAAGTGTGTAACAAATGTTACAATAAATGTAGCGTATTTCAAGTGCTAAAAGTATCCTTTTAGAAAATGTACTTGCAAGTAATATAATATTAATCAAATAAAAGGCCACTTACAGAGTTCACTTTCATGACGACGTTTCTTAACACACTTTTAAAAAGTGCACTTTTATATTAATGTCAAATTAAACGTTTTACTTTAAAGTACATTTTAAATCATTATCTTTTAATAATGCTTTGTTGTGCTTTAAAAATTACATTATTTTGATGTGTTGACTAACATACTAATGCACATGTAAAGCACTTGATTATCATTTAAACTAGTGTTTTCGATGTTTCATTTAAAGTTAATATATATTCTAAATGTGCTAAACTGCAACTTCATTAGAAAGGTGCAATTACAAATATATTCAAAGAACCGCAATTAAGTGTATATTTTTACAAATATACCAAAGTTTACATATTAAAGGGATAGTTCACCCAAAAATGAAAATTCTGTCATTAATTACTCACCATCGTGTCGTTCCAAACCGTAAGACCTTCGTTCATCTTCAAAAAAAAAAAAATATATTTTTGATGAAATCCGAGAGCTCTCTGACCCTCCCATAGACAGCAATGCAACTGCAATGTTCCCAGGTCCAGAAATGTAGTAAGGACATCATTAAAACAATCCATGTGACATCAGCGTTGTTACGTCAGTAGACAGCGCACGCTGTTACGTATCCGGTCCATGAACTTCCGTCTGCTAGCCATCAGAGGTCCACTTCATTGTCTCTCGCACTACACTGTTGCATATCACCCCGGACTACATATCCCATCATTCATTACACTGATTGCACATAGCACTGATGACCCATACTTGGAATTCGTGCTCTGCATTTAACCCATCCAAAATACACACACACACATGCTGAAACAAACACACACGTCGAACACACACACCCGGAGCATTTTTGCTGCGGCGCCCGGGGAGCACTTGGGGGTTCGGTGCCTTGCTCAAGGGTACCTCATTCGTGGTATTGAAGGTGGAGAGAGCAATGTACATTCACTCCCCTCACCTACAATCCATGCCGGTACGAGACTCGAACCCGCAACATTACGAGTCCGACTCTCTAACCATTAGGCTACGACTTCCTAGTCAGTGATAGCTACGTTACGGAGCCATTTCGTTAGCCATTGTTTATTTCCAAGTCCTAGTCCTAGTCTTAGTCTAGTTTTGCCTTGCCTTGCCTGTTTTCCGGTCCTTTGACTATTGCTCGTGTTTACAGATTTCCCCTTTTGTCAAGCCCTCTGGATTACGTTCGCTGATCGATGACCCACGCCTGCCCTAGGAATACTCTTTGTCTTGTCTCATTCATGTCTGTTTGTTGTTTATTGACCCATGCCTGTTTGTGACCACGCCTGTGAATAAAGCTCTGCACATGGATCCGCACGCTTCCTCTGTTCTCTCCGTAACAAAACTCGGCCCACAGGATCCAGCGGCCTTCTCGGGATGGAACATGGCCAGGTATGGATAAGCAAGAAATTGTTAGCCCTTAGAAAGGGCAACACGATATGTGACGGGCTGATATTCACGACTATTAGCATTGTCATTATTCAGATCTGTCGGATGTGTTTTGATAGACTTTTTCTGTGAGGGCATTAATCAACGACTAAAGTCTAAACTCATTCATGAGGGTCCGCGTTCATCTTTAAGTCAGTTTATGGATCATGCTTTGATTGTTGGTTTATCATTCACTGTGGGTGTCACGGAGAAACGCGACACCACATCCGATCGCAAAATGGCGGACACAACAGCGCCCCGTTATGTCATAGCTGCCAATCCTGAATCAAGTCAAGTCAAAGCTGATCTTCCTGAGTCAAGTCTAGACACAGTTGATCGTCATGAGTCAAGTCAAGTCACAGCTGATCTTCCTGAGTCAAGTCAAGTCACAGTTGATCTTCATGAATCAAGTCAAGTCACAGCTGATCTTCCTGAGTCAAGTCAAGTCACAGCTGATCTTCCTGAGTCAAGTCAAGTCACAGCTCATCTTCATAAGGCAAGTCTAGTCACAGTTGATCTTCATGAATCAGATCATGTCTCAGCTGAACTTCCAGAGTCTCGTCACGTCTCAGCTGAACTTCCAGAGTCTCGTCACATATCAGCTGAACTTCCAGAGTCTCGTCACGTCTCAGCTGAACTTCCAGAGTCTCGTCACGTCTCAGCTGATCTTCCAGAGTCACGTCACATCACAGCTGATCAGCCATCTGTGAACTCTCTGCCAGTCCTGTAACGGCTATGGAGGCCATCTGTGAATTATCTGCCTGTCCTGTAACGGCTATGGAGGCCGTCAGTAAACTCTCTGCCTGTTCTGTTCCGGCCAAGGAGGTCGTCAGGGAACTTGTTGTCTGTCCTGTCACGGCTATAGAGGCCATTAGTGAACTCCCCGCTCGTCCTGTCACAGCTATAGAGACCATTTGCGAGCTCCCTGCTCGTCCTGTCACAGCTATAGAGGCCGTTTGCAAACTCCCTGCTCGTCCTGTCCCAGCTATAGAGGCCGTTTGCGAAGTCTTTGGCTGCTTTGTTCCGGCCAAGGAGGTCGTTTGCAAACTTTGGTCCTGTCCCGACCCAGCCAAGGAGGCTGCCTCCGAACACTCAGCCTTGTCTATCAACCCCAATGTTTTGTCTGTGTTGTCTGTCTCTGCTCTCTCGTTGTTACAGTCTCCGCCATGGTCTCCTGATCATTATGGTTCACCAGGGGGGTTCCCTGTTCCCTCTGCCCCGCCGTGGTGGTCCTCTACTCCGCCGTGGTGGTCCTCTGCCCCGCAGTGGTGGTCTACTGTCTGGCTCTGGTGGTCCTCTGCGCCGCCGCTGGTGGTCCTCTGCTCCGCCGTGGTGGTCTTCTGCACTGCCGTGGTGGTTTTCTGCCCCGCCGTGGTGGTCTGCTGTCTGGCTCTGGTGGTTCTACGCTCCACCTGTACTGCCAGCTCCGCCCTGGCTCTCTGCTCCGCTGGTTCTGCCTCAGTTCCCGGTCTCTCCACTAGTTTAAATGATAATCCATGTGGACCTGGACCTGAACTTCTGTCTGCTAGCCATCAGAGGTCACCCTTTCCACTTCATTGACTCTCACACTGTTGCATATCACCCCGGACTACATATCCCATCATTCATTACACTGATTGCACACAGCACTGATTGCACACAGCTGTATCATATCACTGACTCACTATTTAATACTCTATCTCAACTGCCGAGTATTGTATGCGCATATCGCTAGTCAGTGACAGCTACGTTACGGAGCCATTTTGTTAGCCATTGTTTATTTCCAAGTCCTAGTCTTAGTCTAGTTTTGCCTTGCCTGTTTTCCGGTCCTTTGATTATTGCTCGTGTTTACAGATTTCCCCTTTTTTCAAGCACTCTGGATTACGTTCGCCGATCGATGACCCACGCCTGCCCTAGGAATACTCTTTGTCTTGCCTCATTCATGTCTGTTTGCTGTTTATTGACCCATGCCTGTTTGTGACCATGCCTGTCAATAAAGCTCTGCACATGGATCCGCACGCTTCCTCTGTTCTCTCCGTAACACACGCATGCTGAACGTAAACAATGCTGATTACGTTAAGTGTGTTCTGGGGTACACTCTAAAATGGCGGAAGACGGTAACTCGGGGAGAAGAATTGCTGAATAAATTATGTTATTATTGTATTCTTTGCGCACAAAAAGTATTTTCGTAGCTTCGTAAAATTACGGCTGAACCCCTGATGTCACATGGTCTATTTTACCAATGTCCTTGCTACGTTTCTGTGTGTTGATCGTGGTAATATCCTTGCTGTCTATGGAGAGTCAGAGAGCTCTCAGATTTCATCAAAAATATCTTAATTTGTGTTCTGAAGATGAATGAAGGTCTTACAGGTTTGGAACGACACGAGGATGAGTAATTAATGACAGAATTTTCATTTTTGGGTGAACTAACCATTCAACATACGTACGTTTTACCAAGGGTAGTGTTGGTGTAATTCCTGTGTTTCCACTTTTTAACACCTGAAGCTAAGTATATAATATTCCCTATACAGCTCTCAAAGCATCAGTGATACATCTTTGTTTGCTCTGTGATGTTTTGGGAGAATGAAAAACCATGCATGACTAATCTGAGATACAATAGGAACTTTTTCGTTTAGCATACAGAAGCCCATCAGCGATCACCATGTTCCCATGATCCTCACACACACACACACATGCTCAGTGTTTCCCACGAACAGCCTTTGTGCTGCTGCTGTATCTTTAAATGAGATTAGATGAATGATTACACAGCAAGGAAATATGAATAACGTTCAGACCTCATCCTACAATACACTCTGTTATCCCAGAACTAGTATTTGTAGGAACAACGCCTTGTATGAGTGCTGACATCTGGACGGAGAAACTGTGACTGAAGAGGGAACACAATGACCTACAACATCCTTGTCTGAAAAAAAAACGATTTCCTAAATTTAAAGATCTGAATTATCTACTGAAACCCAACAAGAAATCAATCCACCATATAATAATAAATTACATTCATCAGAGCAAAGTCTCCATTATCCAGACATTTACTCTACTGAATTGTAGCCTCTTTACATTACAAAGCATTTATACAACAGAAGTACAAAGTGCACTTGCAAAATCTCTGAAATCATAAATGAAGCATAACTGATGACCATCCGAAAATTGTTCAGAAGTAATACAAATTCACAAATAAGTAAGAGTATGGCGCTGTAAAATGAATGTAGATCAGCAACTGAAATATCACAATGAGACTATTGACTGCAAACTTTACAAATCTGAGCAGAAATCCCCATTGATCATTGAGGTTGCTTTCTCAGGAGAAAATCTGAGAAGCAGCAGATTTAAACAGAAGTCTCTGTTAGTTCATTTAATCTCATTACTGTCTGTGAGAATCAACTGAGATATTAAAGAGATCTCCTGTTTTAATTTCCTGGTCTGTGATCCTCATATTCTTGGCAAAGAAAGCCTTTCCAAGCAAGCAACACGCTGTATCGTTTTCTGACAAATCCCTGATATAAACAGAAAGCACAACTAATAAGTATGCTTTACAGTATTCCAGTATCCTGGGAGCGCGATCACTATGGTAATTAAAGAACTTATAGGCTGTCATTTGATATCAACAGCTTTGCAGACTCAACCCCAAAAGCACTTTGAATTATGAACTTTTAAGCGCAGTTCGCAAAAGATGCTCACACAAACTTCAGCTATCACCTATTAGTGCCCTGGATTTGTGCCATTAGCAATTTTCCGCTCCGCATTTAAAAGCGTGCCATCACATTTGCTGTGGAGGTGCTGAAGTTAAAATTAGACCGCCGAGCTCTCTAATCCCAACAACCACCGTTTACTGTGGCACCAGCAGCCACTGTACAAGCAAACATATCTGGCTTTTCAAATAACTCATTTATTAAGCATTTTATAAGACAACGTCTCATGTTTAGCGTCTTTGTTTAGACACTGATTAAAAAACTGCATCCAACAAGCAAACGGTTCTGAGCTCCTCTGCACTTCTGTTTGTATATTTCTGTCTCTTTAACTTAGTAAGTGAAATTTCAGCCACATGACATGATCTTCCTGTTTGGAACGACTCCACAAACGTCCAGACCAAGAAATATATGAACTCTTAACAGTCACTGAGGGAAGATATTCTTCATTTCCACAACTAGCTAAAAGAGAATGTGCTTCGAGGCATTTATCAATCTGCAAAAGAAAGTCAAATCCTGAAACAAAAAATACTTTACAGTACTACTGCTATGTTTCTCTCCTCTGCCATGTTTAAAGTTTATGGCCCGCCCAACTTGGAAACTCGTTTATTAAAATGATTTCAGAGTTGTCCAGTTGTAAATACAAGTTAAGAGGCTGTATATGTCCAATTTTTGATTAGAAAACTCATATTTATGATAATTCTGATGAACGGGAGCTCTATGCGCTCAGGTGCTGGTGTTATCAGTGATGTCAAAATAAAAGTCCACTTCCAACACATTGGCTAAACTGATTTATTTTTTCCCGATGTCAATATTACAAATATATATATCAGCACATATACGGCCCAGGAGATCAGTCTCGTTGATGTGAAAATAAAAGTCACATGCGCTGTCAAAATAAAAATCCGCTTCCAACACATCGTCCAAACTTTTTTTGTTTTTTTTTGCCTAAGTCAATAATTTAAAAAAAATCCCAAATATCAGCAGATGTATCACCTCGGGAGATCTCGGTAATGTCAAAATAAAAATCCTGTACACTGTCAAAATAAAAGTCCGCTTCCAACACATTGGCGAAACACTTTTTTGCTGACGCCGATCATTTAAAAATCTCAAATATCAGCCAATATATTTGCCCGGGAGATCAGTCGACCACTACTTTTACGACAATGAATTAGAGTGTAGCAACACTTTATGCAGAAACAGAAGTATTACAAAGCTAAATAAGCTAAAGAAATAAAATCGTTGTTTTAATGTTTTATTTACTATATTATACCCTTGTTGTCTGATTCCATTGCCGATTTGACATTGTTCAAATGTAATCTTGATCTACAGTTTGGACTACTTCTGTCTTTTTCCATTGAAGTGCCTATCAACGACATAGAAAACAGACACCCAAGGGCGCTACCAAGATGGCCGCCAAGTGCAATGGCATGCCTTCTAACTGGAAGGACAAGCTCTTTAACAAATCTTCAGAACAAACTCTCTAATTGAGCCGTCTTTTTGTTCCCATTGAAAACCAAGCACTGGTTTGTGCATCTGACAACAGTTATTGATTTAACATCATTGAACTCTAAAGGCTCAATGAAGGTGAGGAGAATAAAAGTGGTGTGTTCCCCTAGAGCCGCTGGACCTCACTGATAGGACATCTAGCACAGCAGGGGCATCAATGATTAAGGCTCGTCAAATAAACATCTCGCTTATCTTGTTTTTGCCATTGATTCTGTCGGCCTCTTTTAGAGCTACTGGTCCCAGAGGCAGCCTACAGACATTTGTGTGTGCTTGTGTACCTTTCAAATTACAAATTGTCATCCACTAGGTTTCCATAAGCTTTTTTAATATTATTTTATGTATGGTTTTAGTAAATGTATCTATTTATTGATAATTTATTGGTTTTATCATACTGCATTTGCACCATTTTTTACAGCGATAAACCAGTCAAGACAATAATTTTACCACAGTTACCCCTTACCTTTACTGCGATGCACAGCTTCTTGTGGCTTGCTGCTTTAAACTAGAATACAGGCATTATAATGACCGAGTTGTGGAACTCTTGTGTGTAACAAACAGTAGCTGCATTCCTAAACAGTCGGGATGTCTCCCAGCGTTCCTGGAGAAGGGTGAGACAGGCGCGTGGCGTTCCCCTCCTCCTCCTGCAGCCTAGTGAGCCACAGCACTTCATAGCTCATTAGTGCTGAACAGATGCTGGGGAGAAAGTTGGCACGCAATCAGCCCTTTCTTCATATTGCACTGATCTGTGAGAGATAGCTCGCGACTGAGGAATGCCTCATGCTGACAGTTGGCAGATGAAGTTAATCAAAATGGATTAAAAAAAGAATAAAGGAGCGGCAACAAATCTGACATCCTTGATAGGGTATAATAATGAAATAAATTATCATATTCTGACAGCACAATGTTAGCGCCGACAACCACGAATAACAGCCTCCAAATAAATAATTGAAGTATTATGAACAATGAGTGCAAGAGAAATACTTTGACAGTTCACTGCTGCAAGAGCTGAGACTAGCAACAAAACTTCATTAGCAGTTACACCATATTGAAACAGAAACATAACATGTAGACGCATATACAGTGGTCATAAACAGATTTGAACACTTAAGCTGCACTAAAAACATGCCAATATCATTGAAATGGATATCAAACTATCAATATCTGCACACAAATGATGCTAGAGTGAACTAAATTCAATCTTCTTCATTTTTGCAGTGACTTATTTATAGTGGGTTATAGTGATTTATAGTGGATGTATGAAGTCAGTTCTCCTCTAGTTCACAGAAGAACCACAGGTGTGTGTGTGTGTGTGTGTGTGTGTGTGAAATAAACTTAAAAACATGCTCAAAAACAAATTTAAAAAGCTTCTTTTTTTTTTACAATACAATAATATTTTAAAAGTTTTTATAGGGCTTTATTGTGCAATGATGATTGCCAGGACTGGATAATATATATTAATAGGATCAGTTTCTCTATATATAATATTTTACTGTTTTTTTTTTTTTTTGAAGATTTCAGAGACGCATGAGTGAAAATAAAGACAAGAAACTTGTTAATTAAATCTACAGCTTGGCAGTCATTAGACAAAGACATTCAAACATAGAACGCAAAATCATGTATTCGAGAGAGTTGTGTAATATATGCATATATTCTGGGTAACATTGTGTATGCATAAATTCACACACACCATAATTTCAAATTCTGTGAATAAGCCATTTGTTAAAAAAACGTCCTCAGTACATCATTAGCCTCTTTTAGTACCTTTTTTCCTCAGAAGAAAAGTTACAAAAGCTGTCACCGGGGCAGTACCTTTTCAAAAGCTACACCTTTGCACCTTATTTATGTCTAAAGTCTGCAAATCAGTACTATAAACCGTCCATATTAGTATCTAAAGTGTGCTTACGAGTACCTAAATGGTACATTCCTAAATGTACCTTTTGAAAGGTTACTGCCCCAGTGACAGCTTTTGTACCTTTTTTTCAACAGTGTGATGACCAACAGCAATTATTTGCTGTTTTAAAAATCCATAGACAGTAAACATGTCCTCAACATAACAATGAGTTACGTTTCAGTTTATGACAAAAACAGCTGGTAGACAACTATAGCAACTCGGACCATTCTTGCTGTCATTTACTGGGCAATCCCGCCTTGCACCGACCAACAATTTGGCCAAATTTACACGGCGATTGGTGATAAGAGGTTGAGATGAACAGCTGGTAGCAGCCTGTGCTGGAAATGCTGAGCTGATAGTACTGACATCTACTCTCCCACCAAGACACCTTGGCCATCCAATCTCCCTTACCATCAAACTCTTATTACAATAAACCCCTAAACCCCAGCCGAGGGGGGAGGGATGCATGGGAAGGGAAAAAAAAAGATGACCCAAAATGCCCTTTTATCTCTCCATAAGGAGAGAGACAGGTCCTTCAATGGGGCTAAAATAGTGGGAGAAGAGAAAATACATAATTTAACACCATATTATCGGAATATCCAGGCGAGCTAATAAAGAGAGTGCAGTCTGACTATTCCTTGTCTTATCATGCGAAGTGGAGGATGGGGGAGGGATTATCAGGCTGGAACAGACTGCCGGCCTGGAATTCTAATGGTAATAATGGGGTCTCTGATGGTATATCTTCCCCAGCTTATCAAGCCCATTATCTGCCCTTATCGCCACAGTCATCGGGGCAAATTAATGGAGCTCTTTCAGTGCTCTCGCTTTATCTGCCTCGCAGAGGGCACACCAGAGAATGGAATAGGCAAAATATGAAAATCCAGGGTGAATCGCCAGGGTTCAGATAACAGGGCAAACTCTGTTCAATTGGGAACAAAATGTAACCATAAAAAAACGAGAGAGGAGCATCTCTACCCACAACAACCTCTTTGTCCTTTGCTATGAAGCAGGTGGCTGGTAAAGCTGCGCTCTTTACAGGTGCTCTAGCCTACAGTCATTTCAAGAAGTCTCCGCTGTGTGCTAGTGTTTCAAATCACTCCAGAAATATGTAGGACATGTCTGCAGATTGAGATATCACTACAACTGCCTTCTGTATAATGCAGACCTTGAAAAGCAGAAAACAGACATGATGAGAGCTGATATGTCCGGACTGCTAAGCAAACCATTTCATCACTTGCAGAAACTCCAGCGCAATATGCCAAGACTGAAAATAAATAATAAGGTGTTTTGGAGAGCTGTCCTTGTGCTACATTTCAATAAAACTTGAAATTTAACACAGTGTGGACCAAAGCACTTCTCTGTAGTTGAGATGAGATGCATGAACAGATACTTGTTTGCATTATTCAAAAAAAAAAAGAAAAAAAGTGTAGTAGCCTAGTTTTACTATTTTTACAGGTTAAATATCATTTTTATGTCATTAGACATTTTACATTTCTAGCATTAATTTGGACAGTTCTGGATAAATAAATAAAAAAGTAATTGTAGTTAATTAGTTCTTTAAAAAGTCTATATTTCTTAGTTTATTCAAAGCACTGCATTAAAAAACCATAATGCGCATGCTTCTACTTCACAAATTGCATGCAGCCATTCAAACAAATCCAAGAGTTTCCAACTTTCCAAAGATCTCAATTCTGTCATTTCTATTTTATAGATAAAATAAAATAAAAATAACAATGAATCACAATTCTGATAAACGCATCAAACTATAAAAGATAAACGAGCCCTTTGAATTTTCTGATCCACATCTGATCCACAATCGATATAAAATCTTTAAATGAAACATCGGCTTCAGCTGAACCTTTAAAAACTATGAAACTAGAATAAAACAACCTGTCCTGTCGTCTGAAACAATGCATGAGTAAAATCCGCGTTGGCAAACTCACGTTTGAATTGCTTGGGGTTGCTCTGTTTCCTCCGGGACATTCCTGCTCCGCGCGCTGGACTCGAGATTAAAAAATGATACCGCGATTCATCCAAACCCAGATAAACGCGCTGTCTGTAAGACTCGGGTGTGTTTGGGTGTCAGTCTGATTCCAGTCAGGGGTTGCTGGTCTGGTCGTGTAGAGGGTTAAGTTGTGCTGTGATCCGGGCGCACACTGACAGCGCAGATGAGCGCGTCTTGAGCTTTTGTTGCAGGAGAGCTGAGCGCAGCGGTGCGCCGTAGAGCTGCAGCAGCGCTCACACACTCCACACACTCCACACTGTCCACACACATTCACTGCACTCTAGTATTCACTAGCTGTTTTCTCTGTCCCCTCGGGATGTCCAGCTACGGTGAAATATATGTAACTTTCCGGATTAGTAGGAGTTGGCTTGTGAACGAATGCAGTCTTGCCCTCTTAATTACAACCAGTGTTTATTGTTTTGTTTATCATAGTAGCTGGAAATATTAAATAGAGAACAACACAATGTAAAAGTTTCAATTAAACGGATTTAAGCTGTCTCAATACTGAGGCTGTGTGCAAAATTGTCCATACTATGCATACTTTTTTTTTTTGCAGTGTATACAGCATTTGCATGGTGTGGTCCTCTGAGTCCACACTTGATTTACTGCCAAAGACTGCTGTCATAGACTCATCTGTGGGGTCCTGCAAAGCTTATTTGTTGCAGGACAGGAAAACTGGGATTTGTGCAACCCTATAACCTACTGTAAAAAATGACCGTGAGTTTAACGGTAAAAGACTGTGTAAAAATGCTACAGTAAAAACCTGTTGAATGGTTAACGGTAAATTCCTCTACTATATACGGTGAAAAACTGTATTGGACATTACATGTATTGGACATTAATTTTACGGTAGTATACCGTTTTTTGGAAGTGAAAAATACCGTATAATTTACAGTGAATAACCGTAAATTGACATTCCCAGAATTCCCTGCGTTACATTTCAAATTTGATGTTTTTTTGTTGAAATAACTATGTTTCTTCTTAGTTTTTTCTTATCACTTTTGTTCATTAGGGTTGTATGTTACATCCAATGTTGTTAAATTCATGTTTATTGCATTATTTCAGATTCATGTGTGTTACCGTGATGGTGTTTAGTGTTTGTGTGAATGACACTGTGCACCTTCTATATATGTTATTATTTAAAAGCTGCTTGTGATTGGCTTTGGTTCATCATGTGACTTTCTCATCAGCACCTGCATTTGGTGGTTATCAGTGTATTACAAAGCTACAGAACAGATTTCAGTACTACAATAGGTTGGTATATTAACATTATATCAGTTAATGAAATTTACGGTATTTAACTGTAAATTTAATTTAAAACCGTAAAAACCTAAAATGTTGCTACCGTATTTTTTACGGTAAAAGTCCGGCAACCACAGCTGCCGTTTTTACCGTAAATTTTAGGGAATTTTTTTTACAGTGTGCAATCTACTCAATTTGACCTTTCTAGTGTGGGAATGAACAGCAACCATCACTTTTATCATGTCCTTGTTTATCAGATTACAAAGAAATACAACTATTTTACATCAAATATGAACATTTTTATTTCTGAGCTGATGGCTTGCTGAATTAAACATGCAAGACTACTATATGAAATGTTGCACTTTGACCAAAATAGACTGTTTGCAGTGTTTACTGCACAGCATGCAATTAACAGTGTGCAAGTATTCCATTCTAAATGTATCACTGGTGAGCTGCCTCACTTGGACCTGATTTCGATGCATTCTGATTCAGAAAGGGTAAAAAAATTCAGCAATATCAATGAATGTGACTTCAGTTCGTATTAGCAGAGTAGCATTACTTTAAAGCGTGTAACGTAGCAATTAGGCATATATTTTTTAAGAGCATCTTTGCCTTTTTACCAGGAAGGACAGTAAAGAACCGCAGGAAAAGGAAGAGAGGGAGAAAGGGGAATTGGAACAGGAACATGACAGAAGCCGGACTTAAACCTTTAAGCATGCCATAATCATGTGCCAACCACTGCGTCACTTCAATTGCAACATGCAGCTTTGGCTTTAACCTTTGTATTCATTCAGATCCAAAACATGATGAGAACCCATGCTGCTGCTGCTCAGAAAATTATGTGCAATGACACTGAATTCATAATCATAAATGAAGAAATCAATTTCATTTGAATCTGTTTTGTTCACATGCTCATATGGTCTTATTTTTATATACATTTTTATATCAGTCTTTTTTTCACTATTCATAAATATCATGTGCCTTACACTCTCCAAAATCCTCCAATAGTGAGTTTTCACAGCAGTGCCATAGAATAACCATTTTTGGTTCCACAAACCATTTTTTGGTCCACCCAAGAACCCTTTCACCACAGTTCTTAAAAGAACACTTTATATATTATATATATATATTATCTATATATCTCTAGTCGTACATCATAATTATAATATATATATAAATATACGATATTACGTGTCTTAATTACTGTACACTCTCAGAAAAAAAGGTACAAAATCTGTCACTTTGGTGGTACCTTTTCAAAAGGTACAAATAAGTACCATTAAGATACTTATACACTTTAGGTCAAATGTATACACTTCAGATACTTACATGCACCCTTTAGGGGTAAATGAGGTACAAATGTGTTTCTTTTGAAAGAGTTTTCTGAGAGTGGATGTACTTTTATATTCAAACACTTTTGCTGCTACTGAGGTGGGATGCGGTTCAGGTTAGGGACAGGTTTGGTGGTACGGTTAGGTTTAAGGGTGGGTTAAGGTGTAAGGGTAGAGACGACAGATGTAACTAACCACTGTTGTAATTACATGCAGGTATTACAATATCCGATGTAAAAACATTCATGTACAGTGCATTGTATCAAATTATTAATTCCATGTAAAAACACCGGTTGATGACATTCAATAAAAAAATGGAACATTGTCCCACTATAAAAGAGCATTTTGTGTAATGGAAAGGTTCCATGGATGTTAAAAGTTCTTCATGGTACCATCAATGCCGATAAGGACCCCTTATTTTTAAGAGTGTATAGTGTTTTATATACACAGACACGCTGAATTCCTCCATAGCCAGAAGACACGTTTCTTAAAAACCAAATGGCAGAAAAGTGTGTCACCAAAACAGTCCCAGTCTTGTTTGTAATTGGATGCATTTTCAGGCTATAGATGCTGAGATTTAGCACGATGGGAATCATGTCTTCAATCTAAAGGATTTGCACCTCTCTTTTTGTGGGAGATATCAATAGAGAATTGAGTTCCATTGAGACGCGGGAGCGAGTGTGATAAAGGCGGGGGCGCGCCAGAGATGGATTAATTATGAGCGAGCATAGAAAGCAGGCTTATCATCACTTAGCACAGGAGACAGACTCACACGATCACAGAGCACGGATAAGACGGGAACAATGCGATGCTACCTTACAACCCATCGCCTTACTTTTTTATAATTAAAAACTAACATGCAATTATGTCGTATCTTGCTCAACCGAGAGGGCGATGTAAATAACTGTGCTGTAAAATTATGGCAGGGGAAAGACAGTCTATATAAAACACAGAGGACGGAATGACCTCTGTGAAACAGAAGATACAGAACGGGTGAAAGTGCATCACAGCCACTTAACTCCTAAAACTATAGCTTCTTCAATACGCTCCTGTCAGCAAGCATCAGTCACTCTATAGATTGTTTCTGAGTTGCTATATTGTTCTTTAGAGGGTAAAAATTCATTTTTGTTATATTCTTCAGATCAAACCATTTCTGGATTATTTAAAGCACAAACACAAGTGTTTTTAAAGAACTAGAAACGTGTTCTTTGTATAACTGAAAACTGTTCTCTTCTGGTATCGGGCTTTAAAACTTTTACTTTGCAAACACATTTGCATTGTGTTTTGATAATATTTTTGTGCTAGTACACTTGATTAACTTTAAGTGTACTTGTTATTCAATATTACATTTAACGTTAATATATTTTAATCGTACTAAATTGCAACTTCATTACAAATAAATATATACAAAGAATATTCTGATTTCTCATAAATGCTTGTCATTCAACAGTTCACTTTAACCATATTTCAGAAAGTAATTATAAAATTACAAATCGTGATGAGTTTAATGTGTTTAAGTCTTTATTAAATGGTACAAAAACTATTTCAATTAACGCACAATTACGTGTCCAAAGACAATACATCTATTCACAATTATGTGTATATTTATATAGTTATCTTTTTAAGTATACTTCATTTTCACTAGGGAAGGCCCTTCTGGAATGTCTTGCTCTCAATAAACTTCAAAAGACACTTCCCATTTTGCTTTATGTTCTAAATGAAAACTCTGGATGAGTTTGATCATCTAATCTTGTCAAATATAATGCAACAGTTGCATATTTCAGTGCTATGACAGTTCAGCTCCACCTTTATTTATAAAAAGGTATAACAAATTCATTATTAAGCAGTCCGAGGAGACTTTAACGCTTGAGTTGACTCTCAAACTGAAGCCCTCTATTTTCAACAGCAAGCCAGATCTGTTAACCTTCATTATATTCAGGGATTTATTAGCAGGTATGAACTTATACTTCCTTTGGGCTTCGTTTGCAAGGGTTGAAGTGCTTGAACTTGAACTCTTTGATGCATTGATTATTCAAAATGGTGTATTTTTAAGATTTTGAAAGACTAGCAATAGAGGTGTTTGGTGCATCACCACTTTCACTACAATATATGTTGTCCCCCCAAAAAAAGACATATAAGGAGAACATACGGCTCAAAGTTAATCATTCATGATGGTTTGGATGTAACATCGCATCCTGAATGGTTAAAATGGCTCTTAACTATCCAACAAACAAATCTTTCTCGAGGAACTACAGAGGCAGGGATAGTTCTGACTTCTGTCATATGGTTTTGCCACGTGCATCTCCATGCATTTTTGCCCATCTCTCTGAGAAGATTGACTCGAGCACGCACAATTAAGGCATACAGTAATTCATCCAGTTACTTTATCTGGCTTGTCTGAAGCCCTCAACTCCTTGCACCTGCCTTCCATCACCTTCACATTTCTGAAGACCATTAAAAGGATATCTGATAGAATTATAGTGTGAAATGGGGTAGGGTGAAGCCTGCGTAATGGGTTTTGCATATGTTTTCGCCTCTGGCGTGAGATATATTTGAAGTTCATTTTTAGTTCATTTGATAAAATAAATTGGCAAAACATCATCCCCGCCAACCTTTTACCCACCTGTGTGCTATCCATAAAGATGCATCCATAAAAATGCATCTAAAACGGCCAAATCTGGCTAAAATAACTCAACTCCTGCAAGTGTGCTTTAACTCCCCCTACAAAACAAAGCAGAAGATTATATTTACAGTAAGGCAAGCACATTTAGTTTGATGTATTTGTCTCTATTGCTCCAACATTGTCTGCGAGGGATATTTGGTAGACAATGTTATCCTTTCCTTCAAATTGAAGGCATATTATGTGAACATATGGGTCTTTAGTGATAAGCCGTGAATGGCAAAAGCTGCTTCCTACTACCTCTGATGTTTACTTCTGTGGTCTTACCACATTTACTCAGTGCAGGGGGTGTAGGGAAACTCTAAAGGCTTGATTCAATTAAACAGGAAACAGATGCGCCGGCAGAACGTGGAGGTTGGGAAACCGACGCGGTGCAACCATGGAGGATGCGACGCGGAGAGGAAGAGGAAGAGGAAGTGCGACCGGTCCTGATGGGTGACGTCCATTCAGGTGACGTCAAAGTTAGCTTTAAAAACAAATGAAATTGTCATTACATGGTTCGAAGCGCCCGGTCCGCTTGTGTTTGCTGGATTAATAACTTCATTTAAAGGCTCCAGGCGAGAGGAAAGTTAACAGTGACAGTGGCCCAGGTTTTGCGCACCCTCAACGAGCCATGAAATTACTGCATGCACCCTGAAAACGCCTGCTGATGGAAAGGGAAGGAGCAAGTCCTTGGGGCCCCAAATCGATGGCTGTCACACATGTGCATGCCATGGACACACACACTGTGGTCCTATCGCACATTGCTGATTCATGAGGAAAAAAAGTGTCCGTTGTTGCAATCTTGGATACTAAAAGCGCTGCATGCTCTGAATCATTTTTGAAGTGAATATTATTTTTGGTAAAGAACAATCACAAATGACATCTCCTTGACAACAATGAGATTCAAAGGAGATCAGATGAAGATCTCAGTTTCACCAGACAAAAAGTTTCCAAAAGTATGCAATCAAAAGATTTCAAGTCAAACATTACTCATACAGTATATATATTAATGATCATTCCAGACCAAATGATCTGAGCTGTGCTAACAACATGCATTTTATAGCATATACACTAAAAGTTTGGGGTTGATCAGGTTTTTTAATGCTTTTGAAAAAAGTTTCTTATTGTCAGCAAGGGTGCATTTATTTAATTTAAAATACAGTAAAACCAGTACTAATGTGAAATATTATTACAAATTACATCTGTTTTCTATTGTAATATATTTTAAATTGTAATTTATTCCTGTGATCAAAGCTAGATTTTCAGGCAGGTGCGATATTACCCAGTCTTCCGTGTCCCACATGATCCTTCAAAACCTCTGGAATAATACTGCTGATTTATGCTCCGAAAACATTCTGTCACGGCGCGGTCAGGAAAGCACACCGTGGAACAAAGGGTTTTGGGTCCAAATGCAGGTTTTATTCACTGCCAGGGAAAACAAAGGTAACAAACAGAAAACAAACAGAGCTGAGACTCTGAAACAGGCTAGAAACACACAAATGGGCACTGATGCAATACGGCCAACCACTGGCTTGCATCAGTCCCGGAACAGACACTAGAAACACTCGTAACACAACTCACAACTTAGCATCAAAGCCCCGATTGGCGTGGGGAAGATGCCGACTACAATAGTCCTACGTCTACGGCACGCTGTGTGAGAGTGGTGTAGTGCCACAGGACACTGTGGAGATGCGGCTGGATGGAGTCCCCGGATGGGACGACAGCTGTGTGTCGTTGTCGAATGGGTGCCCAGGTGGTGTGGTGTCCAAGGTGACGAGAATGAAGTCCGGGAGGATGGGATGATTTGACGACCTCCTATCGTGCGCTAGATTGTGAGAACACCATAAGCCACCCCTGACAGGACCCTCTGCCCCTAAGACCGGCTTCCCGACTTTCCAGAGCTCCCCCCCCCCCGGGACCGGCCCAGCGGGGATGGAGTGGTATGGGATGGGGGGCCAGGGTCTGTGTGTGGTAGGCGGGGACCTGGGGAACATTCGGGCATAAGCCGGCGGGCTGGGGACCCCAGGAGAACACAGCGGCCAACACAGCGCGGTGTGGGGAGCCTGTAAGCGGCACCGTCCGCTTCGGACTCGTGAGCGTACACCGCCAGCTCGGGGACAATCGTGACGGACATCCGCAAGCTCGGGCGAACATCGTGATCGCGGCACACGCCCTCGGAACATCGTGAGCGGACCCTCCAGCTCGGGAACATCGGGAGCGGACTCCGCCGCTCGGTAAACATCGTGAGCGTGCACCGCCAGAACCCGGGAACATCGTGATCGGAACACCCGCCCAGACACCCGAGAGAACATACCGAACGAACAAATCGTCATGCGCGGAAACAACACGCCCCGACCAAATCGTGGTAACATCGTGAACATCGTGATGCGGACACCGCCGCCCTTTCGGAACATCGTTTCGAACCCCTCCTGTGAGCGGACAACCACCGCCGCCTCCGGAACATCGTGAGCGGGCACCGCCGCCTCCGGGACATCGTGCTCGGGCACCGCCGCCTCCGGGACATCGTGAGCTGGCACCGCCGCCTCCGGGACATCGTGAGCGGACACCGCCGCCTCCGGAACATCGTGAGCGGACACCGCCGCCTCCGGGACATCGCGAGCGGGCACCGCCGCCTCCGGGACATCGCGAGCGGGCACCGCCGCCTCCGGGACATCGTGCGCGGGCACCAGTCACCGCCTCCGGGGGGGGGAAAAAAGGGAGGGGCGGGGGGACAGGGCGTGAGCGCGTGCACCGCCGCCTCGGGGACATCGTGAGCGGGCACCGCCGCCTCGGGGACGTCGTGCGCGGGCACCGCCGCCTCCGGGACTTCGTGAGCGGGCACCGCCGCCTCCGGGACTTCGTGAGCGGGCACCGCCGCCTCCGGGGCATCGTGCGCGGGAACATCGTGCGCGGGCACTGCCGCCTCCGGGACCCTCGTTGCGGCGGGAACCTCGTGCGCTGGCACGCCCAAGGCCTCCGGACATCGTGCGCGGGCACCGTGGGGGTGGGCCGCCTCCCTTTACAATCGTGGTGGGCACCGCCCGGCCTCCGTGACATCGTGCGCTGGCACCGCCGCCGCGGGACATCGTTCGCGGGAACATCTGTGCGCGGGCCACTGTCCCTCCCGCAGCATCGCTTTTGGGGGCGCGGGCACCGCGCCCGGGTCCATCGTGCGCGGGGAACTACGAGCGGACACCGCTGCTTTGGGGGAACTACGAGCGGACACCGCTGTCTCGGGAACTCTGCGAGCAGCCCCCGCCGCTCGCACCGACATCAGCGGAGGTTCCCGCATGCTGCGTACCAGCCCGCGATGCTCCAGGAATGGGCGGGAGGTACTGGGTGCAGCAGACGGGGTCCGTGATGACCCTGGGATGGCCGCCTCGGGAGAACTTTGAGCAGGCTCTGCAGCCAACTCCATCCTGATGGCTGAGCCGCTCAACTGCAGAGCCAGGTTGATGTAGTCCTCCAGCGCCTCCTCGGGGTGCCAGAATGGCATAAGGGATTTGAATGGCTCGGCTAAGCCACCCCAGAAACAGACCATTGAGCAGGTCCTCTACGTCGCCGACTGGCGAGCCAGTCCCACGAATCCCTGGCGTAATCCTCAATGCACCGGTCTCCATGGCGGACATTGAGGAACCTTCCTGGTGGACCCATGCTTGGCGGATGATTCTGTCACGGCGCGGTCAGGAAAAACACCGTGTGAGCAAGGGTTTTGGGTCAAGCAGTTTTATCACTGCCAGGGAAACAACGTACAAACCGAAACAAAACAACGCTAAGACTCTGACACAGCTAGAACACGTCAATAGGCCAACTGATCAATACGGCCACCTCTGGCTTCATCCAGTCCCTGAACAGACACTTTAAACAGCTCGTACACACTCCCAAACCTTAATCATCCGCCTCCGAGTGGCGTGGGCATGCGCCTAAATAGTCCCTCGTGACGGGCCAACGCTGTGTTAGAGTGAGTGGTGCACAGGTGTGTGGAGTGCGGTGATGGAGTCCCGTATGGCGACAGCTGTGTGTGTGGTGTGAGTGGGTGCCAGGTGTGTGGTGTCAAGGTGGACGGAGAAAGAGTCCGGGAGGATGGGAGATGGCGACCTCTGGTGGTGAGAGGGAGAACACCAGACGCCAGCCCCTGACACATTCGTTATTACCGTATTACTAATGTTGAAAACAGTTGTGCTGCGTCTCAGATCTTTTGTGGAAATAGCCTTTTTTTCAGGATTCTTTTATTGAAAGTTCAAAAGAACAGCATTTATTTTAAATATAAATCTTTTGTAACATTATAAATGTCTTTACTGTCAATTTGACTGTTTTTATCTCTCATTTTAGGAGAAACATCTCAGACAAAGTAGATAAAGAGGGCATCTAAGTCTTTTGAATGATGAAAGAACCACATTTGATTAATATTTTGTAACCCTTTTGATCTGTTTCTCCTATAGACAATGTGTTTAAATTGAAATCAGGACTTCTGGTATAGTCTCTTGCCTCTCAGATTTCTGCCCCCCAAAAAGACTCCAGTCATCTCACGTTTCCTATAGAAATTCAGAAGATAACTCGATCAATTCTTATTAGACTGATTCATATAAGGTACGGAAGAACATTAATATACATTAGTATGCATGTATTAATATACATTAAATTAAATAAGTCTCAACCTCTGAGCTTTAACATTTTTCTGTGTTGAAAACCTGGCTGTATGTATAAACATACCATCATATTTTCGACTGAAATGCTCACACTAAATGCGATTTTACTGTCTGACCACAGAGGGAGTGAAGCGTCAGGCTCGTCAGTATTGAGACATCACCTTAACATCCTTTTGATAACTGTTATATTTCACTAGCTGTTCATGAGAATTCATTAACTGTGTGAATGCTACTCCAAAAAGCATCATTAACACTCTCTCTCTCTTCAAGTCAAATCCATAGGGGCTTCTGTGTGCCTGTAAATGAGAGCTTAATTAATTTAGGCCCTGCCTTAAAAATTGATATGAATTGTTAACACTGTATGTGGTCTCATTAATATGCATCCCTATGGGGCTGGACTGCTAATCATCACACATACTAACAACCTGACAGAGTCTCTGTGTGCGGCTGGCCCTCGCACAGCCACGCTGACATGAGGTAATTAATCATTAAGAGAACAACACCTCTGCTTATAACAGTCGCACAGAGCAAATTCTGCCCCTGTCACGCCGCACTGCAATATAGTGTTACACATCTTTAAACTCTGAGTCTATGCGTATAAATAGTACTCCAAATAAAAACGAAAACTCGTGGTATTGATACACAAAATTGGACTTTGGCGTGCATATGATACGCAGTTTTCGCGTGCGTATGATACGAAATTTGTTGGCGTGCATATGATACGCAGTTTTCGCGTGCGTATGATACGAAATTTGTTGGCGTGCATATGATACGCAGTTTTCGCGTGCGTATGATACAAAATTTGTTGGCGTGCATATGATATGCAGTTTTCGCGTGCGATGATACAATTTGTTGGCGTGCATATGATTACGCCAGTTTTTTCGCGTGCGTATGATACAACATTTGTTGCGTGCATATGAGATGCATTTTTCAAGGGCGTGCGTGTGAGTTACAAAAGTTTGTGCGTTCATATGAACGCGTTTTCGCGTGCGTATGATATGCATCTGTTTGGCGTGCATATGATATGCAGTTTTCGCGTGCATATGATTGGAAATTTGTTTGGCGTGCATATGATACGCAGTTTTAGCGTACATATGATACGAAATTGTTGGCTTGCATAGATACCAGTTTTCGCGTGCATATGATTCAAAATTTGTTGGCGTGCATATGATACGCAGTTTTCGTGTGCGTATGATACGAAATTTGTTGGCGTGCATATGATACGCAGTTTTCGCGTGCGTATGATACAAAATTTGTTGGCGTGCATATGATATGCAGTTTTCGCGTGCGTGTGAATACAAATTTTGTTGTCGTGCATAATGATACTCAGTTTTTTCGCGTGCGGATGACTCACAAATTTGTTGTCGGGCATATGATTACGCAGATTTCGCGTGCGAATGAACGAAATTTGTTGGCGATTCATATGATACGCATTTTCGCGTGCGTAGGATAACGAAATTTGTTGCCGTGCAATTATTATACCAGTTTTTCGCGTGCGTAGGATACAAAATTTGTTGGCGTGTCCAGAGATACGCAGTTTTCGCTGCGTAGATACAAATTTGTTGGCGTGTATATGAACGCAGTTTTCGCGAGTGCTATGATACAATCTGTTTGCGTGCCTATGAGACGCAGTTTTTGCTCGTGCGTATGATACGAAATCTTTGTTGCCGTGCATATGCATACGCAGTTTTTCACATGTTCTTATGATATGAAAATTGCTTTGCGTGCATATGATATTTAGTTTCGCGTGCGTTATGATACGAAATTTGTTGGCGTGCCATATGATACGGCAGTTTCGCGTGCTGTATGATACAAAATTTGTTGGCGGCATATAATATGCGTTTCCGCGGTGCGTGTGATACCGAAATTTGTTGGCGTGTATGATACTCAGTTTTTCGCGTGCGTATGAATACGAATTTGTTGGCGTGCCTATCTATACGCAGTTTTCGCGGTGCGTACTGCACACTAAATTTATTGCCGGGCATAATGACGCAGTTTTTCCGCGCTGTGCTTCTGTATGAAATTTGGTTGGGTGCATATGATTATTCCGTTTTCGCGTGCGTTATATGACATTATTGTTGGCGTGCATATGATCGCAGTTTTTCCGCGCGTGCGCTAACGACCGGGGGGGCGTGATAAGGATACCCCCAGTTTTCGCGTGCGTATGATACAAATTTGTTGGCGTGTGGGGCATATGATATGCAGTTTTCGCGTGCGTGTGATACAAAATTTGTTGGCGTGCATATGATTGCAGTTTCCGCGTGCGTGTGATACGAAATTTTTGGCGTGCATTGAGACGCATTTTTCGCGTGGCGTATCATACGAATTTGTTGGCAGGTTCATAATGATACGCAGTTTTCCGTGCGGTATGATACGAAATTTGTTGCCGCATAGATAACTCAGTTTTCGCGTGCGGTATGTATAGTTGTTGTCGTGTCAGACACATGAATGCGTTTTTTTCGCGCGCGTCGATATGATATGAAATTTTTTGGCGTAGCATCTGATATGGCGTTTTCGCGTGACGTAACCGATACCGAAATTGTTGCCACAGTGCATATTATATGCCATTTTTCGCCGTCTGCGTATGATACGACAAATTTTTGGCGTGCATATAAAGCAGTTTTTCCGTGCGTATACTATGAAAATTTGTTGCTACGTCCATATGCACTTACGCAGTTTTCAGATACCCGCGTGCGTCCATGATACAACATTTATTCTGCCGGTCATATTGAATAACGCAGTTTTTCGCTTATGCGTATTATATGAAATTTGTTAATGGCGTGCATACTTACGCAGATTTTCCGCCGTGCGATGATATGAATTTGGGCGAGCGTGCATAGGATACTGCAGTTGGTTCCGCTTTTGACGTATGATACTAATTGTTGTGGCGGTGGCATATGATACGCAGTTTCCGAGTGCTATATACGGAATGTGCGTTCAGATGGTATCGGCAGTTTTCGCGTGCGTATGATACGAAATTTGTTGCCGTGCAATCTCGTCAATATCGCAGTTTTTTCGCAGTGCGTATGATACGAAATTGTTTGCGATGTCATAGCTACCAGTTTTCGCGTTGCGTACTGATACGAAATTTTTCGTTGTGTGGCGGTCTATGATACGCAGTTTTCGCGTGTGTATGATACAAAATTTGTTGGCGTGCATATGATACGCAGTTTTCATGTGCATTTGATACGAAATTTGTTGGCGTGCATATGATACGCAGTTTTCACCTACATATGATACGCAACTACCCCACAACTATACCCTACACCTACACCCTGCCGTACATATACCACCCAAAATCCATTTTTGCGTATAAATACCACGAGTTTTTGTTTTTATTTGGCGTACTATTTATACGCACTTTCATGAGATCGGGTTGATAATTAGATATTTTAACAGCGCTTTTGTGTGCTTTTAATGTTTACGTAATTAGTTTTACATATAGGCAAACTAAAAATTATCTTTAAAGTACCTAAATCTATTATAAATCTATTATATCTATTATAAATGCAATAACACTCAAAAATGTCAAGTAAACTAAATATACATAAATAACAGTCATGCAATAAAGTACAAAGGTCGAAAATACAGTAAATGTATACTGTTGTTTTGTTTAACTACATAATAAAAAATATTAAGAACACACATTTTCTTTATTATTTCATTAAGAAATCCATCAAGTGCCACTTTTGCACAAACAAGTAGTCTTAGACATGTAAACTAAGGAAAATAGTTGGTTTCTATGGAAGATGTGCAGTCATGGAAGCTCTAACACTGGATTGCAACTTTCTGTTTTATAATTAAAGTTGAACAGTGTTTTAAAAAAAAAGTCTTGACTTACGTGCTCCCAATGTTGGATTGAATGCCACTAAATCCTACAAAAATTATTTCACAATATCATCGATCAGTACATTCCCTTACTTACCTGATTTGATCTAGGTTAAATTTATTGTGAATAAAATTCAGCCAATTTTGCAGTATCTACCAGCGGTGTTTCTCTAATGTTATCAGATTTTTGCAAAGCAGTTCAAATACACCTGATATAATTTTTAATAAATGATTTGTTGACACATTACAGTGAGATCTCATTAGTTGAAAATTGTTAATGCATCAGCTAACAATGAGCAATACATGTGATACAGTATTTATTCATCTTTGTTACCTTTAATAAAAATACAGCATTAAGATTAATAAACGTTTAAGTCATGTTCATTGTCAGTTCATATTAACTATAATGGAAATATTAACAAATTAATCCTTATCGTAAGCTTTGACCAACTTTTATGTAAAATACTCTGTGTACAAATACAATTGAATGTAAGCATTTGGTTAAATCAAATATCAGATTAGTTATGATTAATATAATAGATGCTGGAAATACACATCTACTGCATACATTATTAAATAACAGCTCCACTGTTTATAATAAATAATACACTAATAAAATAAGATATGTGCAAAACTTTTTTAAATTAGGAAAATAATTATCAAGCACACTGTTAAAAGTGGTAACCTGCAATGGAGCATGTTTTACCTTATTTAAGACATAAAAATCATTTTGTGGATATAAATTAATGTACTTTGATTCAGTGACGGTAAATCGCATTTTAACTTGAATAAAAACAGTTCATTTAGATGTTATCATTATAATAAACCAAACTAAGAAAGTAAATATTGCCGATTTTATTTATTAATTTCATGTTGTCTTTAAGGACAGAGGACACCTTAAAAAACTGAAAAAGATTTCAAGCACTTGCATGTTTATTAAAACTGGTTTCACAGCGGGTTTAAACTATAAAGCTGTTCATCAAAAGTCGTTCACCACAACAGCTCCTACATTGTTTCCTGCCTTCCTCCATTCTGTCATTGACATTTTCAGCTCAGATGAACTTTGGCCCATTATCGTTTCCAGTGAGACAGGTGCAGCTTACTGAATGCTCCCAGTGTTTAATTAGCTCCCTGTGGGACAGCAGACAGGATTATCAAATGAACAACTCCATAATTACTATCCGTCACACGCTCACTTCCTCTCTCTGAGAACATCCTCTCCTAACGCTGCCACCGCCGTAGCATCCAGTGCATCAAAGCAGCGATGGGGGCAAGAAGAGTCGTCACGGGGGGCGAGGAGAGTCCAGAAGACTTGGCAGAAATGCCCTGCTTCCTCATATAATGCCCAGCACCTGATCATTAGGGGTTTGATAATGGCACGCCACCATTACCGTTCCAATATGCAGAAGGCGACGTGTCAATTAGCTGCTGAGAGCTTTGAACTGAAGGCAGAGCATCAGTGTAGTGCTGGTAATTAACTTAAACAGTAATTAGGCTTCTGTCAGAGATTGTCGTGTCATAACAAAAGATAAAGACAGCTGTTAGCGGCGAGGAGACAATAGCGCTCCGAGTGTCATCTACATATACCAGGATCTCTTATAGAGTTATGAAACATCCATCATTGTGCTGCTTCATGGTCTGTATCATACAATGAATATCTTTATTTCCCATTTGTTTTTACTGAAATTTCAACTCTGATCATCAGACTCATTCTATTGCTCTCAAATAGCAGCTTCTTAGACACTCGTTTAATGGTCATTGCAACAAAATATGAGCTTGAAGGCATTTATTTAAAAGAAAGAAAGATTGTTCAAGCACATTTTTTCATATAAACAACTTTAAAATAAATGAATTGATATTCTGTTCAAAATGAAAACATTGTGGTTGTCAGACATTATTGGATGACGTTGATAGTTAATGTGATGAACTACACTTGGTGAAAAAGAGGCTTTTAAAAAGATAAACTATTACGGAAATATACTTTAAAATAATTAAGTGTAAGTGTTTTTGGACACTTAACTGCATGTTATTTGCAATTAAACTAAATGTTTTTAAATGTTATATTAAATGCAATAAGTTGATCTTTAGAGTACATGTTTTTTGACACACTAAAGTAGGAGTCAAGTACATCTTTATACGTAATTTCATAATTACTTCTTTTGTCTTTAAAATATGGTTAAACTTTTTAGTACATTAAAAACATACTTTGTCCTTTCTGAACATTTTATGTCATGTATCCCAATAATTACACATTTGTAATGATGAAGCTTTGCGATTTACTAAATTTTAAATATTTTAACTTTAAATGTCATATTGAATAACACTCTATAATCAAGTGCTTTACATGTGCTTTAGTATGTTAAAATATATGCACTTTCTTTAAATCACAACAAAAGATTATTAAAACAGTGAGTTAAAATGTACTTTACAGTAAAACTTTTAATTTGACATTATTACAAACAGCACTTTTTAAATGAAACTGAGTGTGTTGTTGAGAAACAATCATGACAGCGTCTCTTTTTAAAGGGGTCATATGATGCGATTTCAAGTTTTTTTTTCTCTTTGGTGTGTTACAAGTTGTTCATGCATAGATAAATTCCCTAAAGTTGCAAAGACTAAAGTCTCAAAACCAAAGAGATATTCTTTATAAAAGTTAAGAGCAGGGTGCGAACTACGGGGGAGCTTAGGGGGGGCTCCCCTGAAAACGTGATTTGTGAAATTTTGAGGGGTCTCAAAAAATATTGACAATGTGTTATTTTGACGTGCAATTTCAGTTTTGTGTAATGTGATCATTGTGGATTATTATGTGCAAAATTGCAAAAATATCATTCATTCATGCATGACGGCGATTTAAACCTAATTCACTTTAATGAAGATAACTATACATGCTATTCTTGTAATGATCATCAAGGTGTGGGGGCACTGCGGTGCAAATTCCACACATGTTTAGTACATGTTAACTCAAAGATTCGTAGAAAAAATATAAACGTTGGACTCTGTGGTCGATTCTGTGTTAAGGTAAGGCATGTTATTTGCAATTAAGTGTTGTGGCTGGGTTGTTATAGGTCTGCGTGACTCTCGATGTCTTAGGCCTAATTGAATGGAGGAATTATGGTATTCTTCTGTAGCCTGACAACGAGTAACTAGTAGTGCATACACTAGCTGTTATGTATCTTTGTAAGTCATTGTAAGCCCATGTGCAATGGGCTTACAATGTTCCCCCAAAGTCCACGGTATAGTTCGAACACTGGTTAAGAGTCAACCACGCCTACCACGCCTACCTAAAACGGCTCGTTCTAACACGCCCCCACATGTCTACGTCACTATGTGGGAAGATTTGCATAACGCAGCCCAAATGTTCACGCAAAGAAAGAAGGCATAACTTTATTGTTGCTGTCACCGCCGCCGCCATGTTGTGAAGACGCTGTGTGTTTCGTTGTGAAAGCTTTGTTTGGTCTTCCAAAAGAGGACACGACTAGAAATCAGTGGTTAAGTTGTATTTACAACACTGTTCAAGAGCAGTTCAACCCAAATATTCAGATGTGTGCAGCACATTTTATGGAGGACCGTTCAATGAGCCTGGACGCGATAGACTGACAATGCCGGCCTGTTCTGGCCTCCTCAGACTGTACGTACGTTTGTTTATAAGAATTGCCAAATGACGATTCAAACATGAGTTTTGAGCAGTGTAGAGTAGCGCTTGTTGTTTGTCATTACTGTTTGTTTGTCAAAGACAGTATAAGTCATTATAATCAGTAATTATGTCCCCACTGGATGCAACAAATGCCTCGTTTATAATGGGTTTATTGTGTGTCCGTCGCTCGGTGGAGCAAGCATCACCTATGGTGAGCGGGGGCGTAAAAGATTCCGTCACCGCTGAGTAGGTTCGAGGTAACGCACTGGATAGCTGGCCAATCAGAGTACACCTCGCTTTTCAGATCGATGAGCTTTGTAAAAATCTACGCGTTTCAGAAAGGCGGGGCATAGAGGAGAGACAATAATGTACAGTATGTGGAAAATAATGTGTTTTTTTAACCTTAAACCGCATAAACACATTTCATTACACCAAATACACCAAATAATGTTCTTTTTAGCAATGTCATATGACCCCTTTAAGCTTTATATTAAAGTTTTTACAGATATACATCCACTAAAAATCACCCAAGACCAGTAATGAAGTTAATTCTGACTCCTGAGAAAAGCTCCAGCAGAATTTCTCAGTGCCACCTACTTTGGTATTTTGCATCTTATACAATGAAATTAAGGCAATTTTAAGTGTGTCTTAAACCTAACAGACTTATTTTCATGCTTGAGAAGTGTCCTTGTACTGTTTTTCTTTCAAATGGATCCACTTTGTTTGATATTTTGCTATTTATCTAATGCAGTTCCGTTCATTATCAAAATGTTTAAGTTACTTCTGGCATTGTAGAAATTCATTATTCTCAGTCAGCCAAGAATTATTTATTGTGCAAAACGTTTAACGCACTTACTGAGATTTAGGCTGGTCATGTGATCACAACGTCATCACCCATGACGCACCCGCTTCATGTAAAATAAATCGGCTGATATGACTGGAGTCTTCATCGCATGTGGGACAAAATTAGGAGAATATACAGGAAGATGGAAACCCCTAGGCCTGGTTTCACAGACAGGGCTTAGTTTAAGCCAGGATTATGACACCATTCAATTACGATATTTAAGTATCTTTTATAAACGTGACTTATAAATGGGTAACACTTTATTTTGATAGTCCACTTTAGACATTCTATTAACAGTAAGTAACTTTGCAACTACATGTCAACTAGCAGTTAGTAGATTATTAGTAGACTGTCTGCTTAATATCTTCTAACACTTTCTTTGTCAACTTATTCTACTAACCCTAAACCTACCCTAACAGTCTACTCTGAGAGTTAGTAGACATGTAGTTGCAAATTAATGAGAATTAGTTGACATGTAGTTGACATGTAGTTACAAAGTTACTTATAGTTAGTAGAATGTCTAAAGTGGACTATTGAAATAAAGTGTAACCTATAAACCTTTAGACAAAACAATGGCACCGAAGTATTTAAGATAAGTCATTGCAAGTTTCTTTCAGTTAAAACAGCCCAGACATTCATTTTAGGGTTTTCAGTTAAAGTCTTCATCGAGCTCAGTTCAGTTCTCTTCCAATAGTATCTGTGCAATCAAGTCAACAATACTGACGTAAATTAAGTGTCCCCAACTAAGCAAGCCAAAGGTGGCAGTGCAAGGATTTCAAAACTCATAATGTGAAAGAAAATGGAGAACAGATGTGTTGCCAGTTTAGCAATTTTGTTGCTAAATTTAGCAACTTTTCAAACTACACTAGCAACATTTTCTTCCAAAATCACCTAGCAACAAATTTAGCTATTTTTAAAATTGATTTGGCAACCTTTAGCAACTTTTGAGAAGTGACTCAAATTATAAAAATAAAAAAATTACACAAAATGAGGAAACCAAAGATGCCTAGCAGGACACACATCACGTGTATTAAGTTGCCTGCTATTTTCAATTGTTCAATTTAATAATAATAATAATTGTTAATTTATGATACACCTTGTTAGTAGCTTGCACATGTGATTGTTGATCAGTTAGTACATTGTAAGAAAAATATCTAGAAAAATGGAAAGGGTACTAGTAATTTTCCAGGACATTATCCGTTATCCGTTGCAACCCGAAAATACAAAATAAAATGCGTAATTAAAAATGCAGGTAAAAAAAAAACTGTGGAAAAATCAATACAGAAAATTTCATCATGTTAACAAACAGTAGTACATTGTGCCCTATTTTACATATTTGTCTTAAAGTGTAGCATACTAACTAACTAATACACTGCTTCAAACTATAATAGTTCAGAATGTGTGGTTTTACTAGTTCACTAGCTAATAAAATACACCTTTACAATAATACCACGTATCTATATTTAACATTTTTTTTTCAATTGCTTGCACATTTTTTCAAAACATTGCCTCCTTTTTTCAAAACTTGACACACAAATCCAAGAATTGTACACACAAAATGCAAAATGCCTCACAACTTCTGCAAACTGAAGCACTGCAATTCAAAATATCACAAACACACCTCAAAAGCAAACATTTGCAAACACCTAATTCCTGTTAGATTTTTGTGTGTTACAAAGAGAATTGTGTGTTCTTGGGTGTTACAAAAAATTGTTTTTGAATTGAAAACTGAGTCAAAGGCCGAGTATTAGTGTATGGTTTTGCAGATTTGGTGTGTTTTTCTGGTGTTTGAGTGTCAGGTTTCAGGAATTGTGTGACAAGTAAAGATTTTGTGTGTAAGCAGTTGAAAAAAACTGTAATATTATACAGTAATATGCATTTATTATTTTACGAACAATCTAAATTAACATATATAAAATATATTTTTTTGCTGAGATTTGATGCAGTGACACAATTTAGCATCTTGATTACTTAATGACGTCATCGCGCAATGACATCATAACATCATTTATCAGCTCTTAGCAACAAATCAACTTCCCCTGAAAATTTGTTGGCAAAACTGATGGAAAAAAAAAAAAAAAAAACCTTGGGGCGAAACGAGCCTCAGTTGGGAGGGCAATGAAATTCATTCATTTGTATGTTTTTATTTTTGGGGTCACTGTAAATACTTAACTGACCATTACTGAATCTTTTGTGTGTGTGTGTGTGTGTGTGTGTGTGTGTGTGTGTGTGTGTATAAATATCTGAAAAAATGTTTGCAATGACAGCAATGCAATGAGACATGGCATTTTTAAGAAAGAACAAACAACATTTTGAATGTGTCCCCTTAATATTTTAACACTCACCCCTCCCCAGCTCAGGCCTCGAGGCATGAGAAAGCGTGTGGCTCATTGTGGTTTTGCTCTTTTTCAGTATGGCTGTGTCTTGTAGGAGATAAATGCTGAAAGGGAAAATATGTGAGTAGCTAATCTTCAAATCCGTGGCATGCGGCGAGGTGCCTGTGATAGAGGGAAGGGCTGCCGTCGATCAGAGCACTGATGAAATGGAGGGGAAGCAGATGGGGAAATCTCACAGGGTGAGGTGAAGAGAGCGCTCTTTCAAATCAGCAGCAAAGAGAAACATGAGGAGACACAGAAAAACATGCAGAGCACTTCATCAGCAGCGGCTCACAACCCAAACACCACTGGACCATCAGTCTCTCCATCTGCAGCTCATGGACAGAATCTGTCACAGGCTGTTTCACAACAACAGTTTACAATAATCCACTTGCTATGGAAGTCTAATGGAACTGCATTGGAATGGATGTTAAAATCTGTAAGGCTTAAATATTATATGGGAGTTGAAAAATACAGAACTTACAACAATATCCCCACCTCAAAAGGACTATTTGTACAACTTTAGAGCTCAAACAACAGACACGTTTGGCTTCACACTTTTTATGCTTTGCAACATTGCAACCCTCAGGAACGTCTTTTTCCACAAACATCCATTGTAAGTGCATTACTGTAAATGCAATTTTTGATTTCTGGTAGGTTGGTTAGTCGTTTTGTTCAACGCTATCTCACGGCCAATTCGTACGTATTTTACTAGGTGGCTAATTCATATGAATTTGTACGACCTCCCTCGTACGATTTTGTATGATTTCTGTGACGGTTAAATTTAGGGGCGGGGTTAGGTGTGGTTCATTCTTTCGAATTTGCCACCTCGTAAAATACATACGATTTTTCACAATGAGTGAGGTCGTACAAATTTGTATGAATTAGCCACCTTGTCAAATATGTATGAATTGCCATAAGATCAGGTTGGTTTGTTTTATCAAATCAAGTGTCAATAATGTTTTAGTAAATTGGTACTAGTAATCAACAGTTGTCCATATATCTTAACCTGTTTTGAACGCAGAAATATTTAACTGAAAATTGAGCTTTTTGGTTTGTTTGGACATTGTAAAAGCATAGAAATGAAATAAAATCGATTTCTTGGCAGAATATATTACTTTAATCTGTCCCAAGAAACCAACCTACTGAAACCACTGATTTGCAGAACACACTCCCATGATGCTAGAGTGTTGGGTAAAACATTGGTAAAAAAAAACACTGAAATAAAGTCCCAAAGAAATGGAAAAACTTTCAGGTCAGAATGTGTTGGTTTGTGTTTTTAATATGCATTTCTGTCATGACAACTGTTTAGCATGGTAATAAACATGGTCATGTTAATGTGTTTGGTCTTGGAGATCTGCTACACTGCTGCTGCTGCAGCAGAGCAAGTACCAAGATATATGAAATACATATAACACTGCACATATAACATATATGAAATAACTCTATATATAACATAAATAATCTCTTAGCAGATCTATACAGGTGGAGCTGGGGAAGGTGGAGGGTTTCTGAAGTGCGCTGCAACTGCTACAGCAGGCAGTAGACGAGTATTTCAATGTTGAGCAGCAGCTTATTGGCTGCTGATGTGACAAGAAACCAACCAGCTGCATGTGAATAATGATGTCATTATATCAGATTGCATTAGAATCTGGGACTGCCCCAACTAAAGTTTCATGACAGAACTTTGTATTAATTCGATATTACAGGTTTTAATATTATGGTAACTTTTTAATGTCGTGTTAGCTAACCTTCATCTTGTTGGATTGTGTTAGTTTATCAAAATCATCTGCTGAAGTTTATTACAGATGTAGATATTTACATACATGTGTATAACTACAGCTGCAGACACACAGTCATGTCAGGCAGACCCAGAGTCACTCAAAGACATACACTCATTCAAATGGTTAAAAGGAATAAAATGGCTAAGACAACATGAAAACATTTTAAAACTCAAATATACATAAAATCATTATAACATATTGAGCAAGTTAAAATGTGTCCTGTGTGACAGTGTCACATAGTAGCCCATAAAACAGACGCTAATAAGGCACCTACGTATCTATATCAATGTTGCATTGCTGGCCATATGTGTTGCTAGAGTATTTTTTTTTTAATGTTGCTATGTGGTTGCTAGGATGCTACTGGGTTACTTGTAATCAATATGGCTGCCAACAAGCAGACCTCTTTAAATGGAAGTCAATGGAGACAGGCCCAGGCCTCATAAACTTTTTTGGCTTTTTTTTTTTTTGGGTGTTTTGTGTAACAGTCCACTATATAATGCTTCACATTAATAAAATAAACTACCTGGGTGTTAATCTTTCACATGTAAGCCGTGACACAATATTCTTGTAAAACATTGTTAGGGTTTGCTTTGCTATTTTGCTTTTATTAGATTATGGTTAATTTACTTTAAAGGATAGGTCACCCAAAAATGAAAATTCTGTGATCATTTACTCACCCTCATGTCGTTCCAAACCTGCATGAGTTTCATTGTTCTGTTTAACACAGGAGAAAATTTAAAGAATGTTGGTAATCAAACAGTCACTGACTTTCATAGTATTTTTTCCCATACTATGTAGGTCAATGGCTACCAGCATCTGTTTGGTTGAACAGAAGAAATTAACTCCTACAGGTTTGGAACACCATGAGGTTGAGTAAATGATGACAGAACTTAAATTTTTGGGGTGAACTATTCCTTTAAAGGGGTCATCAGATGCAAAATTCACTTTTACATGTTGTTTGAACATAAATGTTTTTGTGAAACTAGTTATCCTCTCTCCTTTAAAATTTCTTTCATTACGAGTCCCAAACATTACAAAATCTGGCGACGATGTCTGCATCTGTACCCATACCTCTCCGACGGTCGGAGAGCCCGCTATTCCATTTTCTACATGGAAGAAAATTTTCCAAAACAACTTGCTTGTCATCAGAGCATGAGGTGATGCGTGGCCTGATGCCAGAGTTCATGCAGTTTTGTTACATTATCTCGGTACGGAAGGCCAGAGACTTTTCTATACGCTGCCAAACGGGGGTACAAATTATGATGAGGCCATGGTGGCTCTTATTGCTCAATTCACGCCAAAAGTGAATGTTGTTGCTGCACGGCATAAATTCAGACAGCGCGCACAGCGCTCGGACGAAAACGTAAGTCAGTATATAGCGTAGTTATGTCATCTAGCAGTGGATTGTCAGTTCAGAGAAATGGAGGATGAAATTCTACGGGACCAACTAATTGAACGGGTTTTCCTGGCCGCGGTGAGAGATAGACTGTTACTCGACTCGGAACTTACATTGGATCGCGCTTCTGCATTAGCATTAGTGGAATCGGCAGTGCAAAATGCTACACTCCTTTCAACTAATGGTTCAACTTCTGCTCAGGTTCAAGCCATCTCGAGGACAAAGTCCAGTTTCAAACGAGGTAAACAAAAGAGTGAGAAAATGCCATTACAAAATGGAAAGCCACAGACTTCAAATAAAAGACGCTGTGGATCAAATACTCATTTGGACAACGCACACAATTGTCCTGCTGCGTCAGCCGCATGTCATCACTGTGGAAAGAAAGGACATTTTGCAAAGGTATGTAAATTGGCGGTTGTCAAAGAAGTGAAAGAAGTTATGGTGCCTGAACTGACTGTGCTGCTTGTAAATCAGTCTTCTGACAAAATTCGAAGCCAACTAGAATTGAAAGCACCACAAATAAATAAAATACCAGTTGAATTGATTGTTGATACAGGATCAAGTGTGTCCATCCTGCCTGAGACACTGTTCATGAAACACTTTGCAAATTGTGAACTGAAGGAACCTCAAGTGAGGCTAGTCACTTACTCACATGAACACTTGCCAACCTTAGGTTGTTTCACTGTTTCTGTGTCACATGATGGTGTTGCAACCACTGCCAATTTCTATGTGGTCAAAACGGGATCACCACTTTTGGGCATGGACTTGATTAAAGCCTTAAACTGTCACATTGTGGAAGATAGAATTGTTACATCATCAGCTCCTGCTGTTTCACCTGTGTTAGAAATATGTAATGCAGCAGCCAGCTCACTTGGATGTGTCAAAGGCTTTGTGCACAAAGTACAGATTGATCAGTCAGTTAAACCAGTGCAGCACAAATTACGCAGATTACCGCTGAGTGTACGGGAGGAGGTTTCCAAGGAAATTCATCGCTTACTGAGGGATGGAATAATTGAAAAGATCAATGCTTCGCCATGGGTGTCACCAATCGTCGTAACCAAAACGAAGTCTGGATAAATTTGGGTTTGCGTGGATTTGAGAGAGCCTAATCGGGCTGTAATTACTGACTGCTACCCACTACCTCATATGGAGGATCTTTTCACCGAGCTCAGAGGTGCTACTGTGTTCTCCCAAATTGATTTGCAAAGTGCATACCACCAACTACCTTTGCATGAGGAGAGTCAAAACTTGACTGCATTCAACACACACGATGGATTATTCAAATTCACAAAGGTTCCTTTCAGGTTGGCTTCGGCACCCTCCGCCTTTAAAAAAAAAAGCTGAAACCAGTTCTTGAGGGTCTACCAGGAGTACAGAACTACTTAGATGATCTCATTGTCTACGGCCAAGATAAAGCTAACCATGACGCCAATCTACAGGCAGTGCTGACTAAACTCACGAATATTGGTCTGAAACTTAACATGGAGAAGAGCAAATTCGTCCAGAGCAGAATTCGATATCTAGGCCATGACGTTTCAAAAGATGGACTACATCCCAACCCCGACTCAGTTGACGCCATTGCAAATGCCCCTGCACCAACAGTCCTACTCTCATTACGGTCCTTTTTTGGGTCTTACATCTTGGTTTAGCAAGTTCATCCCGAACTATGCAATAGTAGTAGACCCCCTGCATGAGATACTCAGATCATCTCAGAATGGATTTACATGGACGGAGACAGCTGATGGAAGTTTTCGTAGGCTAAAGCAGCTGTTAGTCCACAGCCCAGCCTTGGCTTTATTTGACCCCTCCTTACCAACATTCGTGTCCACCGATGCTTCAGATTATAGTGTTGGAGGTGTCATCACTCAACTGCACCCGGATCAGACAGAGCGTCAAATAGCATTCGCTTCTTGTACGTTGACGCCAGCTAAAAGAAAATACAGTACAGTTGAGAAAGAAGCATTAGCGTGTGTCTGGACAGTAGAACGTTGGAGGACCTACCTTTAAGGCAGGAAGTTTACACTGAGGACGGACCACCAAGCGCTGACCACATTACTGGCCACCAGAGGAATGAACAGAGCAGGAATGGGGATAGCTCGCTGGTCGGCCAGACTCCTCTGTTTCAACTACAATCTGGAGTACAGACCAGGTAAATCAAATTTTGTTGCTGATTGTTTATCACGATTACAGCTACCTGATTCAGATGCTGGCCAGGGTGAGGAACTAGGCCTTATTGCGGAGATTTCAAAGGACCTTTCAAGAGCCATTTCTATGAAGGAACTCCTTGAGGCGTGCAAATCTTGTCCAGAGTTGTCCAAGCTGCATGCTCAAATCACACAAGGCTGGCCTAAAACATAGAAACAAATGGATCCAACAATCAAGGCGTACTTTCAGGTCAGGCATGAACTAGCTAGGGATGATAAGTATATAATGAGAGGACAGAGATTGGTTGTGCCAGTTGCTTTGTGCTTTAAATTCATTCACTTAGCACACGAAGGACACCTTCTGCGTTTGCACCTCTCCTCAGCAAGCTACATCATCCAAAATATCATTGACGTACATAGCATAAATGTTAATGACAAATTAGACACCAAAATTAGACACCCAAGTTTAAAGCTCAACATTAGGTCTTTGTTCAAATCACTAACTCCAAGTATGACCAATATAGTGGTGCTTGCTTTAGCAAGCCCCAATAATAAGACAGTAAACTCTTTAACATGCAAACTCCTTGATGCTGATGAAGTCTTGGCTAAAGAATGACATTAGACTAAGCAAAGGTTCATTAATGGCAGGTGTGCGATGCGCTTCCTCCTTATCAAGTTAAGCCCGCCAAGAGGACTGATAAGAGACTAATGCAAATTCACTGATAAGAACTGAGTGCAAATATTTATGATGTACCTTCAGAACGACGCGTACGTGAGCCAAAAACAAGAGCTTCCTTTGTGTGGTCTTGAGAGGTGAGCATAAGAGAAGTTTAGTGGACGCTCTTTTCCTTGCAGCCACTTTGTGTTGTGTGTGCATTTGCTTTCTGTGTGCTAAGCTGTTCATTTAAAGAGGGTAATTAGTTACTGTAATTACAGTGATGTCATTGGCTTAATTGTTTTTGAAAGTGACTGTATGCCTGTAAGAAAAGATTGCTGGGCCCTTTACAGGATTTGAGTCGGAAAACGTTCAACACCAAAGTCGTGTTTTTGTGGGATCGACTAAACAACCTTTCTCTGAGGAAAGATGTGCATGAGAGAATCAGCTAATTTAGACTAATTAGCAAGCGTAACGTGTGCTTTTGGATTAGAAAAATGAAATAAACCAAGGTTTGAATTAATTACTGGTGGGTCGAATGCAACTACAAAGTGTTTTGAGCATTAAAAGTCTGCCGAGGCGAGAGCGAGTCAGTGGCTCACTGCTCCAGCACACAGCGGCATTACAACAGACAACATAACATCATTTAACCTTTACAAAGCTCGCATTGATTTGTTTTGTGTTTATCACGACTGCAATCAGAGCTCACAGCTGGCTCTGATGGTGGGTGATTGGGTTAATTGAACGGTTGCAAGAAGACAAAGAGATCTACCGTCTTAAGGTTGCCAAGTCTGCGGTTTTACTGCAGAACTGGGCTACTTTTACCCAAGTTGTTTTTGAAGTCTGCGGGTTAAAGTGATCTCTCCGAAACGCGGACGAGGGGGACAACTACTGAAAAAAACATGATTGGGCTAGTTTTGATTAGCAATTTGCCTGGTTTTGTTTCAAAGACCTGGCAACCCTGACCATCTTAGCCTAGCCTCTGAGAGAAGGTGAAAAAAGTTAGAAGTAGCAGTTAGCGAAGTACATCCATTGTAGCAAAGCATGACTGTTCGGTTGCTTATCGCACCTTTTTTCCGTACGATTTAACCAAAGTGGTTACAATATAGCAAAAGTGATTCAAACAAAACCCTACATCTGTTTCTCCCTCTCCAGGAAACTTCCTCCAGGACAAAATTGGGAAGGCACGTTTTAATTAAATCCCTTTTGCAAATAACGACTGACCATTATAAATCATTTGGTATCACATGTTTTACTATTTTACTCTTCTCTCTGTGGTGAGCGGAGTGAAAGGCCTTTTCAGGTCTAGATAAATGTTAATAAATTACCCATGTTTCCCTGTTAATGGCTGTCAGCCTGCCTCTGAGAGATATCATTGTCTGTCATGAATATTTTGATGTTGTGATTAGATCAAAAACGCGGTGAATTCCTAAACAGCTCGACGCGGCACCGCTGATCAGAAATGGTTATTTCACCCAAACAGATTATAGTGCTTGCATATCTGCAGATAGGGAATAATTAGAATGACACCGGGCCTGTATTCCGCTGTAATAGCCGTGCTACTTTAGCCTATCCCTGTGATCTGGAGACTGCACGAAAACGCACGTGTTTCTGAGATTCGACGCACCTTGGCAGCTGAGATAATGACTATTCTGATGCATAAGCAATTTGTATTTACCGGAGGAGGGGAGAGAAAAATAAAATAGGGAGAGAAGAAGAAAAAACACAATTCCCATCCCTGTGAGACATTGATTAGATACTTGCAGCCATTTGTGTATGGTTTCGTTGTCTGTCCTCATTATTTGTGGAAGATTATCATCGCGCAGCATGCGTGCACACCACTTGATGTTTTAATTGACAGGCACGACAAAGAAAGAAGTGAGCCGGGTATCTGAACAGCACTGTGAGACTATTTTTGTGCATTTATTCTGAAATATCACATTTGCACCATTCTATGCTGACTATTTGAGGTTCCCAAATAGAGAAAAATAACTGTGTTTCTAAATAGCAATAAGATAAAATCAAAATCAAACTGAGACTTTTGATTAAGTGTCATGGGCTTTTCTCCAGAGAAAAACAGCTCTAAAGTTTTGAAAGAGATCTCAACAATGTCTCAATTTGCCAAGATGCTAAATTCTATAATCAAAAGTCTAAATGCCATCAAGATATCAATATGAACTCTGTGCAAACCGCATTTATTTTTGTAGCTCAGCTCAACAACTGGTTAATCTGCGGCTATTTAATTTGACCCGAATTAATTTTAACTCTATAAAGTCTGGCATTTGTAATAATAGTCCGATTTTTTTTTTTGATTGAACAGTTTATTGAACCTTTAGACAAAACCAATTTTACATAAGACTTGTATGGCTCATATATGATATGGTGAGAATATGGAGCTCATAATTAAGGGAAGAAAAACGCTTCAATTTAAACTGAGCAAAAGTGGAATTTGGTGAAGTTGCTGGTATTTATACAGCCAAAACGTTAGATGACATTCTAATAGTTTGTAATGTAAATCATTGAGATGTTTATAACAGACTACTTACATAAAATGCACATAATTATCAGTTGCCAATCTATATCTCCCAATAATATGTCTTGATATTTAAATACTAAATTCTAAGATTAAAGCTCTGTAGTTTTTATTGTGGGGGCAAAACATATAATGCAATGCAATACAATGATGATTGAGAGATTAACAATAAACGTTCCCTTAAAAGCCTGATGATCATATTTAATAATCAAATTTTAACATGATTTTTAGAAAAAATGATATATGGATAATTAAATAAACCTAGGTTGCTTCAGTAAGTGTTCATCTTGGAATATTACGAACAATATAAAAGTTAAATTTACATCATAAAAGTTTTTAAATTAAAAAACAAAATCTGTAAAGATAGCAAAAAGACACATGAACCACAAGCTGAAGGTGGACGTTTGTACAGTTATACTAAAAGGCCATTTACTTGTCAAAAAATATATGGAAAGAACCAGACCACAGACATGTAGTATAGATTGTGTGCAACTGTTTGTTTTAGCAAATTTTTGATCATGTTGACAATTTAAAGGCCTTAAAAATATGCATATAATGACATCTCCAATAATTTTCCTAAGCTTTGAGAGTACAACCTCAGAGCTATAAGAATTTCCTCTGGATTGTCAAGCGCCACAGGGAAGTAAAATCACAAATTAGATTTCTTGAATATCTCAGTTGTTTGTCCTAGTCAGCAATGAGGTAAAACAGAGAGCAAACTGATATTTTTGCTTGGGCTAAATCTCCTGCTTCCCAGAGTCTCAAGAAATTGTAGAAGAAACATCTGAGACAAAGATGCTCAAATACATCTGAGCAATAAAAAAAAATCTTCTGGGTTAATGCAAACACACAAACTTTAAGAGATTAAGAAGTGTCTTGTAAATGATTAAACTTTCTAAAGCAACTTATTTTTAATCGTTAATTAGTTTGCCCATATGCCACACATATGCATTCACTTTAATCCATATGGCATTTGCTTTATAAACAAATCTGGGAGTTATTCTGCACGATCTACAATGGGCTGATCCAGTCTGAGCAACAGAAGACAACAACAGCAAACTTCTAATTGTGCATGTGTGGAAAGAAACCAGTAATCTGTGCAGATGGTTGTCAAAATTGATGAATACTTCAAAAGAGACGCGTCAGTCTAGATTGGCACTACAGTATGAGACCACAATGCGGTGCCACGCTCGCTTTGTACGCTATTTGCCCGCAATCCCGTTGAAAATGAGAAAGGAGAAGTTGGAAAACATCTGGAAAAGCAAATCCCAAATGGCATCGTACGAGATTCTGCACTTGTCAGTCATCAGCCGTAATGGCGCTCTCTGGGTTGACAAGCTTTCATCAGAGAGGACGATGTTTATCGCTTTAGCAAACTGACGCGTGGCAGCTGTGTACTGACTGCTTACAGCACACTGGGCCATTCGAGCTGGTGACACTGAGCTATTACTTTGCACAAATGGAGGTAATTTAAGGATATGAAGGCACATTTAATGAGTGCAGTTTGCTGAGGCAAGCATCGCAACTCTTCTTGCTCATAGTTAGCATAACTCCGGTTTGGGTAACACGTCTTGCGCTGTTAACGAGCAGACCTCAAATCAAGTAGTTTGATGAGAATGGGTGTTTTATTGCTTTTCTAAGATGTCAAACATACGGTTTAGTATGAAGGGCAATAAAACAGGCGGGAAGATCCCATAACATCCACTTTTACGTGAGAGCAGGTCATTTGTAACGTGAATGTGCAAGACTTCCGGTGTCATTTGCTTCAAGTTATTTTACCTGTACTAAAACACTCCCGTTATGATGATTTATGTTGCAAACAAGTATTTTATTATTATTATTATAGCCTATTAGTTTAATTTGTTATCATAATCTGGCTTGTAGTAGTTTTATTTTAGTAAATATTTTAGTAAATAGTTTTACCGTTTACTGCACAAATGTGTTTTGCGGCTGGACGCTTTTATCCATATTAGGAATTTCCTCGTAGACTTTCTGCGCGAGAGCACCCTCCAGATTCGAGTATGAATGAAACATACACTGCATGAGTGTTTAGCGCTCCACGATGTTCATCTCGCCTTAACAGTAATACCCATTCTCTCAAGATAAAAACTCGTAGTCTTGAGCGCAAATGTAGAAAAACTAACTTGGAAGTTTTTAGAATTGCGTGGAAAAACAGTATGTCCAGCTATAGACAGGCTCTAAAAGCTGCCAGAGCCAAGCATATCCACAAGCTCATAGAAAATAACCAAAACAATCCAAGGTTTTGATTTAGCACAGTGGCTAGATTAACAATAACCAGACGCCACCCGATCTAAATATTCCCTCACAGTTTAATAGTAATGACTTTATGAATTTCTTCACTGATAAAATAGATAACATCAGAAATATAATAGCAAATGTAGATTCTACAGCGTCTAATACTTCAGCTTCATTCATCGCACCAAAAGAAAAACTGCAGTGCTTTACAACTATAGGACAGGAAGAGCTAAATAAACATCACTGCATCTAAACCAACAACATGCTGTTAGATCCTGTACCCACTAAATTAATAAAAGAGTTGTTACCTGTAGCAGAAAAAACGCTTCTCAATATTACTAACTCGTCGTTGTCTTTAGGTCACGTCCCACAACCATTCAAGCTGGCGGTTATTAAGACTCTTATTAAGAAACCACAACTAGATCCTAATGAACTGACAAATTACAGACCTGTCTCAGGTCTAAAATTTTAGAAAAAGTTGTGTCTGCTCAATTGTGCTCCTTCCTGCAAAAAAATTATCTTATGAAGAATTTCAGTCAGGTTTCAGACCCCACCATAGCACAGAAACTGCACTTGTTAAAGTTACAAATGACTTGCTTCTTGCATCAGACCACAGCTGTATCTCATTGATAGTTTTACTTGATCTTAGTGCTGCAATCGATACTATAGATCATGACATACTCAAAGATCAATTACAAAACTATATGGGTATTCAAGGGCATTCTTTAAGATGGTTTAGATCCTACCTGACCGATCGCTACCACCTTGTTCATTTAAAAAGTGTAGTCATCGCAATTATCACCAGTAAAATATGGAGTGCCACAAGGCTCTGTCCTAGGTCCTCTGCTATTTTCAAAATACATGTTGCCCCTTGGCAATATTACTAGAAAATATGGGATTAGTTACCATTGTTATGCTGATGATACTCAACTACAAATCTCAACAAGACCAGATGAAACTTAATTATCTAAGCTAACAGAGTGTGTTAAAAAATTTAAAAGATTGGATGACCAATATTTTTCTCCTATTGAATTCAGATAAGACAGAGATATTACTTTTTGAACCAAAAAACAGTACATAGAATATCTTGGATTACAATTTGCAACTAGAAGGATGTACTGTTTCTTCCTCTACAGTCAAAAATCTGGGTGTTATCTTAGATAGCAACTTGTCTTTTGAAAAAACATATTTCCCATGTTACAAAAACAACACTCTTCCATCTTAGAAACATTGCCAAATTACGAAACATGATACCTGTTTCTGATGCAGAAAAGCTAGGTTCATGCATGCATGACCTCATAGACTGACTATTGTAAGCACTGCTAGGTGGTTGTCCGCATATTCACTAAACAAGCTCCAGGTAGTCCAAAATTGCAGCGGCTAGATTCCTTACCAGATCAAGAAATATGCATCATCATATTACCCCAAATTTTACAGTCCCTGCATGGTCTACCTATTAAGTTCTGTATCAGTCAAAATATTATTACTTGCTATAAGGCACTCTTTCTTCCTCCTCAATGGGTTCGCTCCTGCGACCTAACTAGTCTTTACCAGCTTACAAATCCCTCACGCTCCCTAAGGTCGCGAAAAACTCTGGAGCTTTGGTAGTACTCGGATAGCAAAGTCCACTAAATGGAGGTAGAGCTTTTTCAAATTTGGCCCCCAAAACCTCTGGAAGCCTTCCTGATAACGTTCGGGGGCAGACACCACTCTCTTGTTTAAATCTAGATTACAAGAACATCTCTTTGGCAAGCATTCAAAAACTGCACATCTCATAATCTTGTACTGCAATTATATGTGATCAAATGCACATGATTATTCTTTAGTTTGGGTTAAACAAATCAATTTTGCTTGGTTGGAACAGCAGCTACGATAATTATGTTTGTATTTGTTTCTCTGTTTTTTGGGATTGACATCCCGTGGTAACTAGGCTTTACACAAGCTTCAGTCTGGATCCAGAACACATGAGAAGAGATGATGCCAACCCCTCAGAGGACATCAGATGATGCCAAACTGAAACAACAAACTACCAAATTTTGCTACAAGTTTAATCGCAACATATAATCATTGCTGTAAATAGTGTTCATCGTCTGTTTTATTACGTCTTAAATTGATTTTTTCCATACATTTCTGCCATATGTAACTGACAATCACCACTGATAAGCTACAACTAAATATTGTAGAAACTTAATTTCTAATTTCTGAACAGCTGGTTGTTTCATCTGGCCAGAGGAGAACTGGCCCCCTGTCTGAGCTTGGTTTCTCCCAAGGTTTTTTTTCTCCGTTTCTTTCACCGATGGAGTTTTGGTTCCTTGCACCTGTGGTCTTTGGCTTGCTTAGTTGGGGACGCTTCATTTCCAGCGATATCGTCGACTTGATTGCAAATGATTGCACAGACACTATTTAAACTGAGCTGAGCTGGATGATGCCATCACTGAATTCAATGATGAACTTCCTTTAACTGAAAAATTAGTGTTTACTATTATAATTTTGCATTATTGACACACTATTTTCTTAATTAATGCTGTTCAGTTGCTTTGTAACAATCTGTATTGTTAAAAGCGCTAATATAAATAAAGGTGACTTGACTTGAATTCTGGGTCGAATTAAAACATCAGATCATGCACAGACTATCTTGTCTCTTTGAATTTAAATCTATATTTATTTACACCGGCTCTTGAAAACCTCTATGCGAACACACTTGCCCGAAAAAGTGCGGGGGACGGATTTACGTGATATCAAAAGTGGGGGGGGACACGTCCCCCGCGTCCCCCGCGTAATCTACGCCCCTGATCGGAAGTCTCACACATTCAAAGAAAATATACTTTCGCGTTGCAAATTAAGTTGGATAAAAAAACACTAAATCAGCGAGTTGACGACCTTGGTATTACAACCAATCGCAATCGCCCTAGCACACGATTCCACCCACGGTAACAAGTTTCTATTATAAAAACGGGTGTGGGACGATTGTTTTGAAGATTGTTTTTAAAACGTTCGAAATTGTCGAGATTATAAGTTATATAAAGGTTACAAAAATGTTTCTGGGCAGCATTCTACTAATTATTAAATGTCATTTGAATGATTATGTTTTAATGTAAGAATGTTAAAATGTCCAGTTTTCTTGTTCTTCAAGTACAAATAACATCATAAGGACGCTTTGAGAATGTGAAAGTGACGTGACATGTGGCCAAGTATGGTTACCCATACTCTGCATTTAACCCATCCTAAGTGCACACACACAGCAGTGAACACACACACACCGTGTGAACACACGCACACGAGCAGTGGGCAGAAACCATTATGGCTGCGGCACCCAGGGAGCAGTTGGGGGTTCGGTGCCTTGCTCAAGGGCACCTCAGTCATGGTATTGAAGGTGGAAGAGTACATTCACTCCCCCCCACCTACAATCCCTGCCGGTACGAGACTCGAACTCGAGTCCGACTCTCTAACCATTAGGCCACGACTTCCCCCTGTTCTTAGAATGTTGTTCTAAGAACGTTTTCTCTCAACATTATGAGAAAGTACTGTATATCAAATATGAATAAAATTATAAGGCATTCCATAAACATTGACAACATTTTGTCCTAACAATATATAACCTTTAAAAAACGTTAGTGAAAGTTGTAAGGACGTTCCCTGTTAGCTGCAAACATATAGCATTGTGGAAGTAGCCTACTGTCATTCTGATTGGAAGTTTTCTTCAGAAAATGTGAAAAATGAAGTAGCTTATTATTGCAAGTTTTATGGGTAGAGTTATGTTACTCTGTCAAGTAATACGTGATACTGATAATTCTCTGCAAGTATCTTGAGCTGTAGATTCAGACAGACGGTTCACATTGAGTTCAGGGTCACTTGCTGATGTTTAATGTATCTTTCTGTTCTTCTAAGTCGTTCGTTCCCTTCCTCCCTCTCTCTCTATTTCTGCTTACCTTCTTATTGTATGGCAGGGTTACTATTTTTAACCTTCCTCTAAAGACCCTTCATCTGAGCACTGAGATATGACTGGGGTGACATTTTATGGAGTCAACAGTCTGTTATCGAGGGCTGTGTCTTAAGCTTTTCTCTCCAGGGTTTACCAGCACTGAGAGTGCGCTGAACCGCTCTGATAGCACCACTGATCTTAACACAGGAAGACACTGATATGTAGAGTTCTGAGCCCCTTACTGACATCCAACTTTTGGGTGACACATGCTCATTTTGTAGAAAATAATGAGGGATTATGACGATGCAACTGTATGGGAACATTTCATGTTAATTGCTGCAGATGGTTTCAACTGGAGCCTTCTCCTAAAAGTGCTTCTGTGTATCTTCTCTTTCTCGTCTTAATTGATATTAATGTCAGTTATTAATGTATTATTATCTAAATATTATATACAGTATATTAAATGTCTAAATGCTTAGCTGTAAGATATTATTACAATATCAATATTATTATTATTATTTAGAACTCTAAAAGTTTTATCTCTACTAAAAGGGCAGGTTTTTGTTTACTTCCGCCATATTCAAAGGTATATGTCTTTTTAATGAATGAATTCTACATTGTTTTGTTTCTTGTATGGATGGACCAGTTTACTGATGATTAGATCAGGTCCAGTTTTGATTCTTGACAGATTTAGTGATATTTAAAATGTCTTTCAAAGAAGATCTTGGTGGCATTTTGGAACAAACCAGCTGTAACGCTCTAGACGTGTTTGAAAAGCCTTTCTAACATTATCGAGTAACACTGAAAAGGTCCTTGTTGATTTGAAAGTGATATGTGCAAATATAATGTCTCCTTTGTAAAGCTGTCAATGTGTCTCTAAGATTGTCTTTATCAGACATGTCTTTGCTTTTAGTAAAGAAACTGGTTGGATATTGGTAGAACATTTTTAGACAATAATGAAGAGATGTCAACAAACAGTCAAGGGATGCTCTTCACTCCACATGGGGAAGGAAGGGACAGCACAACGATGCTACCATCTAGTGAGCAAAAGAGACACGACTACAATTTAGAGAGAGGACTGTATAAAAGAAGGCCTTGCCTTGATTGGCATATTTTGGCATACTGAATGGCAAAAACTTGATATACTGTACCTTTAATATTTATACGAATTTAAGAGTAATATGTTCCTGAAACAGGACATACTGGATCATTTTATTTAAAAAAATTATCGAAAGTCCCCTCTTTTTTGTTAAAACGTATAGTGATCTTATTTTTTAGAGTCTAATAGCATAACCAACAAAAATGTATTTGCAAAAACCCTAAAGTAATATGATGGGGAGAAAATTAGATGGGAGGGAAAAGTATATTTTAATGACTTACGAAACATTTGCATTCCAGCGACAGGCTTTGCGAGAAGGTAAAATTAGGTAATAAATTTCTAGTGGGAACGCAAAACTTTTGTGTGTGAATGCAACAGCACTGAAACAAAATTTTGCCTCATATCTAATTATTCCATCACTGTGTCCATTTGGGCTCGGTTCATATTACACTTACACATGTAAAATATATTTTACAGAATGCTGTTTTTATGTTAACTTTACACAAACAGGACTTTTGTTTAAACATATTACATTAAAAAAAATATATACTAAAGCTGTGGATAAAATGTTTAAAATAAAACTAAAATGCTTATCTCTATTATTCCCATTGTAAAAAAAATAAAGGGGTCATATGATGTTGCTAAAAAGAACAGTATTTTGTGTAGTTGGTGTAATGAAATGTGTCTATGCGGTTTAAGGTTAAAAAACACATTATTTTCCACTTACTGTACATTATTGTTTCTCCTCTATGCCCCGCCTTTCTGAAACGTGTCGATTTTTACAAAGCTCATCGGTCAAAAAAAATGAGGTGTGCTCTGATTGGCCAGCTATCCAGTGCGTTGTGATTGGCCGAATACCTCAAGCGTGTGCCGGAAATGTTACGCCCCTCACCATACTGTGATGCCCTGTCCTGCCGGAGCGATGATTCAAATACATGAAAACCCATTATAAACGAGGCATTTGTTGCATCCGTTGGTGACATAATTTCTGATTGTAATGACTTATACTGTCTTTATACGCATTGCGTTGCATCGCGCCATGTAAACATAAAAACATGTCTGCATTTATGATCGGAGAAATGACAAACAACAAACCCTACTCAACCTTCTCCAAAAAACCTCTTTAAATTAAAACGTACTTGCAGTCTGTGAGTCACAACAGCTGGCATTGTAGTCTACTCTACCAGGATCATGAAACAGTCCTCCATAAAATGCTCTGCACACACTAAAATATTTGCATTGCACTGTTCTGGAACAGCCTTGTAAATACAACTTAACCACTGATTTCTATCGTGTCCTCTTTTGGAAGACAGAACAAAGTAGTTTCGCTTTCACCTGAAACAGCTTCACACACAGCGGCCTACAGTGAGCAGAGGCCGGGGCTAGCGTGGATGAAACAGCCGGAGGGTTAGAGTGAGCAGAGGCTGGTGGGCTTGAGAACGGCGCGGCCAGCGATTTCGACGAATGAGTGTCCGGAAGGACATGTGACGACTCCGGGCTGGACTCCGCTTCGTCCACGGTGAAAGCCGATCCGGCGATCCACAGCACTAAGTTGATGTATTCCCTCAGGGACCAGCACAGATCAGCTCTAGGCATTACGAAGCGGATATCATCCTCTTTTGGGAAAGACCAACCAAATTAGTTTCGCTTTCACAACGAAGCACACAGCGCCTTCACGACATGGCAACAATAAATACTACAGCGAGAATAAAAGTTAGCCTTCTTTCGTTGCGTGAACATTTGGGCGGCGTTATGCAAATCTTCCCACATCGTGATGTAGACATGTGGGGGCGTGTTAGAACGAGCTGTTTTAGGGGGGTGTGGTTGACTCTTAACTTTTATAAGAATATCTTGGATTAGAGACTTTAGTCTTTGCAATTTTACAGTTCTTCTTTATGCACCAAGTGCTTGTATCACTTCAAAGAGAAAGGAAAAATTGAAATCACATCATATGAGCCCTTTAAGTTTGACTGAAGAAACAGGATCAATTATAAGCAGATTGTCACAAGTGAAGGTCATGAATGTTGTGGCGGGTCTTTTCTTGTGCTCTCACATGTCAAATAGTTGGATTACTAAACGAGTTTAGCTTGTTTTTTCTGTGTGTGTCAATGATTTATAAGTTGGAAAACTGTATTTCCCTCTCTATTGTGACGTATAATAGTGATGGGTCATTCATTAACAATTTGGTCACGTGACAAATGACCGAACTACTCGGGAGCTAGGGGAACTTATCATTTGTGTTTTCAAATTAACAGAATTATTTGAATAAAGATTTTATCATGTTGCTGAACTAGACAGAACAAAATCTGTAAAAGTGATTGACTTGAAATGACATGAAACGGGAGGTCTTGAAACCTTGGCCATCACGCGGTGCATGCCCAACTCAAGAGATGTAGGCTATTTGATGAAATTTTGTGCACCTGAATAAAAAAAAATAAAATAATGATGTGCACAGATAAATCATTTATAATCAACCCTGCAATGTTCCATTTAAAAAAAAATAAGAAAAATAATTTTTTATTTTGTTGTCCTTCACACTTGGGTTTCAGTATTTAAGGGTTAAAAGTAATTTACCCCTTGAATTAACAAATAATTACGATTAGCAAATAATAATCTTTGGTTTGCTTATTTTTTATATTGATGAAAAATCATGTTGCATATCTAATTTCAGTTTTGTTACTTTTCAAGCTTATTTGTATAAAGTATTATTACACCTACCTCACCTCGCTAGCTAGCTATATATTATATATATTACTATATATATCTATATATATATCTTATATAATATATTCCGTAGTATTGCCTACATTTTATCGAACTTTTAATTATTTAAATATTTAAAGTAAAGGAGCGGCATTTTATAGAGGCATCTGCTAAATTAATAAATGTAAACAAACAACAAAGAGTAAAATAAACCTAAACCATTTAATTATTTATTGTGTGAAAAAAACAATGTATTTGTCAGTACTGGTGTCATTTCCATCACAACAAATGATGCATTTAGTGGCAACACTGCCGAAAGTTATTTGCTTTGATTTTTGTTGAATTATATAAATCTATATTTTTTTCTTCACATAAGCTGAAACCGTGAATGACGGTGGTTTTCACTAGTGTACTTTAAGAACAATTGATTTGTGCATCTAGAAAATTACATAATAAAAAAATATGAACTCCAGCAGCTTTTGGACACAGAGAACATAAAATCCCAAACCATCTGTTTGCTTCCTAACGGATTTAACCCCGTGGTTGGGCATGCGTGGATGACACGACATCTGTCACTCACTGAGGGGCACGTGAGCCGTCTGAATAGAGACAGATGTCGGTTTTTCAACCCATGATGTCTGACCTCAACAATACTGGGGTGTCTGAATGCCGTGACCCCTCTGACTATAATGACAGCGCGACCCCGCGGTCACAGCCTTTGTTCAACAGAACGAGTGCATGTCTCTGTTATAATACATTAGTTGCAGTATTGTCCTCTGGCTCTTTCCACAGTAGCCCTGGCTCCTCTGAACTTTAGAAATTATTTAAAAAGATAATTATTAAAAATGTTTTATGTAATAGGCCATTATTAAAAAGTGAAGTGTGAGCACAACAGAAATGCAACATGATTACGTAACAAGCATGTTTCATGGATACAAGAGGGCAGACAAATAAAGGTCGCTGAATTTGTAAATTCAAAGCTAGTTTGCCATTGATAAAATATTAAGAGTGACATTCAGTCAATGTGTACTGACTCCCTTACATACTATGTTGTGATTATATTACTATGATACTTGTATAAATAATATGAATACATCTATATTACTATCAGTCAAAAGTTTGGAATAATTACATTTTTTTATTGTTTTTGAAAGAACTCACTTATGCTCACCAAGGCTGCATTTATTTAATCTAAAATACAGTAAAAAAAAATTAAATAACTGTTTTCTATTTGAATCTATTGTAAAATGTAATGTATTCCGGTGATCCGAGCTGAATTTTCAGCATCATTACTCGTTTTTAGTGTCACTTGATCCTTCAGAAATCAGTATAATATGCCATACCATTCAAAAGTTTGGGTTAAGAATGTGTTTTTTATTTGATTTAGATTTTTATGATTTGCTACTTTTATTTAGAAGTGATGCATTAAATTGATCAAAAGTTACAGTGAAGACATTTATAATGTTACAAAAAAAAAAAAAAACAGTTTTAAATACTTAAAATAGAAAAAGTGTTTTGATATTGTATAATTTTTCACAATTTTTACTGTTTTATAATTGTCATTTTTCTGACAACTAAAGGCAGCCTTGCTCCTTACCTTAAAAAGAAAGAAAAGAAAGAAAGAAGAAGAAAGAAAGATTATTTACTGTTTTTATTGTGTGGTCACTTGCATAAATACGTTACTGAACCTTACTTAATGTGTTGTGTGGGTGAGAGGCGAGAGAGTGTGTGTGTTTGTGTGTGTTGTGTGTGTGTGTGTGTGTGTGTGGTGTGTGAGAGAGAAAGTGTGTGTGTGTTTTGTGTGTGTGTGTGTGTGTTGGTGTGTGTGAGTGTGTGAGTGTGTGCTTGGTGTGTGTGTGTGTTGTGTGTGTGTGTGTTTGTGATGTGGAGTGTGTGTGGTGTGTGGGTGTGTGAGAGATATAGAGAGTGGTGTGGGGTGTGTGTAAGCATTTGTGACAAATGAGGACATACATTTTTTATAATGACAAAGGTATGACATAGGATAAGGTGACTTTTCAGGACATTACCCCCATGTCCCCACTTTTCAAAACGCTTATAAGTCACACAGAATGGAGTGTATTGAAAATCGAAAAAGTTTCCTGTAAGGGGTAGGTTTAAGGGTAGGGTTGGTAAAGGGCAATAAATATACGGTCTGTACAGTATAAAAAACATTACACCTATGGAGAGTCCCCACTTTTTCACAAATGTAAACCTGTGTGTGTGTGTGTGTGTGGTGTGTGAGAGAGAGTGTAGTGTGTGTGTGTGTGTGTGTGAGTGTGACAGTGTGTGTGGTTGTGTGTGTGTGTGTGTGTGTGGAGTTATGAGTGATTGAGTGCAGAGAGAGGTGTGTGTGTGTTTGACAGGTGGGGTGTGTGTTATTATGAGATATTGTGTGTGTGTTTGGTGGGAGTGGTGTGTGTGTTGTGGTGTAGAGAGGAGAGAGAGGGGTGTGGTGTGTGTGTGTGTGTTGGTGGAGTGTGACGTGTTTGGTGTGTGTGTGTGTGTGAGTGATTGAGTGAGTGAGTGAGTGAGAGAGTGTGTGTTGTGTGTGTGACAGTGTGGTGTGAGAGGTGAGTGGGTTGTGTGGGTGACAGTGGGTGGGGGGGGAGTGAAGGGTGTGGGTGTGTGTTTGTGTGTGAGTGTGTGAAAGTGTGTGTGTGTGTGACAGTGGGTGTGTGTGTGTGTGTGTGTGGTGTGGTTTGTGTGTGTGTGTGTGTGAGTGTGGTGGTGTGTGTGTGTGTGACAGGTGTGTGTGTGTGGTGAGTGAGTGAGTGGTGTGTGTGTTGTGAGAGAGAGAGAGAGAGAGAAGAGAGAAGAGTGTGGTGTGTGTGTGTGTGAGAGAGAGAGGAGAGAGAGAGAGAGAGTGTGTGTGTTTGTTTGTGTGTGTTTGTTTGTGTGTGAGTGAGAGAGAGAGAGTGTGTGTGAGAGAGAGGGGGAGAGAGAGAGAGACAGAGAGAGAGAGAGAGTGAGAGAGAGAGACTGTGTGTGTGAGAGAGAGAGAGTGTGTGTGTGTGTGTTTTGTGAAGAGAGAGAGAGAGAGTGTGTGTTGTGTGTGGTGGGTGGGGGTGTGTGGGTGTGTGAGTGTGAGAGAGAGAGAGAAAGAGAAAGAGCGTGGTGTGTGTTGTGTGTGGAGGTGGGGGGTTGTGTGTGTGTTGTGTGGAGACAGAGCTAGTTTGTGTTTTTGTGTGTGTGTGTGAGAGTGTGTGTGGTGTGTGTGTGTGTGTGTATTTGAGAGTGTGTGTGTGAGAGAGAGAGAGGTGTGTGTTAGTGTGTGTGAGTTTGAGAGTGAGTGTGGTTGGTGAGTGAGAGTGTGGTGTGTGTTGAGAGAGAGTGTGTAAGTTGTGTGTTGATGGATGAGTGAGGAGAGTGTGGCGTAGTGTGTGTGAAGAAGAGAGAGGAGAGGAGAGAGTTTTTGAGTGTTGAGATTGTGGTGTGTTGCGTTTGTGTGTGAGAGTGAAAGTTTTATGTGTGTGTTAGTGAGAGAGTGTTGGTGATTGTTTGTGTGTTTTTGTAGGAGAGAGCGAAGTGTTTATCGTTTTTGTGTGTGTGTGCGTTTTAGAGAGGAGAGTGTGTGGATGGTTGTGTGTGCGGGTGAGAGAGAGATCATAGTTTGTAGTGTGTATAGTGTAGGTGTGGGTTTGGAAGAGAGAGCGGAGAGTGTGTGTGGTGAGTGTGTGTGTGTACCGAGGGGAGAGTGTGTTTGGCCCGGTGTGCGATATCTAGAGAGTAGAGCAAGAGTGGTGTGTGATGAGTGTGTGTGTGTGTGGTGGAGGGAGAGCGGAGAGAGGTGGTGTGTGTTGTGTTGTGTGTGAAGATTGAGAGGTGTGTACGTGTGTGTATTGATAGGAGCGTGTGTGTGGTGTGTTTGTGTGAGTGAGAGAGAGCGGGTGATGTAAGTGTGTGTTACATGTAGTGCGTGTGATGTGTTTTTTGTGTGATGCGAGGTGTGTGTGGTTGTTTGAGAGGAGATGTGTTAAGTGTGATGTTGTGTGATGAAGTGAGAAGTGTGTTTGTATGATGGGTGTGTTTATGTGAGTTTGTTGTGCTGTTGTGTGTGTGTGAGTGTGATAGAGTGAGAGTGTGTGGTTCTGTGTGGGTAGAGTGAGTGGTGTGTGTAATGTGTGGTGGTGTCTGTAAGTGTGGTGTGGTGTTTGTGAGTGAGATTGTGTGTTTAGTGTGTGTGTGTGTGTTGTGTGACGTTGTGAGATCGAGTTAAGTGTGATTTGTGTGGAGTGAAGCAGATGAGAGAGTGTGGTGTTTGGTGTGTGTGTTGTGATCATGAGAGAGTGTGTTTTTTGTTTGTGTGAGAGAGATAGTGTGTAATTGTGTGTTTTTGAGTGAGTGTTTGGAGTGAATGTGGTTGGTGTGAGTGTGTGTGTTTGTGAGAGAGAGAGTGTGTGTGTGTGTGTTTTTTTTTGTGTGTTTGTGTGTGTGTTTTTTTGTGTGTGTGTGTGTGTGAGAGTATGTGTGTGTGTGTGTGTGTGTATAAGCGTGTGTGTGTGTGTGGTGTGTGTGAGAGAGAGAGAGTGTGTGTTTGTGTGTGAGAGAGAGAGAGTGAGTGTTGTGTGTGTGTGTGTGAGAGTGTGTTTGTGTGTGTGTTTGTGTGTGAGTGAGAGTGTGTGTGAGTGTGTGGTGTGTGGTGTGTGGTGAATTGAGAGGTGTGAGAGTGAGTGTGTGTTGAGATTTGTGTGTGTTTGTGTGTGTGTGAGTGAGAGAGAGAGATAGTGTGTGTTTGTGTGTGTGTGTATGTGAGAAAGAGATTGGGTGTTGTGTGTGTGTGAGTGGAGAGAGGGAGTGTGTGGGTGTGTGATATATGTTGCATGTGTGTGAGCGTGATTGTGTGTGAGAGTGATGTGTGTGTGAGTGCGCAGTGTGTTGAGTGTGTTGTGTGTGTGTGTGGTTAGTGTGAAGAGTGAAGTGGTTGTGTGTGAGTGAGCGAGAGGATTGTGTGTGTTGTTTGATTGCTAAGGTGTGTTGTGTGTGTGTGAGGAGAGAGTGTGTAATTGTGGTTTGAGAGTGAGTGTGTGTTTTGGAGTGAGAGTGTTGTGTGTGTGTGTGGTGTTTGTGAGAGCGTGTGGTGGGTGTGTGTGTGTGTGAGTGAGAGAGAGAGAGGTGTGTGTGTGAGAGAGAGAGAATGTGTTTGTGTGTGTGTAGTGAGAAGTGTGTGTGTGTTTGTGAGAGAGAGAGAGTTTGTGTGTGTGTTTGAGTGCGAGATAGAGAGTGTGTGTGTGTGTGTGTGTGTGCTTGTGCGTGCGTGTGTGTGTGTGTGTGTGTGTGTGATAGAGTGTGTGTGTGTGTGAGAGAGAGAGATGGTGTGTGTGTGTGAGTGTGTGTGTGAGTGTGTGTGTGTGAGAGAGTGTGAGAGAGTGAGAGTGTATGAGTGAGTGTGTGAGTGAGTGAGTGAAAGTGTGAGAGAGTGAGTGAGTGAGAGAGTGTGTGTTTGTGTGAGCGAGAGAGAGTGTTTGTTTGGTGTGTTATGAGATGAAAAAGAAGTGTGTGTTTGTGTGTTTGAGTGTGTGTGTGATAGAGAGAGTGTGGTGTGATGTGTGTGGTTTGTGTGTGTGTGAGAGAGAGAGTGTGTGTGTGTGTGTGAGAGAGAGAGAGTGTGTGTGTGTGGTGTGTGAGAGCTAGACGAGTGTTTTTGTGTGGTAGAGAGAGAAGTGTGTTGTGGTCGTGTGAGTGAAGAGAGTTGTGTGTGTGTTTGTGAAGATAGAGATAGAGTGTGTTTGTTTGTGTGTGAGAGAGCGAGGTGTGTGTGTGTGTGTGCAGAGATAGATTTTGTTTGTGTGTGTTTGTGTGTGTGTGAGAGAGAGAGAGAGTGTGTGTGTGTGAGTGTTTGTGTGTGTGTGAGAGAGAGTGTGTGTGTGTGTGTGAGTGCATAGAGAGGAGGGAGAGAGAGAGAGAGATGGTTAGAGGGGGAAGGGGTGGTTTGTGGTGGTAAATACCCGGCTGTAACAACACACATAACCGATCGGAAAGGCCAAAATTCGGCGTGTGGATTACAGTCAGAGCAGCAGACGATCATCATGCGGTGGATGAAGCCTGATGTCTAGTTTTATTTCCAGCATTTGATTCGGCCAGACTTCAGCTCGTGTCATCATGCTGTAGATCAGTGTGTGGCTACATTAGTCTGGATTAGGCTTGTTTAACACCTTTAAACTCTCGGAATGAGCGCTTTCACGTCGGATCATCGGTAGATTCGTGTTGTTCTCGTCTCAGGCTTTTGTGTGTGTTGTACAGGAGCTCGCGAGCTAACAACAAAAGCGCTAGCACAGCCGGCTAGTCCATCAAAACACCGGTGCCTTTAGATGTTTTATTTGTAAACCAACCAGTGATGGACATCGGCAAGGATTTAGCTGCTTTACTCATGAGATAAATGTGCGCTGGGACTCAGAGGTTCATTAAATGAATCGATGAGTTTGATATTTGTAGGTTAGATTAGCATTAGTCTGTTAGCATTAGCGACTCCTTTGTTGAGAAGACGATCAATCGCTTTGCTTTTTATTGAGGAATATTTGGTTTTTATTCAGTCTTATTGATTTTTATTGTTTATATCGTGCTACCGTTTATCTCAGACGTTCGTGTGACTGTAACATCAGTGTTTTAGTAAGATAGGGCTAGTAAACGAAAGGAAATGTTGAACAGCTAGTGTCTGGTAATATTCGCCGATAGAACAAACACGGATATTGTGTTCAAATAGCGATACTTAAGCGACAGAGTAGCACGTTTTAACGCTTAAAGCTATTATGGACCACACCTCGAGCTTAAACAAGATCTGCTTGCTGTGGACACAGCTACTCTTCATGGGTAAGACACATTATTTCGCTGCTCAATATATCATGAAATCAACTTGTGTGTTAAAATATTAGCTGGTTCTGAAAAATAGCGCTTGTGTGTCTTTAATGCTAAACAAGGTTGCTTCATGGAACTGACAGAGTAGTGATATTTCAGTGGTGCTGCTGCTGGGTGAGCTAGTGTGCTGGTGTTCATATACACTGTGGTTTCTCTAATGGACGAATGGGGTTGATTTAATTACAGCGAAACTCTCAGGCACACTTTAAACATGCAGAGTGAGTGAAATAACATGGCCTGTGTGTTTGAGATCAGATCAGGGTGAATGAAGACTAATATTGTCTATCTCTGTGATTGAATCCCATCATCTTGACTGAAGACAACACAAATTAATCCTTTGCCCTTCTTCTCTCATTTATTTCCCAGGCTCCACCTCTCTTTATTTGACCTGATAGGGAACAGTCGCACATTTTCTAGGGAAAAAAAGCATACACTGATTTGTTAATGTTTTCATTCGAAGTGCTTCCAGCATTATCTGAATTCATTTCTAACCATTTTGACAAAAACCTCATGTTACCCAGCTGGATAACATTACCTGGGTCACATTTGTATCGGCACAATTCACAACAAAAAAAATCAGATAACGAAAGTGCAAAATCAACAAACTTTAGATGCAGCATCATCGTGCTGGGCGGTATGACCAAAAATTTATATCACGGTATTTTTCAAAATGATACCGGTTTCACAGTACAAGACGGTATTTTTTTTTCATGCATGACCATGTGTTAACCACATTTTCTGCTGATTGAGAGGAAATACTGCAGTATACCTACTTAGAATGCTCTATTTTACTGTCATGATGAGTGAATATTGTCAAAAAATACAACACTAAATAGTGACTAAACACGACCCATTAATACATGTTAACCAGGAGTCACTCTCATTTATAATCGCGTGAGCATAGTCTGATAACATCAACATGCCATCTACGACAAGAGCGGCCTATGCGGTTGTTGGTATATTATCTGTTTTGTCTCATGCAGCGCACTGCTCGTCGCAGTACAAACTAAAAAAGTGCATGTGTATTAACAAGACGAACGACGCTCATATTTATAAATCCAAAACAGTCAGTAAGCGAAGGTGCTTAGCAACGCTGGTTTGAGCTCAGTTGATGACGATCGGACGGAGCGTGCTTCTCTGCCGCTCACTGCACTGAACAGATGCCGAGAGAGGTGACACTTCTCCGTGAAAGTCAGACCTCGCGTTCGCGGGAGAGCACTGGAGAAATCTTCCAACTGAACCATAGCTAAGGTTTATCCAAAAAAGGCACTAGGTTTGTCAGTATGAATATTCTATGGGAAAAAGTCGCTAAAAGGGTCTGAAAGTTGCTAAATCTAGTGCTGAAGTCTCGCTCGTGTGTGTGAGACGCGGGAGCTGATGGCAGGGGCGGTGGATATTTGTGGCAGTCAATGTGGATATTGTGGCATCACGTTCTATTAGTTCTACAGCTTCAGTTTCTGAACTTTCACGCCTAGTAACACATATAGCTGTTCCTCACCACAGTGCAACAGTGAAAAGGGACCCCTTTCAAACAGTGTAGCGTTCAGAACGTTGTTTAAGCGACATACACCAGTATTGCGGTATTTTCAAAATTCATATCATAACAAAAATAAAAACCGGTATTCGGTATGAACCAGTATACCGCCCAGCACTACAGCATCAAGCAAGCGACTGCCTTTCACTGACCCCTGGCCATCCTTATTCTTGCAGTTGATTATTTAATAACAATAATCATTTATTTCTATAGTTCCCCTCCAAAACCCAAAGTTGGATTTTTTTTTAGATTTTTTTTTTTTTTTTTTTTGTTAATTTCATAAATTGTCAATTTTTTAGGTACTGTTTAATTGCTTGTGAAGTATTGTAAAGACCAGTGCATCTGTTCCAATTGTCAGATCTGTTGCTTGCAACATCACAACTCTCCTATTGATATAGGCAAGCTGAAATATCCACCGTGTCCGTCAGTTGTTCTACATTTGTTGTGTGGCAGCGGCCAGGTTTGCATGCCTGTGTTTGCATGCGTGTTTCCCCTTCGCTGTGCTTCCATCATGCAGTCAGCTGCTGTAAGCAAACCGACATAAGTGAGGGAAACCCCAACAGATGATCAGCCAGCTCAAACAATACATGCCCTTCAGGGCTATCGTTGGGCTGTGGTCGTGCATAAAGAAAAAAGTAGTCTATTGTGAATAGCATGCCTATAGAATACTGAAAAAAATAGAAGAGTACTATGCCATTGGGACATAGAACTGAGGGCGTTAGCAGTTAAAACGCTGAATATTAGGTCATGTTATGTGGCTATTAGATGGTTGCTTCTCATTATATTGTATTGATGTTGGATTTTGGCTGAAGGTGACATACTAGAACATGCCAAAATCACTTATTTACTATAGCAATTGCCCCAGTCAGTGTCTCTCGATTATAGTGAAGTTACTCCCTTCAGACCTCCCTCATAAAATTTGAAATTGATATGAAAATAAAAAATAGAATTTGTTAGCATATTTTGGCCAATGCAAATCCTACTGCGTTCTGGTTAAATAATATTTAATTAGTTAGTTTTGGATATGGTGGTGACAGCTTTCCTAAAAATATATCCTATTCCTTAAATAAGACACATCCCTATATATCGCCTTGCTTACAGTATCGCAACATATCGTGTCGCAACCCCTGTATCGATGAGCGTATCAGTTATTTGCCAGATCTTGCCAATACCCACCTAATGCCAATACAAGGACAATACGGGCCCCGGAAACACCCAAGGACCATAACTATAAAGATACCACAGCTATAACGATAAATGCACAGAGAAACGATATCATTGGAATTAGGGATGGGCGATATGGGCTTAAAAATATATATCGAATCATTTCGTATTTATGCAGATAACGATATTAATGACGATAATTTACGGGAAATCATGTTTTTTTAAGAGAAAACTAGGATATTTCCTAGTTTACCTACACATAGGGTATTCGGTGAGAAATGTAATGTGTAACACCATGTTAATGTTAATGACTGTTTACAGTCATATGAAGCAGGCGGGGGGGAGCCCTGTGCAGAAACCCACATATGCATGAGAGTAATGCTCCAGGAAAGCACAAAGTATCCAACACATGTGACGATGTAGCGGAATAAAACGCAGATAATTAAATTTTAACTGCGGAAACCTGAAGACAATAAACATGCCATTGCACAAAATATATGATATCTGTGTTCTTCCAGCAGTTTGGTATTTTTATACGGAAAGTATATTTATAATGCAAGTAATCGCCACTAAGCTTTATACTGGATATAAAGATAAATAGTATGATGTCTGCCTGATTTGTGATTACGAAAAACTATTGTAAACACCGAAATCACAAAAATAAGTTATTCAAACACTCGACTATGTTATGAAGCTTAATATGGAAGAAAAGAATGTCCTAAATAAAATATCTTTGTTGGAGACACAGCGGTTGGTAAACGATCAGGAACACATGTAAAACTGCTGTCGCACACGTGCTACTGTAGTCACATTTACTACAAGGCGTCTCAGACGATTTTGGGCGCACTGTATCAGCCCTATCAAAACCTGCTACAGATTGTAGAAGGAGCGTCTCATTTCCGTCTGCCTTCTTCACGTCAATCCACACAGTCGTACACAGAAATATGTCAACAACTAGACTTTATCGTTATTATCGCGGGAAGACGAATTCTTATCACGTGGAGAATTTTTACCGGTATATCGCAAACGATAAGATATCGCCCACCCCTAGTTGGAATCACTTTCAGAACATTTTTTTCCAGCTGATGAATGATAAAAACTGGACATCCAATCAGAATCCATCCTGCTATAACGTGCTTGAGAATTTAAAGCGGCAGACGCGCATGCGCTTGGAATAAACAGACGATATCGTCCGCTGGTGTGGACGCTAATATCGTTATCTTTCTTGGGGTGAATGGGCCTTAAGCCAAGTTTTTAATCCAATCACTTTGTTGATCGTAAGCGTTTTGAGATTTTCTAGCGTTATCTTTCAAGTTTAGCAGTTGAAAAGGTTTGGATGAACCGTGGCTTCGATCAGTCAGAACAAGTTAAAATATTAGCCGAGGGTTATGCAGACCTGATGTTCATGGCTTGATCTCTTAAATGCATTAAAATGCATGGCAAGCAGCTTTGGTTATGCTGTTGGCTTAATTACAATGTAGGTTCAGCATTCCCTTTCCATTCTGATTTTGAAGTGAAGATTTGTGTCTTCTGAATTGTTGTGGGCGTTTGAACCAAATTTCGCAACGATGTGGGAAGCATTCTGGGTCAGTTTGTCACACACAAATGGCTATTTTAGTATCTGTTTGATAATGACTCCACATTGTTCCTACTTGCGTCCAACTGTGGATGAAATTTCAACCCTTGGTGTTCAGAGCCCTGCTGCACACCAGATTAAGTTTAATGGATCAGCTCCTTGCCCCCTTTAGGTTTTCATCTACACGTATTGCTTTCTGCAGCAGAGTAGTGTCATGCATCTTCATTCATTAAAAAAATGTTTTTCTGTTTTTACAGGAAACACCGTTTCATCGCAGCACAGCGAGAACGTTTATGTATCAGGCATGTCAAACGGTGAGTCCTGACTTCAGGTTTGGTTTACAGACCCAAGCTATAGATCTTGTTAATCTTCAGAGCAAAATAGACTCTGTGTGGATGACTGTTAAACAGAGCTCCTCAGTAGTTTCTGAAGTCCTCAAACACAGCTTGTAGGGAACTGTATGTGCCTCTGCAGATCAAAGGAATGTAAAACATATAAATGCTCATGATATTTAGCCCAGATTAGTCTGCACATGTTACCTCTTGCCTAACTGTTAACTGAATGATTACTTGCTACTCTTTCATCCACCCCATTTCATTAGCAGGCATGTTGTATTTCCAGCATTGCTTTGAGGGGGAGTTCTGCAACTATATTAGTGTAGAAATGTTTTTAGAATAATTCACTATTTTGGTGACCAGTACACACTATTTTGGTAATTCATATTTCTTTGACCAGTATCCACTCACTAGCTTGTTTCCAAAAATTAGTGACCTATAAGCATTTCAAAACATTATTTCCCATTCTAGAGATAAAAAAAAAACTGAGTGAGCAAAAACGGTGCATGCTTAATTATTATGCAAGTTGATATTCTGGTCTTAATCGCCCATTATGTGTTGAAATGTGCATGCAGGGTCTTAACCTTTGTTTTTGTGGTCTTCTCCAGCCTGTGGCGATGTAGCGGAGCAGATAAGGGCGTCCAGTGGAGTGATAACCAGCCCTGGCTGGCCCTTTGAATACCCTTCTCGCATCAACTGCAGCTGGAACATCAGGGCCAACCCTGGAGAGATCATCACCATCAGGTAACACCTCGCCACCATACTGCAATTTTTGCCCTTCCACTGATGCAGTCAAGAGCTGATCAAGAATAAAGAAGTTCTTCACAGTTTGCCTTAATTACAGGCTTAAGAGTTGTGGTTATACTGGCTATAAATTCCTGCAGTGGTGGTGGAGTCTGATTCTCTGTACCAATGCACGCAACTGCGTTTGCCAAAACAATCTGCCTCTTTAGATGCAGATGCAAAACTTTGGGGATCTGTTTTTTTTTTTGTGTCATTTCTTTAACAGAGATCTTTAAGGCAGAGCAGCATCTCTTGAATTACCAAGAGGTTCGGATTGTATTTTGAGTTCTGTCTTGGTTTAAAGGAATAATTCTGTGGGGGTTTTTCTTCAAGCTGCTGCCACCTTAAACTCCCTTTGAAAGCTTTTATCCAATTTCTATTTTTATGTTCCGCATCTGCTCTATTCTTGCGCTGTCTGTTTGCTTCAACCAGAGTGTTTGTTTGCATCTTTATCCTAGAATGGTGTCTATGGTTACTGGCACAGAAATAGACCAAATGGGTATTTTTTCCACGGGATGTGATTTTTGTGGTAAACGCAGCAACTCGCTAATTCTGCAAATGGGAACGGTCTTAAATAGATGATTGGTTCAGTTTTCAGCGAGACGCGTGTACCACAAGTATACCTTTCTTTTTATAGGTATTTAGTTTGGTGGAGCTTTTCTCTGCATCATTTCTTAGTTGGTACTTCTTTATAACAATACACATTCAAGTCTTGATCTATTGATGTTAGAGGCATGTCATGCAACGAGACGCAATCGTGTGCCTAATTTGAATTAACTCTGATGACAGGGATGGTTGTTTTTCATATTGTCACGTGCCCATACCCAATGTTCCTGTACTTAAAATCGGTTGTTCTTTTTAGTTTTCAGGACTTTGAAATTCAGAGCTCACACCGATGTGGTTTGGACTGGATCTCCATTGGAAACTACAAGAACCTGGATGGGTACCGGGCCTGTGGCTCGTCTATTCCGGCCCCATACATCTCCTCTCAGGATCACGTGTGGATCAAGTTCCACTCTGATGACAGCATGACTGGAAAAGGCTTCAGGCTCTCTTACATAACAGGTAGACCTGCTATTTATATCCCTTTAGATACACCTGTATCAGTGAGGATGCAGTTACGTAGATGTCTCACATTGCCATGCGACACTCGTAAATTCTCTCACTCTCAAATTGTATTTGGTTACCGTAAAATGACCTGCTTTTCAAGAACACATTAACGTCATTCTTGAATTGGTTTCTTTCTAAGGCAAGCATCACTGTTGTCATTCCTTAAAATTTAGTCTAGAGGGTTTTGGAAAAACTGGCCAATGATAAAATGGGATTAGATCTCGCAGACTTGAATAAAGGAAGAAAGTCATGTTTAGATACCAGAATTTTATAGGCACTTGGGAGTTTGGCTGTTTTATGCTGACTATAGACATAAAACTCATACTTACTTTTTGCTGTTGCACGTTACAATCATCCTCTCAGGGTTTTAAAAAGTCCTAATTTGCCCTTAAAAAATTAGGGCCTTAAAAGGTCTTGGAGCAGAAAGTCTTAAATTTCTAAAGTTATAGCATTAAAATGTTGCAAGTACTGAAAAAAAAGAAAAATCGTTGTCAGTATATTTATTTTCCAGTACAAATATCTAAACATCCTTAAATCAATATGCATTTACTTGAGATGCAAATTGAACATATTAGGCCTTGTTTTTTGAGAAATTGAATGAAGTTTGAATTAAGCTGATTTTTACATTTACATAGTCATTTAGCAGACGCTTTTATCCAAAAGCGACTTACAAATGAGGACAATGGAAGCAATCAAAATCAACAAAAGAGCACTTTGAAATATGCAAATATGAAACTTGATATGCAAGTGCTATAACAAGTCTCAGTTAGCTTAACGCAGTACACGTAGCAAGGTTTTTTTTTAATTATATAATAAATAAAAATAAAAACAGAAAAAGAATCGAGCAAGCTAGTGTTAGAGACCTTTTTTTGCTTTTGTTAATTGTGTAATAAAAAAAACACACCTAGAGCGAATACAAAAAGATTAAAAGTAGTGTAGTTATTTCATAACTATGAAGGAGGCAAGTCAAAAAGGGACAAGTTTTTTTTTTAAAGAATATAATTAGAATAGAGATTGCTAGAGTTAGAGGGTCAAATAAAGATGTAAGAGATGTGTTTTTAGCCAATTCTTGAAGATGGCTAAGGACTCGGATTGAGTTGGGCAGGTCATTCCACCAAGAGGGAACATTTAATTTAAAAGTCTGTGAAAGTGATTTTGTGCTTCTTTTGGATGGCACAATAAAGCGATGTTCACTTGCAGAATGCAAGCTTCTAGAGGCACATAAGTCTGAAGTAATAAATATTGGTAAAGGGGTGCAGTGCCAGTGGTGGTAGGCAAACATCAATGCCTTGAATTTTATGCGAGCAGCTATTGGTAGCCAGTGCAAATTGATAAACAGAGGTGTGATGTGCATTCTTTTCGGCTCATTAAAAATTAATCTTGCTGACGAGTTCTGGATTAATTGTAAAGATTTGATAGAACTGGCTGGAAGACCTGCCAATAGTCCAGCCTGGACAGAACAAGAGCTTTAACATGAAGTTGTGAAGCATGTTCCCAAAGAAAGGGCCTGATCTTCTTGATGGTGAATAAAGCAAATCTGCAGGGCCGGGCAGTAATTTTTTTATCAGATTTTTTCTGAGCCTATTGGCAGATATTTGACCTTTTTAATCAAATTCACTTCATTTCGATACATTTCTCAGAAAACAAGACCTTAGAAAGGGTTTAGAAGGTACAGTAAAAGTTATTTTCAAATTCTAGTTAAGCAGTTTTGGTTTGTAAAATTGAAAGTTTTATTTTCAAACATTGAAGTGCTGCTAATACAACTCGTTGCATTCTCCTTAGTCTTACATTTAGACACATAGTTCCTTTTTAAATTGACTTTATTTGGTCTTTAAAAAAAAAGTCTTAAATTATCCTTTATAAAACTTGCAGAAACCTCTGAAATCCTTCCAGAACGAATTCATAAAACATTACTGCTAAAGCCTATGTCTCTTTAAATGGCTAATATCTTTGTGTAATTTGTAGGGAAATCGGAAGAAGCCAGCTGCAAGCCTGAGCAGTTCCACTGCACTAATGGAAAGTGTATCCCAGAGTCATGGAAGTGCAACACCATGGATGAATGTGGCGATAACTCAGACGAGGAGCTGTGTGTACAGCCTAATCCCTCCGCATTCTTCTCCTTCCAGCCTTGCGGCTTCAACCAGTTCCCTTGTCTCTCACGCTACACCCATGTTTACACCTGTTTGCCGGAGTCGCTCAAATGTGACGGCAGCATTGACTGTCAGGACTTGGGGGATGAACTCGACTGTGACGTGCCCACCTGTGGCGAATGGCTGCGCAATTTCTATGGTACTTTCAGCTCGCCCAACTATCCTGACTTCTATCCGCCTGGCAGTAACTGCACCTGGCTGATCGACACCGGTGACCACCGTAAGGTTATCCTGCGTTTTATGGACTTCAAGCTGGACGGCACAGGCTATGGCGATTATGTTAAAGTCTACGATGGACTAGAGGAGAACCCCAGGCGTCTGTTGCGTGTGTTGACTGCATTCGACTCTCGAGCCCCTGTAGCGGTGGTGTCATCTTCAGGACAGCTTCGGATACACTTTTATGCTGACAAAATCAATGCAGCTCGAGGCTTTAACGTTACGTATCAAGTAGACGGTTTCTGCCTGCCGTGGGAAATCCCGTGTGGAGGGAACTGGGGATGCTACAATGAACAACAGCGGTGTGACGGCTACTGGCACTGTCCCAATGGCAGGGACGAGCTCAACTGCAGCAACTGCCAGGAAGACGAGTTCCCATGCTCACGAAACGGTGCTTGCTACCCACACTCTGACCGGTGCAACTACCAGAACCGCTGCCCGAACGGCTCTGATGAGAAGAACTGCTTTTTCTGCCAACCTGGAAACTTCCACTGCAAGAACAACCGTTGTGTTTTTGAAAGCTGGGTGTGTGACGCACAAGACGACTGCGAAGACAGGTGGGACCGGGGGGGACGGAAGCGATGAGGAGAGCTGCCCGGTAATCGTACCCACACGAGTCATCACAGCCGCTGTAATTGGAAGTCTGATCTGCGGCCTGCTGCTGGTGATTGCTTTGGGCTGCACATGCAAACTCTACTCACTCAGAATGTTTGAGCGCAGGTAAGTGAAGCCACTTCGCCAGACTAGAGCTAAAACAGAACTGGATTGTTCAGGAAAAATATTTATTATAGGGCAACTGTCAATCGATTAAAATGTTTAATCTAATAATTGCATAATGTGGCGATTAATTAATTTATCGCACTCAAATTTCTTCGAGAAGAATTATCCAAAGATAATTTAAGCAGCTTATTGCTTACATGAGGAGGGCCTGAAACTAGAATTACGAAAAGTAGCGGCAGAAATTGTTTATTTTTTTTGGGGGGGGGGGGTCTAATTAGTTATATGATTTTTTTTCAGTTTTTTTTGTTATTAATATGTAACTATGATATTGTTTTTTAATTAAATGATATTAAATAAGGAAACTCTAAAATGCCAAGTAGGTGGCAGTAAATTTCGGATGAGTAAGTCATTGAGTTTTCAGTCATAAATTAATTTGATTCTTTTCAAACAGCTGATTCATTGAGGAATTAAGTAAATGGCTGCTGACTTTATGACTGGGGCATTGAATCCATGGGTTCACACCATTCAATTCAGAAACAATGATTACAATCAGAATTGTTTGTTGCTTGGAGCACACAAACAGTTATGCAATTTAATAGGGAATATCTGCGTTGGCCAAAACAGACAATAATTGTGTCTGAATATAACCTATAGTTATTGAACGGTTGTATAAAATCAATGATCACATTTGTACTCTACATCAGCACTTGTGTGATATTGCACAGGGGCTTCTGTGGTATTGCTTAGCTATATCCAGGTTCCACAGACTGGCACTCCTAATGGGTGGCAACTTTCCCGCAGGATTCAATAATATATATATCTATATATAGATAATCTATATATAACTACACCACACACGTTTACTGCATAAAAAACATAAGTCGATTCCGGTTGGTCTGAACGAAAACAGCAGGAAGGGCTGATTGAAAAAGCAAATTATTACTTGTGGGCAGATAAGTTGGAGCGGCAGAAATAGCTGTTCCCGGGTAGGGCTGTAATTCAGCAGGGCTTGCCTGCTCAACAAATGCCTACTTTGATCAGGATTATAGGAAAGGATTAAATGAAAATGACATAAAAACTTTTCTGAAGACAGCGGTTACCTTCGAATATAAGTCATATTAAACACCAGCCCGCATTGATTTTGAACGTGAAAGGGGTATCAACGAACTTCAAGCCTTTGGAAAAATCTATCTGTGGCGGTCAGTTGTGATATTGCGACAGGCTGCCACAAAATAAAATTCAATGTATGGAAAACAAGGTATCAAATATATAAATAGGAGACAAAATCTCTAAACAGAAGAATTCCCCAAACTCTGAATTTTAGGGCATAAACTGCATGTTTTTTAGGCTAACATCAGGTGGTGAGTTGATGCATGGCAATCACGTACGCGTCACCAAAAATGTATAGATAGAGACATGAAGGGGGGCGGTGGTACTAGGGGTTGAACGAATTATGATTTTCTTTTTAAGCGATGTTTGGATTAAGTTGATCGAAGTCGATAGTATTCGACTACCCACATGGCTGTTGACCGATAAACAGCTTTTTATCCAGTTATTTTGTCTTTGGGCGTTATATTCTCACGATTGGTCATCTAAATCTGATACAGATAAAGTAGCACAGTAAAGATTACATTAATATGAATGCATTAGTGAGAGAGCGATTGCGTGTGTAAATTAATTCTACCTGGCAGCATCTCTCTACTAGTAGTGAAGCTGTGGAATTTAGTTATAAGAAATATATGCTTGAACTTTTCAGTTTCTAAGCTATGTTATAGAGAAATCACAGAACCGTGTTGACCATACATTTCCGCGCTCAATGATTCTGTGCGCGTGATGTACGCACTACTGTCTGTAGCCTATGTGTGTGCGTTACAGTTCAGCAGCGCATTAGATTAGAATGGCGATTAACTTACCTGTACAATAAGCTGTTTAAAACCGTGCATTCTCCCGTTCAATTTCGAGCATCCAGTTATATAATCACACATGTCTTGTGGAGCGCTTTCAGAGTATGCATTTATTTGTCATTTGAACTGTTTGGAAACGGAGCGTAAATGTGGAAGTCCTTCAAAGATTTCTTATCCTGTTGTGCCCTCTATTGGACCAGTGACTAGTCGACATCAAGCTTAAAGCGTCATAGCAGAGCGTTGAAGTCGACTAGTCGATTAGTCGGTGCAACCCCTAGTGTGTACGTTAATTGCATAAAAAATTTTAATGTTATTTTCCATTATTAATTAATTAGATTAACGTATTAAACAAACACCCCTAATTTATTAGTTTTATCAGTTTATGCTTCTGTGACTGTGCTCTCATCAACTACCAATGAATGGGAGTGGTTGTTCTTCCAGGTCATTTGAGACTCAGCTCTCTAGAGTGGAAGCCGAGTTACTGAGAAGAGAAGCTCCTCCATCGTATGGGCAGCTGATTGCTCAAGGACTGATTCCCCCAGTCGAAGATTTTCCTGTCTGCTCTGGAAACCAGGTAAGAAGACTACATAGTTATGTAGTTAAGGCCTAATCATCCGTTCTTTGTTTTTTGTGGCAAAAAACAGTCTTTTACCCTTCCATGTTTGGGCGCTAGCTGAAATGTTTAGACATATCCAAGAAGCTACGTTTTGCTCTTTTGATTTGAAGTTTCAGGGGTTTGTGTTGGTTTTAAATAGATATCTTGCATAGTGAGTAGTTTTTCTCAAAATGTCATTAGCTCACCATTGTCTAAATCAGTGGTTTTCAAACTTGTTCCTGGGGACCCACAGTTCTGCACATTTTGCATGTCTCCCTAATTTACACACCTGATTCAGATCATCAGCTCATTAGGAAAGAGCTCCATGAACTCAAATGAGTGTGTCAGATAAGTGAGACATGCAAAATGTGCAGAGCAGTGGGTCCCGAGGAACAGGATTGAAAACCACTGGTCAATTTTAGTTGGCGTATTGGCTAAATGAAAATGTATGAGCCAAGCCTTCTCTATAGTAGACTTGGTAAACTTGCATCAAGGTGCTGTCTGACTGACCTTGAAAAATTCCCAGAGAATATGAAGCATGATGGCTGACCTTGGGTAACACTCCCTATTGTTCTTGCTTTCAGGCATCTGTTTTAGAAAACCTAAGACTGGCAGTTCGCTCTCAGCTGGGATTCACCTCAATCCGACTCCCCACTACGGGGCGCCATGGCAACATCTGGAGACGCCTGTTCAATTTCACACGTTCACGGCGCTCTGGTTCTCTCGCACTGGTGTCTGCGGACACAGAAGAGGGTCCTGATGGCAGTGCCTCAGCTCGTGAGCCGGAGAGGCTTGGCTCTCACCGTGGACTCTTGCCCTTGGACTCTGACGATACGGACACTGAGAGTGAGCAGCATCCCCGCAGGGATGTCCCAGGAGCTGTTGGAGGCCTGATGGCCCCACTGCCGCAGAAAACTCCCCCTACAACAGCCGTGGAGGCCATCGTCTCTGTGTCTGCCAGCTCCGCTCCACTCGTCAGCCGGGAGAGCAGCATCTCTGAGAGCATCTCAGAAAGTTCTGGAGTAACTGGATCTTCATGTACTACGACTGCTACCACTACTTCCTCAAGAAGCCTCTTCAGCAGCGCTCTAAGCCGGGTCACCCGCAGCCTGCGCTGGATTCGTTTCTCTCTGGGGCGCTCTAGCGATGGAGGGTCAAGTGGCATTGGGCAGAATCACAGCCCTCTGCGGCAACTGGAGCAAGGAAGTGTGGGTTGCACTGGGGTCAGTATTAGAGGCGAGGATGAGGACGACGTGGAGCTCCTCATTCCCGTCTCGGACGCCGGCTCCCTGGACAGTGATGAGAGCTCCAGGCCCCTGCTGGAACAAGGCCTGGAGCAGGCCTTCGGGCCCCACCTGACCCCCGCTGCGGTCTCTCTCAGAGGCCGGGTGGTGGGTAGGGATGGCCCCTGTGAACACTGTGGAATTGTCCATACGGCACGGATCCCGGACGCTTGTGTGGAGGCGACGGCGAAAACAGAAACTAGTGATGATGAGTCACTGCTGCTCTGTTAAGACTCAGATGAACTCCCTGACTTGGTACATGACTCATATGACTCTAAAATGCCCCTGCTCATAGCTTGCCATTTCTGTTGTCGCCCCCTAGTGGAGCGGAGGTTTGAATGTCTTCAGACAAAACGAAGAGCTTCAGAAATCAGGTACTTTTAAAGAGCGGTCTGTAAAGATCATACAGAGTACGAGAGCTCCCCAATCCCACTGTCCCTTCCACTGTGCAATATTAGTGTTCGTTGAGATGTTTACCAGGTCAAAGTCTATTTTTCTGAAGAGTCAAGTTAAGCTCACATAGAGTCGAGAGTGAGCCGCTCTGCAGTTCTCCTTATGGGAAAGCAGCACAAACAGACGCGTCTATCCTGGACAGTGTGGGACAAAAAAGACTGAACACATACAAGTGCTCTGAGAGATTTGTTACCTAACCTTTAATTTATTTGTACTTTTGATGTCAGACTTTTGTTTTATTAAAGGAATGGTTGACCCAAAAATGAAACGTCTACTCACCCTAATGTTGTTCCAGACATGGTTTCTTTTGTACAATTATTGTGAAAGGTGTCCTAGCAGCTCTTTTCTACATTGTGTTAGATTTGGCATGATGTTTTTTACAATTAACTATAGTCATGAAGAAGTCATATGGGCTTATTTGAGGGTTCTCTTTTGTTAATTGTTTTGTTCTACCCATGTAGTTTCACTGTGCGGAAAAGAGCAGCTTGGGCATTCTGCAAAGTAGCTCAAAGTTTGTTTAGGAGTTAAAAAATACTCCTAAATCAAAGTAATTTTATATTTCTTATGATAAAGTCATACAGGTTTGGAACAGTTGAGTAAATGACAGAATTTCCATTTTGGGTAAAATTATTCTGCTTGCAAAAAGTGGGAGATCAAAGAAAATTTGGTACGTTTGTTCATTTCAGTGTGAGTTTGTGTCCCTGCTGCAGTGGTACTTGGTGCATTACCTGCGATTTATGAGCGAGGGACATTTATTTATAACAGATTATAATCTGAGAGGGAGCTACTATTTTTAAACGATATTGCATTGTATAACAGCCACTTTTGTTTGTTGTATTTATTTTTTTGTTACCGTTAACCTTTTGGTAACCTTACTGTTTTGGTACTGAGAATTCTTGTGAGTATGTGTGTGTGTGTGTATATTTATTATTGGTTTTCATTTCGATAGCGTTTACTTGAAAAGCATGTCCAGCTGTCTTGTGCTAATTTTTTTCCATTTCATGATGTGTTAAAATATATATATCTCTCTATATAATTCTATACATGCATACACAAACATGCAAAAGATATATATATATATATATGTAAAAAAATTGTTTACTGCACTAAGAGAATAAAAGTGTTCATCCCTCTTGTGTTGGATGTTTTTTTTTTGTCTTAAAGTGTCTTAAAGATCTGAAGGTTGCTGCTTGGGGTTGACACTATTGTCTGTACTATTCTAATATAAATCTAAAATATAAAAACTATGATACTGTAGATACACGTGCAAACAAGTTAAAAAAATATTTTACAGCATTTTAATTATTTTTTTAAAGAAAATGTGTATTGTAAATGGTTAATGAGATGACATGTTTTGTACAATTTTTTTGAAAGAAAAAAGTTTTATAATTTTTTAATTGTATAGTGTCAAAGCTGCCAGAGTGGGGAAGGGCCGGAGCTGTATTAGTTATATTTTTACCAAAAATGCCCAACATTTAGGAATTGCATAACTAAACAGCTTACAAATTTACAGTAGATTGCGTTCACAAAAAATGACAGCCTGACCTGAAATAGGTTCAGTATTTGACGCCCCCCCCCCCCCCCACCCCCCCCCCCCCATAAGTCACACAAAACAAGTCCTACACTCTAAAAAATGTTAGGTTAAATACAACCCAGTGCTGGGTAAAAAAAGGACAAACCCAGCAATTGGGTTGTTTTGACCCAGCGGTTGGGATGCTGACCCAGCGGTTGGGTTGCTTTGACCCAGCGGTTGGGTTGCTTTGACCCAGCGGTTGGGTAGTTTTGACCCAGCGGTTGGGTTGTTTTGAACCAGCAGTTGGGTTGTTTTGAACCAGCTATTGGGTTGTTTTGAACCAGCAGTTGGGTTGTTTTGAACCAGCGGTTGGGTTGCTTTGACACAGCGGTTGGGTTCAACAACCAAGCTGGGTCCAAAAACAACCCAATAGCTGAGGTTTGTCCCTTTTTAACCCAGCATTTTTTAGAGTGTACAAATGAATAAAAGAACATATACACAGACATATTACAGTATTACGGGATTAATGGAGGAAAGCTATACAAGCAATCTAAGGTTTAACAGCATTCAGCATACTTAAAACATCTCAGTATACTAACAGCTTATACTGAAAAACTATATAAAACACTGAACTAAACTAAAACAACAAACTGCGTGAAATCTAACTAAACAACATCGGCTCAAAACTATTATAAACCCGTGTTGTGCATTGCCAGAGTGTTGTTATTTGGTTACAAACGTGAAAAATAATAAAAACGTGCATTTTACTCAAGTTGTCCGAGTTTAATTTGTAACATCTAATTAGAATTGCAATATCTTCATGGATCATTTAGACTCGTACAACAGCCCACAGGTCTCCACAAAATTCCAGATATTGTTCTGTTTGCTCTTTAAGTCTGTGAGCTTGATTTCCTGAAGGCCAGTTTAAAGAGTTTCTGATTTTGACTCAAACTGGATTTAGCACTCAGTTTTGAACATGATATTGACCTGCAACACATTTTCAGGGTCACGACCTCTCAGTTATGAATAGACTTATGAATAGACCTTTCAGTGATGAAAACATGTAACAGAGTGTAGAGCATAATTTACCGGTCATTACTGATGTCAGCAGCTGAGGCTGACTGAAGTAAGCAGCATCTAGATGGACAGAGAAACACGCGACCAGACTGGAGCTTTTAAAACAGACATAAAAACATGATCAATTCATAACACTGGCATATGATATAATTATTGGACATGACATTCAATTCAACCCACATATCGCAATTTCTATATCAGTGTCTCACTCGATTGTCTTGGGCTGTAAATGATTTCGATCAAAAAATTCATGGTCTTAAAGAGGCCATGAATTACTTTTTTTCTTTCTTGTTTTCTTCTGATCTTGACCTAAATTTCTCATCTTGACATAAATTTTTTTCCTTGTGGTCACGATCATGACTTTTCACTTGACTGATGCGGTTTTATTTGTGTATTTAACATTTTTAAATGGTCTAACATAGCTATCGGTCAACACAGCAAGCGCATGCATATGGATTATCATACTTCAACAATTGTTTTTTTTACAGAGAAATATTAATTCTCCTATTTCTTACCCAAAATTAGGGTTGTGTGAGCATTATTACACTAATTATTATTGCAGTAATATAGACCTAATTTAACACAGCAATAATAATAATAATAAAATGTGTATATAGTAATATATGATCAGTGTTGGGAAAGTTACTTTGGAAAAGTAATGTTACAGATTACAAGTAACTATTTAAAATGTAAAAAAGTAGTGTAACTATTTCAATTACTTTATTAAAGTCATGTAACATTACATTTGATTACCTTTCTACATTTCTAATGCTTTCAACTGTTAATCATTTTCAAACATTTAAACCAGGCACTACCTTACAGTAGTATTCAACACGGATTACTGTCAGACTTTCACAATCCTTCAGCACTTGAATTAAGATTATAATATTTTCATTTTAAAGCACAGCCACCACAAAATCAGACTTATTTTGAGAACATTCTGAGGTTAAATACAGATTTAAAATCATAACATGATATAGTTTAATAGCTATGATGCTGTTTTTGAAACAAAATCTTTGAAACCCTGGAATCTAACAATGCCTAACAATCATAAACCCAAATAGGAAATAAAATAGTTAAAAGCATGTGTCCTAAACTCCTGAAATATCGGTGCCTCATATTTTAGAGCAGTCGATGCAATTTGAGAAAGAAATCAATCAATCTGTATGTGTTTGAAAATATTTAGATGCAACCCCCTTTGTAATTGTTACCATTTTCATAAGTAACTGTAACGATTACATTTATTATGTAATTCCGTTACATGTAACTACTTACTCCCCAACACTGTATAGGCTATTATACATATTAATAAATACATCTGGTGAAACATATTTATGGATAATGCAGAAGTCTCTCCAAGTTTTGCAGCTTAGAGAGCAAGTGTAAAGTTGAAGGTAATAATCGGACTTCTCTCCATCTTTCTGCACTGAATGCTGCCGTTTAATTCGAGGTTGCCTAAAGAGTGACCCAGTGCAGAGGTTTCACTTGGAGGAGATGCTCTTCCATGACTGGTTTAAGTTAGTCCCTCCATGCCTCCAGTCTTAGCATCTTGTGGGGCTGGCAGGCCTTGGTTGCATTTGGCTTGACTTGAGACGGTAGCTTTAGCGTCTTGTGGAAATATTCGTCTAGGGATGTGCACTGTAAATACTTTAAGTTAGTTAAGTTAGCCCCTTCATCCCTCCAGCCTTAGCATCTAGCGGGGCTGGCAGGCTTTGTGTGCATCTGGTGCCTTAGTTTGAGGCGGTAGTTTTAGCGCCTTTCAGAAGTACTCGCCTACTGTAGGGATGTGTATCATTAATGGTGAGTTTAGTTTTAGATTGTTAAGATAGTCCTTCCATCCTTCTAGCCTTAGCGTCTTGCGGGGCTGGCAGGCATTGGTTGCATCTGGCGCCTTGGTTTGAGGTGGTGGTATTAGTGTCTTGCAGAACTACTCATCTCGGGATGAGTATAGTAAATAGTTAAGAGTTTTATTTAAGTTAGTTAAGCAATGTACCATCCAGTCATATTATTAATGATGGAGTAACCCAGAGCTCCCCAGAGCTGTCTGTCAAGCCCGCCCAACAAGTTCCTCTCACTGCTGCCGCAGAGGTCTCTGCCACTGGCGCCCGGATCCCAGAGATCTGTGTCACGGATGCATTAGAGGTTTCAGTCATGGCCACAAAGCTTCTTTTCTCAGTTGCTTTGGGTCCAGGAATCCTGTCAGGGTCACTCCAGAAATAACCATAAAGGTTTCTGTTACTGCTGTTCCAAGAGGTCCTTCACACTGCTGCTCAAAAGTTTCCTGCCAGGGGCAACTGGGTCCCAAAGATCTTTCAGTGCTGCTCCAGAAGTCACTGCGAGTAATTGCCGCCTAAAGTCGCTCCAGAATGGCTGAGATCAGAGTCACAGGCACCACAGAGGTTACGCGACAGAGATACCCTGGTCCCAGAGCTTCTTGTCTTGGGCTTGAAGGTTCTGATGATTGCAACCTCGGAACCCAATATGGTTCCACAGCTCTGTGTTGTGGCAGCGGCTGTTATACAGCTTCCCAGAGGTTCCTGACATGACTGACCGGGTCACACTGATGCCATCATGTCCACCACAAAGGTTCCTCTCATGGTGGTGCAGAGACTCATGCAGCCAGAGAAGTTCCAGCAAGGAACAAGACAAGACAGACAAGGCTGCCCCAGGTTATCCTGCCGAAGCCTCAGCCAGAGCTGGTGTCGACGCTGCTCCAGTCCAGTCCCAGAGCTAATCTCTCAACCGCACTGGTCCCAGATGTTTCTACTAAAGCCACTTTGGTCCAAGAGGAATCTGTCACAGCTGCATTACAGAATCCTCTCATGCCCCTATTGTTTCCTATTACTGGTGTGATTCCTCCATAAATTTATCACACCTGTGTACCACATTAAAAATACACTGTGAAAATATACAAAAATGTGTTGTTTAGACAGTAATGACCTTTTAAAACTTCAAATTGCGTCTTTGATGTTTTAACACATAAAAAAGTTATATGTAAGTAAATCAAAGTAAAATGTTCTTAACCTCAGATTTGTATTCTTTTTTTTTTTTTTACAAAAATACTGAACAACCAATAATGTCTTAAGAACCAGTCGGTATTTAAGTTTTATTTACTGTATATTGCTGCTGCCACACAGATCTAAAATAAACATGTGATTTATTTCCCAGCTGTTTACCTTCACAGACATAACTAACTGTTTTTGTAACTCGTGTGTTTTTAACGTAAACTTGTGTGAATGAGAGCTTAGTTTAGTACTTGCTGTGACAGCCGCTTTCTGTGCGTGTGCTTCAGATGTGCGCGCTCAGAAAACCATATATCAGAAGTTTAAACTCATATGGTTTAAAACACATTATTTCAGCGTGATAAACATGATAATCAGAAGCATAACAGATTTTTTTTAGCAGGTACAAGCTGTAATGTCAGTGTTGGTCAGCACTAATTTTCAGAGAAAGTTGCTAAAGGAAGGTCGATTTGTTGCTAAAAGTTGCTAAATGACGTTGTGATGTCATTGCTCAATGACGTCATTGCGTAATCACAACGCAAAATTGTCACATCATCAAACCTCAGCAAAAAATATATTTTATATATGCTAATTTAGATTTTTTTTTTAAATAATATGCATGATATAATATTAAGATATAAATAACTGTGTTTTTAAATGCATTGAATTATTGAAAACGTACGCATTTTTAAATGATTTCAATTTACGTTTTTTTTAGTAGCTAGTGAACTCTACACATTCTCAACAATTATGCATTAAGCAGTGTATTAGTAGTTTAGTTAGTATGCTACACTCTAAGAAACGTCTGTAAAAAATAAGGCACAATCTACTGTTAATATGAAAGAATTTTCCGTAATGTTTTTTTTTACCTGTATTTTAAATTACGCATTGTGTTTTCAGGTTACAGGGTTACAAAGGATGATGGATAATGGATAATGTCCTGAAAGATTTTCCATTTTTCTTACAGTGTACTAAATGATCAACAATCACATGTACTAGCTACTAACAAGGTGTATCATAAATGAACAATTATTCAATTATTATTAAATTGAATAATTTTTTCATATACATAAAACTCAATTCTCGTGATGTGTGTACTGCTAGGCATCTGTGGTTTCCTCTTTTTGTGTAATTTGGATGGACAATGTGTGCCTTTTTATTGTCTGAGTCCTTATCAAAAGTTGCCAAATAAATGTTTAAAATTGCTAAATTTGTTGCTAGGTGCTTTTGGAAGAAAAAGTTGCTAGGGTAGTCTGAAAAGTTGCAAAATTTAGCAACAAAATTGCTAAGTTGGCAACACTGGTAATGGTGCAGCTCTATTCTGGAAAAGGGGGCGGGGAGCAGCAGACATTTGCATTTAAAGAGACAGGCACGAAAAACAGCACGTTTCTGCTTCCACTCAAAATAGGCATTTTCAAAATGTTATAATAAATAATCTGTTGGGTATTTTGAGCTGAAACTTCACAGACACATTCTGGGGACACCTGAGACTTATATTACATATTGTAAAAAGGGGCATAATATGTCTCCTTTAAAATATTAAGGCAATCAGTGTTTGATAAAATGGTAATTTTCCAATAAAAGATTTTTACGAGTTGTTACACTTAATTACCCCTTAGCAGATTTTGTCTTAGGTGAAAAGTAAAGAATTAGCACATCTGTGGCTTAATGTTATATATTTAAACTTTTGAATTACTCCGGTGACTACATTTGATTGGATTATTTGTACCGTTTTTTACTTAGTATTTAGTTTGGTTTAATACTGGCATCTAGATGCTCTGCTGTATGTTAAGTGACCATATAAGTAAATGTTTTGGTAGCATGTCATGCCTGTGAGAAGTTTTGGTGAAAGACTGCAGACAAACACAGGGATTAGTAAATGAATTTTATTCTCTCAAAACAAGGAACAATTAAAAATTCATATTGTGTGGCAATTTTCCCCATATCCACAAACTGTGACTCGCTCCTACTTCCGGCAACCAGTGTCTGTTGCATTGAACAACACAACGAGAATGAACATTGTCCAGTCCTCTCCGAGTTCAGAGACTGCGTACAGCACCATCCAATGGGATCCGTTTTTATAACATTTTCTTTATAACAATAATAAAATAAAATATACTTGCAACATTTTTTTCAAGTCAAACTTGAATAAATATAAATTTTCTTAGCTTTTTCCCTCTTGGTTTTTAGATTTCTTTTGTCTGTTTGATTTTCTTTTCCTTCTTTTCTTTTCAAAACGTCAAGAAAAGATGAGTGCCAAGAGGTGGAATGTTGCGTTGAATGTCTGAACCGTCGGCCACAAAACCTCGACCCCGACCTGAATCCGTGGACGACACTAGATCAGGGGATGGCCGAGCTTCTGGTCCACATGCACTGTACACACAACTGCGAAAAATTCCCAGATGTCTCTATCAAAACATGCTGTATTACTCAGACGGTGTGCTCAATCCATGTTGCAGACGCTTTTCAACATGCTTGCTTTGAATGAATGAGCCATTCTATTGTAACAGAACAGTGGAATCATGACAGACCCATAATCTACAGCTCCGTCTCCACATGAACACAGAATTATGGCTGCATTTGAAGGGAGAAATGTACAATCTTCATGTTCGTTTTTATATCGAAATCAATATTGTACATTTATTGTTTTCCTTGACGATCCCTTGCTTTATTTCTGTTAATAATATGAGATACAAAGTCTCATCAGGCCACACCTGTAACCGAGATCTGTAAAAATACAGAAGATTATTCTAAAGGATGACAATCACATCGTTATCATTTTGCATTCAGTCTCTTTGAAAATCATGCACTAGAGAATTTCATATTAAAAATCATACAAATTGTTGAAAATGGCTGATCTGGTCATCCTTAAATAAGTTTCTTCCTCTCTTTTTTTTTTTTGCAAGTCTTGAGGAAAATAAACTTCAGATTTTTTTTTAAACAACTCTGCATCCATGCAAAAAAAAAGAAAAGAAAAGAAAAAAATCATCTCATAAATTTCATACAGTACATCAACAAAGAGAACATCATACCGGAGCACAAAAAAAAGTCCATTATTTATTTCATTAATCCCCCCCGAATCAAACAGGAACTCTGGCCATATCCATGTGCTCATCACCGAACTTTGAAAATCAATCCAGTGGAGATCTGGCTTGATGTAGGGTCATTCCCATGAGAACGCCATGTCTCTGAGGTTACCCTTTCCCTTTCCTGTCCCATCTTAGCCAAGCACTTCTCTCTTTATGGATCTTCTTTTGACAGCTTGGCTTACAGTAATGGCTACAACGCTTCAAGTTCTACTGTAGGTAAGAAACACTGACATCTCTTTGAATACAACAGAGAGGAAGCAGCCAGAGTAAAACGGCGTCTTCCTTTTCCGGTGGAAATCGGCACTCTTAACGTCCTACGGTTAAGAGTCAGACTCTGCCGAATCCCTGGCTGCATCTCTTCAGCTGAACGGAGAGACTTTCTTTCCCTGCGTGTGACAGCAGCATACATTTTCTTTTCATACATTTTTTTTTGGCAGAAGGACGCAGGCCTTTTCTTAGCCTCTTGTCGCACGGGCTCAGAGGACACAACATCAAGCATGCAGTGTAACCAGGACGTGACCCGTCGAGACCGTCTCCTCTGTCTGTAGCTGGAGCTACTCACGCCGCTCTCTACCGCTCACCTCCTCGTGCCGCTACGACCGAACGTTGGATCTGTCCAGGCTTGAATCTGGAGGTTTACTACTTAAAGGTGCCAAGGTTGGGTCCACTAATGAGGTGGGAGGGAAGAGCTTGTACCAGCCAATCACCATGTTGGTCAGCTCTAAATCGTCTAACAGGATCTGGGCGGCTCCCATGAAGGATTTGTGGTCCATGCGTCCATAGTCCCCCCAAACAATGATCTGTAAAGAAAGACACGATTGGTAAAAAGTTTCAGGAGATGTGGTGCAGTGTTGTTATCGTTAACAAATTAAAACAAAAAAAGTTGAAGTACATACTCAAACGGCACATGACAAAATTACAAAACTACAAAAAAAAAAAAAAAAATATATATATAGATATAAACAAAAGCAAAAATATTAATAAATACTATAAAAGTAAATAAATAATGCTAAAATAACTGATGTAGTGAGAACATATCCAAGTCAAATATCACCCACGAATCAAAAGAAATAAGAAATATTTGGCACATTTTCATCACAATCAAGCCTTACAATTTTTTTGCATTACATATTGTTCATACTTAAAGTAAGCCAATAGGATGCGGTCCTGGTGTTACCTGTAAAACCTTCCCCTCAGGATTCTCCTCAAACTGAAGTTGCTGTTGATAAAGAGGATCCAGTGTTTTTCTCGCTGTCCGTGTTTTCTTTTTGTTGATGCACTTCCCGTTGTCCAGCAGATATACTTTTACATAAGGTGCTGCAAATAATAGACCACAAGGATTTACATATAAACCTCACAAAATAGTCCAGGAACAGAAAAAAATAAATGTGCATTGTGTCATGATGAGACATACCTGGCGTCTGTTTGTTCCCTGGTTTGCCCACCAGGCCTCGAGCCCGAATAACTTCAACATCCAGCCTCTCCTTCCTGTGTACCATACCGATCTGGATGTCACCTGCGGAGAAAGGCCACATCCAAACTCTTAGAGCAGACAAAAGGTCACCTCATAGAAACCATTTGATTAAAGGTATTACAGTGCTATGGACAAAAACATTACTTTTTGGTAGAGATTTGTGTGTTAAGCCCAAAGTATACTTTGTTTTTTACACTTATACTAGTCTATGCGTACAGTGCGAGTAATGTAAATGTGATTGAAAGTATTCATGCACAGAATTCGGTGCTCCTGCGAAAGTGATGTAAAGTGCGATGAAATAAGATGGAAGGGTCCAGACCAGGAGTGTCCAATCCTGCTCCTGGAGGGCCATCATCCTGCAGTTTCTCTCCAGCTTGCCTCAACACACCTGCCTGGAAGTTTCGAGTATGCCTAGTGAGACCTTGGCTGCATCCGAAAACTGGAAAATGCTGCCTTCAGAGGACGCAATTCAAGGCAGAAAGGCATCAAGGCACGTTCGAATCCAATGTTAGCTTCACTTCCTGCCTCCTGAGATACCTTCATCTGGCCGATTTTTGAAGGCAGTATAGATGTATCCTTCGCTGCCTTTGATATCCCACAATCCTGTGCGTTCCATTCCGTGATGGTCGAGCATGGCGTCTGAAAGTTGCGTTTGTTGGTCAGTTTGTGTGCAAATTAGGGGTGTAACGGTTCACAAAATTCATGGTTTGGTTCAATATGACACAGCGGTGTCACGGTACATTTTCGATACCGGGGTGGGTAATTGGTTATGTCTCAATGTTGGAAATATTTATATTTTAAAGCATGAAGGCAAGCCAATGGATATCACACAAGCAACGTGCAAACTTTGCACAAGAGTTACGTCGGTGAACGTCTTAATCTCAGTCAATTCACTATATGCAGAAAGTGAAAGTAAAAGTGGAATAACGGAGTAGTGACGGAGCTTTCGGCATCTGACGCTGCATATTCTCTCAGAGACGACGAGAGATGAATCTACTTTGCGAATTCTGCTCTTATTGCGGGGCAAATTAATTGTAATTGGCCAAATAAAAATAAGAATGTAACAGGCCTACATTAATTGGAAATACCAAATCCTCTTTGCCAATAATTGATGTTTTTGACAATATCTCTGGCTATCGCCGATACAAGATCATCGTCTTTCGACGCACTCCAACAAGGGGAGGTTATCGCGGGGCAGACAGCACGTTGACTGTTACGTCGTTTGGGCTGCCTTGTTGAGCGCAGTGACACTGAGAACATTATATTTAATTCACACACTTTACGCTCTTTTATTTTCCAAACGTAATAGGATTAGTCCAACGAATCGAATCGTTCAGTTTGTAATGCATGCCAAACCGAAAGCCTCGTACCGAAAGGTTCAATACGAATACGTGGATCGTTACACCCCTAGTGTAAATGTATGTTTCTGACCAACTGTTTGATGTTATTTCTAGCGAGAAATCAGTATTATAGTAATTGAATATTGGCTTAGATATCACCAAGCTCGTTCTATTTTGTTGTAGATCATTAAACCGTTACGCTGCCTCAGAAGTATGTCCGAAATCAGTTTCGTGAGGTGCCTTCATGCGCAAACGCCGCCTGCAAAGTCATTGCCAGATAACAACAAGCCAGCTGCCTAGGTTTTCCAATGCAGCCCTTGATTAGCTGGTTCAGGTGTGTGTATTAGAGTTAGAGCTAAACTGCAGGAAAGTGGCCCTCCAGGAGTAGGTTTGGACACCCCTGGTCTAGACGAAATTCCAACACAAATGGTAACAGGAGATGCATGTAAATGGCATGTTAAGAGCAGGTGTAAATAGTAATGGTGATCGGGTCACTGAAAACACATCTTAAAACCAGTTGGAAAAACCAGTTGGAGACATAGTCTTGTTTCATGGATGAATTGGAACTACTTCTTTGAGCTTTGCAGTGTCTTATTCAACAACAGAGAGAGTTGTTCATGTGAACAACAAAAGAAAACAGTAAGCAATGATACTAACCCATTGGGGGCGTGGCCAGTGTCTGTCTCCCTGCGAGCTGGGCGGGGCCAAGACCATCCAAAAACTCAGTGAACTGGCTGTCTGAAGAGATCTTCACTCCAGGGAAGATTAGACTTTGAACAGATAACGGACAGAACATCTATTAATCGGGTGCTAATAGCCTCTGACAAGACATCATCACTGACACAAAACCCGCCAACCAGCAATAGTGGTGATAGCATCATGTGATTTAGGAATACATGGACCATCGTATTCAGAAGTAGATTTTACAGTACTTACTTTCCAGGTTTTGCCTTTTCACTGTCTTCTGTGGTCTCTCGGCTGGGCTGCCGTGTCATCCTGCTCTTCATCTCGACTGCTAAACCAGTCTCTACGCTCCGCTGGATCGCCAGACGCACCGGCTTCTTCTTCTTACCCTCCTCTGAAAATGACAACAAGGGAAGGGAAGGGAAGATGAGTAAATGTGTGACACTTCTACAAACAGTATCTCGAGCACTTCTTGATTCTGAATCCAACAGCATAGTTTCTTGGTCTTGGTGTGACTCGGGAGCATTTGGACTCAGCCTTAAATCGGATCAAGTGCAGTGTTGAGTTCTACAAATCTGAGTACCAACTCACACACAAGGTCTCTCAGTGCAATCGTCTATCACGGTGTACTGCGGAGTGTCACGTGACACTGACGTGAAACCAGGCTTTATTCATACCATAGGAAACATTCAGAGCCTCTTCCACTTTCTGTCTTGTCTCAGACTCAACCTACTCGGGTCTCAGCCTGGACTCTGACTTGAATGAGCTGATCTCGGCTATAACACTGCCACTCCACACCTACTGCCATGGTTTGGGCAAACATATAGTCCCATCCCAAACTTGTGGCAGAAGAGTTGCCAGATGTCGACATGTCAAACCACCAAACAAACAGCAATGTTCTGAAAGAGCCACAGAGCAATAGTGTTCACGCTACAAATGGTTTCTTAGTGTTGTCTCTGCTCATTAAAGTGGGTCGGAGAAAGTATTTTAACATCTGAAAACATTACATATTTCACCCTTTAAGAAAAACACATCATTGACAACCACTGAATGAGATGCTTAAACAAAGACGTGTTATGACCAACAGGGGGCGTCAGTCTGCCACTCTGAGCAGCAGCACAGTCCTGAGTGTTCCATAGATCTATCTATCTATCTATCTATCTATCTATCTATCTATCTATCTATCTATCTATCTATCTGTCTATCCATCCATCCATCTATCTATCTATCTCTATCTATCTATCTATCTATCTATCTATCTATCTATCTATCTATTTATCTATCAGATTATGCATATATCCATCCATCTATCTATCAGATTATACACATATCTATCATCCATCCATCAGATTATACACATCTATCTATCTATCTATCTATCTATCTATTTCTATCTACTATCTCTATATTCCGATTTTATACACAGTCGAACCACCCCTCTATATGCTATCCTCCATCACTCCATCCAGCCATCCATTAGTATCTGATTTATGCATATATCCATCTATCTATCAGATTATACACATATCTATCATCCATCCATCAGATTATACACATCTATCTATCCATCCATCCATCCATCCATCCAGATTATACACATCCAATCAAAGCAGAGAAACCAACATAAATCACACATCATATACAGCTCTTCTGGCTTCCAGTTGGTCACAAACCATTCACAATGCAACGAAAAACAGTGCTAACAAAAAGCTTTCAAAAGAACTGGACATAGCAGCACCTGTCACACTCGGCATGTGGCTTCATTCTTACCTCTGTCTGTCTCGTCAAAGGAGTTCATGCAGGGGAAGTAGACGGTCAGTGCCTCGAAGGAGGCAGACAGGCTAAGCCGGCTCTGTGAGCGCTGCATTCGCATGCCGGGGAGAGCGGCGCTGCCATCCTGCCCTTGTCTGCCCATTTTACCACCCCAGCACCCTCAAACACCTCTAACAACACCGAAAGAGGATGGTAGACGAGTAGAGCTGATGCTGTGAGACGGTTTTGGAGAAACACGTTTGGTAGGGTTGTGCTCAAAGCCTCTCATCGGTAGCAGCCGCGAGTCTTATTAGTTCTCAGGTCGATATGCAGTGAGGATGACTGTCTGACTGCCTCCTCTGCAGCACGCTACCTCATCTGAAGGGTGGGAGGGGCAGACGGCGGCATGTGCGTGTGGCTCACAGATGATGTGGCCAATCAGAGGCAGATAAACTAAGAGACCCCTCAAACGCTTCTCCAGGAGACAGAGCTCTGCCTAGAGATATGTCCGCACACAAACACATGCACAAGACTTGCCTTCTGACTGCAGCTTCATCAGCCACTACATTGGCAATTATATTCACACAACAGTGTTGGGAAGTGGTTAAAAGTAGCAAAGCTACTAACTTGATTACATGTATTTAGTGGCGTGACAACAATTCAACTGTTTTCATGCAGCTTTTCTAGTAACAAGCTGCATTTTTCAATGAAATGCTACATGACTGCATTGTATTGTGGACACAGATGTACAGAAGAATGTACAGAATAAATGTTTCTTGAGCAGCAAATCAGCATATTAGAATGATTTCTGAAGGATCACGTGACACTGAAGACTGGAGAAAAGTTACCGGAAATTCACCTTTGATCACAGTAATACATTGCATTTTAAAATATGTTCAAATAGAAAACAGTTATTTTAAATTGTAATAATATTTTGCAATATTACTTGTTTTACTGTATTTTTGATCAAATAGCCTAAATGGAGCCTTGGTAAGAGACATCTTTCAAACAAACAAAAAATAAAAAAATACTTCTTTTATAAAGAAAATGAAGAAAATGCATTGAAAAGTTCTGAACGGTGTTCTATCTTGCATAAACTCTGCCCCTAAATGGCACAATTAATTATTGAATGATTAACACGTCAGTCAAGCTACTCTTCCTGTATAATTAGGTGGTTATTGTCCAGAATATGCTGCAAATAAGTTCAGACTTTCTGCGATCTTCATTAAACTGTTGATTACATTTTCTATTGTTCTTCATTAAACCACCACACTTGCACAAAACCTTGTCTTGCAAAGCTTCTGGTAAAAACATTGCAAAGTTAAGCTTAGTAAGCTTTACTATTAACAGCGTGACAATAGCAGTCTGATTTCATTACTGTACAGGCATGAGATGACAATAAAACCTGACATTTCAGTTCATGATGACGTTTCAGGCAAACAGACACTGCATGTACCTCAATGAAGACAGGACCTTAAGCTTAAATGTGAGACAAAATGTACACTCCTGTAGCTATAAATATCGTATTGTGTGTAAGCTGAAATCATCACCCCGCTCAATACCGGCTCAAAATAGAAACATCATGAACCTTCCTATTAAAGTCTGAAGAATACAGTCGTGACTCATACCACTGCTCAAACATGTCAGACAGTAACACAAATAATCCAGCAGAGCGCAACACTTCCCAGCACGTTTCTCTTGTATCGTTTCTTTTAAGTACACAATCCAACAAACTTAAAATACCATTTAAGTACTAAAAATAACTGGGTAGTTGAAATCTGTAATGTAAACCACCACCTAGTAAATATGCCGTCTATATTAAACACTAAGTTTGCAACAGTGCAGACACAGAAGACTCTTATCTGACATTAGACTCACTGTGTGGTCTCAGCATGTCAGAACAAACTAAAAGGATTCTGGTTTAAGTCACGGTCGCAGACAATGTGAATGCATAGAGGTAAAACACCTTTAGGGCTTTATGTCTTCAGATGTAAGATGCAGCAAGTACATGTGCATGCAAGCATTATAGTGTATAATGCATGACATGCTCCAAATCTTAAAAATTCTTTTTTTATTTTAATTAATTCCTGTGATCAAATCTGAATTTATTTCAGTCTTCAGTGTCACATGATCCGTCAGAAATCATTCTAATATGCAGATTTGCTGAAGAAGAAATCCGTCATTACTGGATAAAAAGCATTAATGTTTTTTTATGAAAAATTACCACAAACATTCTGTTGTGTGTGAAATGCAGTATAGCTATAAATGGAATACAGACAAAAATAAACCTGAAAGAATCTGTCTAACAAATAAATGAATTATTCCTCATTTCGGATTCATAATGCAAGACTCAGGGGGAGCTTTAATGCTCCAATAAATACATTGAATAACAACCAGGTGTTAAAATGGCTCTTTACCATGGTATCATGTGCTGAGATATTGGCTCGTGTTGACCTATGACCCACGGGAACAGATGGACATAGTGAGCAGTCAGTGTGTTATCAAAGGGTTAGTTCACCCAAAAATGAAAATTAGCCCATGAATTACTCACCCTCAAGGCTTCCTAGGTGTATATGACTTTCTTCTTTCAGACGAATCCAGTCGGAGTTATGTTAAAAATTGTCTTTGATCTTGCAAGCTGTTTAATGGCAGTCAGTGGATGTTGCAGTTCATCAGTCCAAAAGAAGTGAAATAAAGAGCATCCATCCATGATAAAAAGTGCCTCACATGGCTCCGGGGGGTGAACAAAGGCCTCCTGTAGTGAATCGATGCGTTTTTGTAAGAAAAATAACCATATTCAAAACGTAATAATCACTTTAATGTAGCTTGTGCTCACAGTTGTACACGGAAGCAGCTCCGGGCGGATGACGTATGAGGTCGGCTTTGCGCATTCGCCGCTCAGAAGTGACGAATGCGGAAGTGCAGCGTAGAGATCAAAACAAAACAACGGTCACTAATTAGAAGTATAAAACGAGGATTTGTAAAGAAGAATGTCGGAGGATTTTGATATAAGCCAAGAGGAGACTTGTTTTCCTTTGCTAAAGTAAGGAAACTTTGCTTCCTTTGCTCCTGTAAACAAACGTTGGTTTTCACGAGACTCACCGGCACATGTGCAACGCCGACATCTTACGTCATCCTCCCGGAGCTGCTTCCGTGTACAACTGTTGCCGCAGGCTAGATTAAAGTGATTATTACGTTTTGAATATGGATATTTTTCTTACAAAAACGCATTGATTCGCTACAGGAGGCCTTTGTTCACCCCCCGAAGCCGTGTGAGACACTTTTTATTATGGATGGGTGCTTTATTTCACTTCTTTTGGACTGAAGCAATGCAACACCCGCTGAGTGCCATTAAACAGCTTGGAAGATCAAAGTCAATTTTTTATATAACTCCGATCGGATTCATCTGAAAGAAGGAAGTCATATACACCTAGGATGATTTGAAGGTGAGTAAATAATGGGCTAATTTTCATTTTTGGGTGAACTATCCCTTTAACAGCTGGACCACACGGACTGTAAACGCAAGTCCATTATTCCACAACAAGTGGTTTACACAATCCTGTAAAACAGCCGTTGACAGGGTGTTTAGAAAGGCCAGGCGACTGAGCAAAGAGCTTTGGGAACATTTTCACGATCCTGTTTTTCATTTATCACTTCCAAACCCTAGTAAACTGCCTACCTAAACAGCATTTTAAGGCTATTTTAGATTACAGGCCCTATTATACCTATAGGTGTTCACAACTCTACAGGCTGTTTTAAAATGTAGGTAGTCAAAATTGTGCTACACCATAATATTTGACAAAAATGCACAATTTTAGCCAGTATTTACATGTTATATTTTTAGTGCTTACAGTACCATGCCTTTAGCTTAGCAAAGTGCTAATGGATATTGGTGTGCACTATTTGTATGGTGTATAATGACGCCAATGTTTTCTGAAAGCCACTTTGGTTGTTTGTCAAGCTACAGTACAAGATTCTTTTTGCAATAGGTTCATTCACAGGAACCATTCGAATGAACTGATTCATTAAGCTAATGAGCTAAGCTAATGAGCTCCTTTGGCAATGAAAATAACACAAAACTGACAATACAAACAGCAATAACTGGAAGTAGTTACTAGTGGTGTGTGTTGAATGTGAAAAGTGAAAAGCTGTGTGTTTGTGATTAACAAATATATTATTAAGATTAAGGAAGCGTTATCCTAGATTATGAACTCATTTTGGCCAGCGATGGTTTAACGTTAAAAACATCTTAATGATGATTTTGTGGATTACTTGTGATGTTTTTATTAGCTGTTTGGACTCTCATTCTGACGGCACCCATTCACTGCAGCGGATCCATTGCTGAGCAAGGGATGTAATGCTACATTTCTCTAAATCTGTTCCCGTGAAGAAACAAACTCATCTACATCATCTTGGATGGCCTGAGGGTGAGTACATTTTCAGCTCATTTTAATTATTGGATTAATTATTTCTTTAACGTTTTAGTGATTCTGCCGAAACTCGACTGCAAGACTGTTGATACCGTGGAAGAAATAATCACTCTAAAAGTGAGAGACAGCTGTACAATGTGGACAAATTACCTGCGCAAATCAGCAACAGTGCCACACGCAGCATTTATAAAAACAGCCATCGCAACTCTGGATCCATTTACAGGCATGGCATTGGCAAAAATACACTTTACAAACTACATATACACACACCAGATATGATTATTTTGCAGTTCTGCTTTATTTCCAGTCCATTAGTATAAACTGGTATTAGTATACTCAATGTAGATGTAAAAGTAAATAGCTTCTAGGAACAGCATCTTATCTCTCTGAAGAAAAACAGTGTGACCCATTAACACCAGGTCCCCATTACCAGACTGAACTAATGACCTTCAATGGCCAGAAACAAACACACCGTATGACCACAGCCAATGATTCACTGACAAAAGCCACTGGACTGGTCAGAAAACTATTACTAGTGCTGTTTGCTAAAACAGGTATCTCATCCCACATGTTTGTCAATAAATTCTGCTTCATCTGACAAAGATATTTTATCTTCAGATGATAAAATGAGTGGGGAAAAATGCTTTTATTGTAGCATAACATCACATAGACCTAAATATGGGCTCCTTTGAGTTGAACCTGTAAACAACCAGCTATTAACCACTCAGAACACACTTAAATGCCCTCGGCAACCACGAAATCATGCCCACAACACCCCACCATCACGTCTGCTTGGGCAAGCACTGATCTCAATTTCTTCAGATATTGTAAAAATCTAGTTTCAATCAAATCAAAAAGTTTGTATCTAATATTAAGGATCATTATGCCATACTGACGTACAAAGCCAGTGTATCTATCCTCCTCCAGACTCTGTGTGTCTGTGTGTGAAAATCAGAGGAATGAGGAGATGTATTTTTAGCTGTATATGACTGATCTGGCAGGAAACAGAAAGGAGACAATCTTTAAATACGTGAGGAACGAGCACTGGGAGTGAGAACGAGCATGTTAAGTATGGAATCATGTTGATCTGAACAGCGGGAGAGTGAATCATTACTGCAGCAGCTCTGATGCCACAAAAATATTCTCTGACCTGTTGTAAGAGATTCTGGTGGAGGTACCACCTGCATGACTATTTTCCTAAACACAAAATAAGATATTTTAAAGGGCTCATATGAAGCAATTTCAATTTTTCCTTTCTCTTAGGAGTGTTACAAGCTCTTGGTGCATAAAGAAGATCTGTAAAGTTGCAAAGACTAAAGTCTCACATCCAAAGAGATATTCTTTATAAAAGTTAAGGGTCAACCACACCTACCTAAAACGTCTCGTTCTAACACGCCCCCACATGTCTATGTCATTATGGAAGATTTGCATAATGCCGCCCCAATTGTTCACGCAAAGTAACTTTTATTCTCGCTGTAGTATTGTTGCCGCCGCTGCCATGTCATGAAGGCGCTGTGTGCTTCGTTGTGAACGCGAAACTACTTTGTTTGGACTTCCAAACGAGACGATATCCGCTTCGTCATGCCTAGAGCTGAGCTGTGCTGGTCGCTGAGGGAAATACAACAACTTCGTGCTGTGGATCGCGTATCGGCTTTCACCGTGGACGAAGCGGAGTCCAGCCCCGGGTCGTCACCCGTGGTTGCCGCAAGCCTGCCGGCCGCACCGTTCTCAAGCCCACCCGCCTCTGCTCACTCTATCCCTCCGGTCGTTCCTCACTTTATCCCCCTGACTCTGCTCACTCTAGGCCGCGGTGTGACGCTGTGTTTCGTTGTGAAAGCGAAACTACTTTGTTTGGTCTTCCAAAAGTGGACACGACTAGAAATCAGTGGTTAAGTTTTTACAACACTGTTCCAGAACAGTTTTAACCCAAATATTCAGATGTGTGCATTTTGTGGAGGACTGTTTCCTGATCCTTGTAGAGTAACGTTAGACTACAATGCTGGCTGTTCTGACTGACAGACTGTAAGTAAGTTTTTATATTTCCCAAGAGTTTTTATTTTTTATATTTAAAGAAAGTTTTTTGAGCAGTGTAGAGTAGCACTTGTTGTTTGTCATTTCTCCGATCACAAATGCAGACATGGTTTTATGTTTACGCGATGCAACGCAATGCGTAAAAAGACAGTACAAGCATTATAATCCTAAATTAGGGCCCAACTTGTGCAAACGAATGCCTCGTTTATAATGGGTTTTCGTGTTTTTGAATCGTTGCTCCGGCCGGACACAGCAGCAACAGTATGTGAGGGGCGTAACATTTCCGTCACACGCTTGATGAATTCGGCCAATCACAACACACTGGATAGCTGGCCAATCAGTGCACACCTCGCTTTTTCAGACCGATGGGCTTTGTAAAAATCAACACGTTTCAAACAGGCGGGGCATAGAGGAGAAACAATAATGTACAGTATGTGGAAAATAATGTGTTTTTTGAACCTTACACCGCATAAACACATTTCATTACACCAAATACCCAAATAATGTTCTTTTTAGCAACATCAGAATGAACGCCTTTACAGAATGTTGGTAACCAAATAGTTTTTGTAATTATTACCACTGAATGGACAATAAACACTTCTCAAAATATCTTCTACGTTCTACAGAAGAAACTCATACGGGTCTGGAACGACATGAGGGTGAGTAACTGATGACGGAAATGTACTTTAAAACTTTTAATTTGGCATTACTACAAAGTGCACGAGTGTGTTAAATAGATAGTTCACCCCAAAATGAAAAATGTTGTAATCATTTACTCATTTACAAGTTGTTCCAAACCTGTAAATTGCAAACCTGTATCTTCTGAACACAAAAGAAGACATTTTAAATAATGTTGGTATTAAACAGTTGATGGTAGCCACTGACTTCCATAGTATGTAATTTTTTTAATTATGGAAGTTAATGGCTACCGGCAACTGTTTGAATGCCAACATTCTTCAAAAAAATGCCCCCCTTTCTTTGTGTTCCGCAAGGACTGGACTCATACAGGTTTGGAACAAGTCCAGGGTGTGCAGTGCTTAATTTGTAATTTGTTAAAATTAAATTAAATTACATTTTTAATTTAATAAAATTTCGAGGTCCCGGAACAAAACGGGGTGACCGTCGCGGCAAGCGGATATTAGGCATCCGCTCAGTTAGTTCCAGTGCCGCCGCTTGCATTTCTTGGTAAAATATAGGTTTGTGTACGTTTTATTTAATCTATAAAACAGTTTATTGTAAATCATTTTATTTTATGCAAAGCAAACTAAAGGGACAAGATGTCAGTCACCTAAACGAGTCACATCAGTCTTTTCGCAACGATTAATTGTTTAATTTTTACTTATAAAATTCTTATTAAATGAGTTTAAATGTAAGAAATATTGTATACATGTTTGGTCAAATATGTTGCATTAAGAACTGTATTTAACAAAAATAAAGGCAATTATCTTCTAAACGTGGTTGTGTGTAATATTTTAACTTTTGAGGTTGTAATTATCTGTAAGTACCTGTTCATGTACCCAGAGAAAAGCTAGTATTTTTGTAACCAAACAAACAGAAGAAAGAAAGAAGAAAGAAAATAAAAGAGAGAATTCACCCATTGTACCCATTTCCGATTAACGCTTTCCTTCCCCTCACACACACCCACACTAACACACACACACACAACACACACCCACCACACACACACACACAAAATAAGTGTCCACCAATTACAGATGTAGCTTATTACCATGGAAATAAAACCTGGCATTGATAACACGCATATCTAATTTCATACTTTTATTATCATTTTATATTTAAAGGGGATAAAGTTATTGACATTATCATACGTGCTTTTTCATGAAATATGCATGCTGTAAAACAGCATGAACATCTTTCATTGGTGCGTGAGGAGAGGGATCTGCCAAATTAGGCGCCCTATCCAGATCCAGCTTGTTCCGGCACAAATTAAGCCCTGAGGGTGCGTAAATGACACAAATGTGCAGTATGTAATATTGACAACTAATGGTTGAAATGGGCATTGCAGTCCAAATTCAAAATACTGAAGAGAGCTGTCTCTCCCGCTCCCTCCTCCTTAGACTCAACGCTCACGCGGGTTGCCAGATTGAGGACACAACAAGAACGAGCGCAATTGACAATTGAAGGCAATGAGCCCTACTTTGTAAGTTGAGTTGATTTTTCTGTGTTTTCCTCTGGTCATAGAGGTTTTTTAGATGGATGCTGAGGCTTTTTAGATCTGGTAGAATCTGCGATCTCTGATCCAGTTTGTTTGCTGGCATCGATGGCTGCAATATGCTGTGTTTTTCACCAACTGGCAACCCGGGGTGTCAAAATACTATTGGGTAAACTGGCAGTGGGCGGAGTCACACAGACCAAAACAAAAACAGGCATTCCGACATGGAACACACATTTAACAGCAGAATAACTGGCTGCAGCACTGTTTTTCTGATGTGAACCTGGCATGTTTCCTAAATATCTGCAAACATATTATGGTATTTTTATGCCTTAGTACAGTCAAAACATTACATACAAACCTAGTCATAAAAGGGAATGCATGCAAGCATGTTGTCCGATTGTACACACTTTACACAAAGCCAGAGAAACGCTGTGTTCTTTCCAGCACAGATGCGTCACTCAAGCTGTTAGCTTATATGAACTGAAATAGTGCTCATTTGCATCCATTATGTCAACTCACCAGTCAAATCAAAGCAAGCGCTGCAGGAAGTTCCTCCAGCAGCAAAGCCCTTTTAAACCCAACAGTCTTCCTTCAACAGACAGCAACAGGGCATCTGTGAGGGTAATTTACCCCCTCGCACGCTGTAAATGCTGTAAACTTTATCTAAAGGGAAGCTTTGACCAGTGTGTCTGATCACAGATTTCACCGCACGACCACACAGAGCATCCGATTCAATCCATCTCATCCCAGCAGGTCTTTATGAGGCAGAGCGGGGCGCGAGGCATGATTACACCAGTGGGACCCCTGAATCCTGCCTGTGAGCTGTAGAGAGGGACATGCGCTTCCTCAAAGCTAGCTCATATCACTGCGTGTGTGTGTGTGTGTGTGTTCAGATGGGCTACTCACTGGGTCACGACTTCCACCACGGAAAAAGTGAATGACAAGGTGCTTTTCTCAGAAAGAGAGAGAATAGGAGGTCATTTTGGGACGTTAAAGGAATATTTTTTTCAAAGACTTTTTTTTAAAGGTAAAGTTTCAGTTTTTTCCTATAACACTTTATTAGTGATGAGTAGTTCTTTAATTTGCAGTTATTTATATTAGTAGGATCAATGATAAAGAAAATCCTTTAAAAAAACGGAAATTTTTTGTATTTATATTGGTTTTATATGGTTTTTCAAAACTTTGATGCTGCATATTAAAGAGATAATTCTTTCAAAATATTTATAACTGAAAAGCAATGAATATTCTCTCATCATTTACTCACCATTATGTGGTTCCAAACCTGTATAACTATTCTGAAAAATGTTTTATGTCATGTGGTGTAACCAAGTAAAAAAAATTTATATATATATATATAATTATTATCTTATATTTTGAACACATTAGTGTATATAGTACATCGTAATCTTTTTTATACATATGAAAATATCAAGTTTTTGCGTAGATGCACCATGTGACATTTTGCAACCTAAATGATGCTTGGTTTATCACAAAAAAGGTACATTTTTCTTGACTGTGGGGCCCTGCAGGTGCAATCTTCCTGTTTTAGGTTTTTTTCTGCATGGTAGTTGCACCACATGACTTCTACATGAGTTTCTACTGGCAGTGATTATATATATATTACACAGGGCTGTAAAATGAATGAACACAGACCTATTCAGATTCAGTTTTATGAATAAATTGTACCAGTTTGACTGCATGGTCCAACTGGATCCTAATGATCCTGATTGATCTGAATGGCTGAGCTGTATGCTCAAAGCCAGCTCTTGCATAACAGTGTAGAACAATATAAAAATATCATGTTGTGCTGGTACAAAAGCAACAGTTGCATCAGATGGGATGTACTGTTGGTAATGGAAAGACTGACTTTACTCTATATGGATGGAACCAAAGTTTCCAAAAGGGGGTTTCGCCAGTAAATGCCATAGAAGAACCATTTTTGGTTCCCCAAAGATCCTTTCAGTGATCGGTATGATCTTAGTATGAAGGACATTTTAATATTCTAAAGAACCTTTTTTCTATTATAAGAAACCTTTTGTACAATGGAAAGAATCCATGGATGTTTAGGGTTCACGATGGAATCATAAATGCCAATAAAGAACCTTCATTTTTAATTGCAATTGAAAAGATTGACATGCGATCCATGATGGTGTTGGCAGCAGTGCAGCTGCCACGTCGTAGTCCGAATATCAAAATGTGACAGACCTTGAGACGACCAGACCCCGTTCATCTCCACAATAACAAACACTGTGGCCTAGAAAAACATTCAGGCTTGTTCACGGTTCCTCCACATCTATCTGAAGAGCGGCACGTGAGAGCTTCTGCTCAAAGCCACTGTGCTGATAAACGCCGTATTAAACACAACAGACTAACTCTCACTGACAGAAACAGAGAAACCACATCATAGTGGACTGGACTGTTTAAACAGGCTGAATCGGTGCCTATTGATTGCATGACCTGCATTTACAACAGAACTGAATGCTCTGCAAAATACCTCATCCAAACATGGCCTTCTCTTTATCTGTTATTTAGGTCATCAGCAAAACATCGTATCCACCAGACATCCTTATTCACGGTAAATTAATAGAGTTTTACGTGGGTGTGAACTACATAAAGTTAAACTTGCAAGGCCATCTCCCAAAACACTACACTGCAAAAAAGATTTTCTTAGTATTTTTGTCGTTTTCTAAGTTAAAATCTAAACATTCTTGAATCAAGATGCATTTTCTTGAGGAGCAAAATGGCTTATGATGTTAAGTCTTATGTTCTAAAAAATGTATCTATATTATTTTTACTATTATATATTATACTATTTTTATTTGATCTACATGTATTTTATATATTTTTTAATATTTTGTTAGTTCTTGCTTAAATCAAGAAAAAGTATCTGCCAATGGAGTAAGAAAAATGATCTTAATTCAAAGGCAAAACAATATTATTTTTGATTGCCACATTGGTAGATATTTTTGCTTGTTTTAAGGAAAAACTAACAACATTTTGATATTTTTTTTCTGAAAACAAGACTTAATATCTTAAGCCATTTTGCATCTTCAAGAATGATTAGATATTTGTACTGAAAACAAGACAAAAATACTAAGAAAGAAAAAGAGAATTATATACATTAAAGTTTGGGGTCAGTTAGAATTTATTTTACTTTTAAGTAAATACTATTTTTTTATTCAGCAAGGATGCATTAAATTGATCAAAAGTGACAGTAAAGACATTTACAAAAGATACAATGTTGCAAAATATTTCTGTTTTAAATAAATAATCTTCTTTTGAACTTTCTATTCAACAAAAAAATCCTGAAAAATGTATCACAGTTTCTACAAAATATTAAGCAGCACAACAACATAATAATGTTTCTTGAGCAGTAAATCAGCAAATTAGAATGATTTCTGAAGGATCATGTGACACTGAAGACTGGAGTAATGCTGAAAATTCAGTTTTGATCACAGGAATACATTACATTTTAATATATATTCAAACAGAAAACAGATATTGTAAATTGTAATAATATTTCCACAATATTACTATTTTTACTGCATTTTTGATGAAATAAACAAGCCTCTGTGAGCACAAAAATGGTTTTAAAAAGGACTAAATTTCTAAATGGAAAAAAAAAAAAAAAAAAAAAAAAAAAAAAAAAAAACTAAAAAAAAAAAAAAAATAAAAAAAAAAAAAAAAAAAAAAAAATAGCCCTTTATCTGTCATCTGAACTTTTTTAATTAAAAAGCCTCCACGATATGGTTTACAAGCAAAATATGGTTTATTAGCAATGCTTATAAACAAAAATATAAAATGCATACTCGCCACAGAGATTTCCATGACCGTGGGAATCATGCCCGTGAGAATTGAACTGTAAAAGTTGTCCAGGGGTGGCCTGCTATGTTTTGGATGCTTCCCTAGAAAACTTCTCAACTACAGTAGCTTAACCATTAAAACTAGCATTGTCAACCTGCATCACCAGCACTGAACCAACATGTAAAACCATTCTGGGGTGTGTTCTTCGAGAGCTGTAGTTCCAACCACGTAAGTTTGTGATGCTGTTTGTGAAGTTTCGGGAAACACCGAATCGTTGAACTATGTTGGTAACGACAGAACTTGCGATCCCAGTTGGTTAACAATACTTTTAGGAAACGCACCCCTGGTCGTTTTAGCAGGGAGCTTCCATAAAGTTCTCCACACGTTTGTGTTTGTGTACCAGCTCAGTTCACTCACCCTCCGGGCCCAGCTGGGAGGTGCTTTGACTCTTCTTCCCCAGTCCCACCATGGCGGCCATCTTGGCTCCGAAGCTGGAGCGCCTCTTCTTGTCGTCGTCCTCGTCGTCGTTCCTGCCCAGCGAGCACATGTCTCCACCCACACTGGAGCTCTTGGTGATGTTGGAGCCCGGGGTGGCCGTCTGAGCCCTGTGTTTCATTTTAGATGTTAACTCACTGTCAGCCATGTCAGGTGCAGGAGATACAGGAAGAGGAAAGGAGAGGAGGACAGGCACAGGGACAGGAAGAGAGAGGAAGGGACAGGATTCAGCTACAGGATGTAGGAGAAGGGTGAAGGACAGACACACGGGTACAACATACACAAGACGGGACATCTACTGAGGAGCATAAGCATGACCTGCATCTATGGAGAGCTGCAGGAATTATGTATTTTTGTATGCCAAAACCCAGAAATGAGTTAATAAAGCGGATAGTTCCGGTCCTTGATTCTGATTGGCTGAGTCGCGTTCAACGCTGTTGTAAATTACTCTACAAACACACACCTTTGTTTACATACAAATTTGTCTGTTGCTCGGCAAACACTTTGTTGCAACCACAACTGTTTCTGAGGAACTACGTTGTTTGGTGGAAGAATACTGTTTTTATTAATATCATTACACTTTATTTGCTCGGTTTTATTTTGTGAAACCTATGGAATAACCGTTTTATAAAAGCAATAAACCCCGTGAAGCCGTGGTTTAGCAGGGAATTTGATAACAGCTAAGGGCGTTATAAATTCACTGTAACCACCATTTTTTTAGCTCCGCGTCGTGCCGTAACAACGCCCCTTAGCTGTTATAAATAGGGCTGGGTATCGTTCAAAGATTTTCGATATCGATACCGATACCTTGATTTTGATACCGGTTCCTGAACGATACTTTTTTATGAAATCAATTTTAACAAGATTACGTTATCTAAAAAAAAAAACTTTGGTTTTATTTTTCAGCTTGTTGATGTTTATACAGACTCAAAGCCACTGCACAAAGGAACAACATGTAACAAACAAAAAATCAGTGCAAATAGTTTTAATAAATCTCAAATGGTCTTCAGTTTACACATCTGTTACATTTACACTAGTTAGTGTTCGTTTTAAATGCATAGCTCAGACAGAATCATGATTTTTATTTATTTTCTACTGATTTACTGATGAGCATTAGCAGCTTCCAGCGCTGTCTGCTTGTGCTCTCTCTTCCGTGATCGCTGCTCTGACTCAGAGGTTATAATATATTTAATTTCATCAACAATACATGGCCAAAACACACACGGCAATCGGAAGTTATTACAAAAACTTGATGGTGGTTTAAAGTGAGTTTGGAGTAAAAGCGGAATAAAAATCTTATTTATTGTCTTATGCAGGGGTTAAATGTAAGTTTTTTTTTTTGGGGGGGGGGGGGGGGGGGGGTGCTCTATGGTATCGAGCTTATATCTATGTATATAAATATATGTATTTGTATATATATATATTATATTAATATATATTATATGTGTGTGTGTGTGTGTGTTTTGTTTTTTGTGCAAATGATTTATTCTATTCCCACTAATCTCATTAATACTTTCATTTCAAATTCTTACATTTGATCTATAAATTCAATTGACACTGAAAAATACAACTGCATTAAATAATTATTATGAGATTATTTTAAATATTTTTTAATATACAAACAAGAAATGATGGTGGAAATGATACTTTTCAACTAAATTAAAACGCCAGTAGGTGCCAGTAGTAAGCGTTTAATGAGTGAGTCATTGAGTCATTCAACCGATTAGTTCAAACAGCTGATTCCTCGGATTGTTTATGGCATTGTTAATGAAACTTTGACTCAACCGTTCTTTCAAACGGCAGATTCATCAGATGTTTATGCGTGGGCTAATGAAACTTTGACTCGACCGATTCGTTCAAAACACGGAATCATTCAGCAATGAATCTGCTGGTTGCTGTGAGATGCGCTGTTTCTGCCTAAAATGTAAGTGACCTAATATTATTGTATTTGCTTATTGAACTGTTTATAGAACTATTAAACAGTCGTAATGGTGAAAACGTTGTGTGATGTTGCCTAACTAACTGTATTTTAAATATAAAACTTTCCATTTTGAATTTTTACCTCAGGATGCTGAGTTTCTTAGTGTTGTGTGTTTTGATTTCTCCTGGAGAGGCTGCGGGAGCCTCGCCTCAGCAGCGCAACCTTATACTGTCAATAGATGCATTATATACATTAGATATCCTCTATTCGCCACTTACTCTAAATGTAAGAAAATCTGATTAATATTGTGTTTTGGTGTTTACATAGTTATTTTTGGTTACTGATGTTTTAATCATGTTACTTGTCTGGCGTTAATGAAGAGTTAATGTCAAGCCCTGGAGTCTATAAGTGCCGGGGATCAGCCCCAGACGGCCCCCGGCCCAATTTAAACCCTGGTCTTATGTAGGATGATGCTACAGTGTGCATGAATGGTCACTTAACACGCGCTTTCGGTCTGTCATTTGTTGGAGATAGTGGAAAGCCGGCTTGAAATGCAGTGGAAATGCCAGTATGATGAGGATTGTTTTCATTTTAAAACAAAAGTGCACCGGTGTAAATGTAGCCTTACAGCTACGGGGGTTGGGACGCATTCACACTAAATCCTCACTTGTGAGCCACATCTCTGGGTGTCACAGTCGTGGACCGACTGTGCAGACCTATCGGTGTATTAGGCTATAGTACCACGAGCAGACTGCTCCGTACGTTTTCGCATCGCTCTCGCGGATGTCAAACACTGATCGATCTGCGCTTCACTGACGTTGATGAGATTAACCCCTTAGGTATCGAAATTTGGTACCGAATGACGAGACGTTTTTCGATACTCGATAGTATCGAGGCAATTCGGTCGGTACCTAAAAAGTATCGAACTCGATACCCAGCACTAGTTATTAGATTCCACCTGTAAACCACGGCTCTTTGGCTTATTGCTTTATTTTATCACTGTCCTGAAGTCCCGGGATTTTTGAATTGGTTTTTGGTTAAATGGCTAAAATAAGGCCTGTTTTTAACACAAGCTCAATATATTTTCACATCTTATTCTATGACAAAATACATCAGTAATACCCTCTTGTGATTTTTTTAAAGCTTTTCCTTTGTCTTGAAAAAGGTGTTAGCCGACAAGTGTCTAAATTGGACTACAGAGGTTATTGAGGACATTAAAGGTGCAGTAGGAGATCTTGGAAAATGCTAACTTTAGCCTGATAGCACTGAAAGCGAACGTCCCACCCTCCCTGCAATCACCGTCCAAAGCCACGCCCCCTGAACGCATTTACGCTCACAGACCAGAATACCAGAGACAACATTACTACAATAGGCTACATCAGGTTCCCAATTCCAGCACATGTTCCGAAGTGAGTAAACTTCAACGGATTTCCCTGCTCAGGGAGTAAGGAGCAATGAACACTGTGTAGGGATCATATCGATCGGAACACAGTTCATGCACGTAGCTCACTTCTAACGAGCTGGCACGAGGACTAGATTAACCGCTGGGCTACATCATGTGTCATTCACCGGTGAGAAATCTTTAAAAGTACTACAATACCAGGAAGGAAGATCGGGTTGTTGATGTTTGTCTGCCATTCTCGCTCTGTCTGCACAGCGTGCGTGAACGCGCTGATGACGTATCCTGTCTGCGCGAACCGGGTGCGCAGAGGTATGCTAATACATACGTTGACAGGCAGGTAGGAAAGCATATTAAAATGCTCGGACCGAGCATTTTGATTGGACGAACATTTCTTGATCGTACGCCTTCCACAGAATATATAAATACAGACAAATACATATAGACCACTTAACTTAATGATTGCTATCGGGATGTGAAGAGACTTTCAACCAGCATAACAAAAAATGTTTCTGAAGACAATCACCTATTGCACCTTTAAATATCATCACACCGAACAGATAAACTCATCTGATCACTAGTCGCTTTCACAGCCTCATTATGTTTATAATCTTGCTCTTGTAAACTATTCTGACTCAAACTTTCAGAGAAAATGTTTTTAAATAGAGATGGTGTAGTTTGTTTATAGCCTACTTGAAGCCTAGGCTTCACAATTCATAGAAGTGTTCATTTGTGAAGATTATATGACGAAAAAAACATGCAAAACATGTAAAACTCATAAACTGGTTACAGAGCTTATTTTTTGCAATTATCCAAAAGCCAATGGAAAATCCTTGGAACCAGGCTGATGCAAACATTTATGGGTTGGTCAACAAAAACACACCCATAGCACCTAACAAGAGAAATTCATGAAAATTGGACAACTCTGTGGGTCCTGAGACCTGTCTGAGCCTGTTTTTGCACATCAATCTGTCAGCAAAAGCACCAAACAAATAAAAACGACCTTAAAATCTAGACGGCTTTAGAATTTCTCAAATACAAGTGCATCTCAATAAATTAGAATGTCGTGGAAAAGTTCCTTTATTTCAGTAATTCAACTCAAATTGTGAAACTCGTGTATTAAATAAATTCAATGCACACAGACTGAAGTAGTTTAAGTCTTTGGTTCTTTTAATTGTGATGATTTTGGCTCACATTTAACAAAAACCCACCATTTCACTATCTCAACAAATTAGAATGGTGACATGCCAATCAGCCAATCAACTCAAAACACCTGCAAAGGTTTCCTGAGCCTTCAAAATGGTCTCTCAGTTTGGTTCACTGGGCTACAAAATTATGGGGAAGACTGCTGATCTGACATTGTCCAGAAGACAATCATTGACACCCTTCACAAGGAGGGTAAACCACAAACATTCATTGCCAAAGAAGCTGGCTGTTCACAGAGTGCTGTATCCAAGCATGTTAACAGAAAGTTGAGTGGAAGGAAAAAGTGTGGAAGAAAAAGATGCACAACCAACCGAGAGAACCGCAGCCTTATGAGGATTGTCAAGCAAAATCCATTCAAGAATTTGAGTGAACTTCACAAGGAATGGACTGAGGCTGGGGTCAAGGCATCAAGAGCCACCACACACAGACGTGTCAAGGAATTTTGCTGCAGTTGTCTTATTCCTCTTGTTAAGCCCCTCCTGAACCACAGACCACGTCAGAGGCGTCTTACCTGGGCTAAGGAGAAGCAGAACTGGACTGTTGCCGGCATGGCCAAAGTTCTCTTTTCAGATGAGAGCAAGTTTTGATTTCATTTGGAAACCAAGGTCCTAGAGTCTGGAGGAAGGGTGGAGAAGCTCATAGCCCAAGTTGCTTGAAGTCCAGTGTTAAGTTTCCACAGTCTGTGATGATTTGGGGTGCAATGTCATCTGCTGGTTTTGGTCCATTGTGTTTTTTGAAAACCGACGTCGCTGCACCCGTTTACCAAGAAAGTTTGGAGCACTTCATACTTCCTTCTGCTGACCAGCTTGTGAAGATGCTGATTTAATTTTCCAGCAGGATTGGGCACCTGCCCACACTGCCAAAAGCAGCAAAAGTTGGTTAAATTACCATGGTGTTGGCGTGCTTGACTGGCAGGCAAACTCACCAGACCTGAACCCCATAGAGAATCTATTGGGGTATTGTCAAGAGGAAAATGAGAAACAAGAGACCAAAAAATGCAGATGAGCTGAAGGCCACTGTCAAAGAAACCTGGGCTTCCATACCACCTCAGCAGTGCCACAAACTGATCACCTCCATGCCATGCCGAATTGAGTCAGTAATTAAAGCAAAAGGAGCCCCTTCCAAGTATTGAGTACATTTACAGTAAATGAACATACTTTCCAGATGGCCAACTATTCACTAAAAATGTTTTTTTATTGGGTCTTATGACTATATTCTAATTTGTTGAGATAGTGAATTGGGTTTTTGTTAAATGTGAGCCAAAATCATCACAACTAAAAGAACCAAAGACTTAAACTACTTCAGTCTGTGTGCATTGAATTTATTTAATACACGAGTTTCACAATTTGAGTTGAATTACTGAAATAAATGAACTTTTCCACGACATTCTAATTTATTGAGATGCACCTGTAACTTGATGTTACTATACACAGATCATTTGATGAGACATACGAGTTCTTACTGAATTATCTTTTTTTTTTGTAGATTTTAGTATTTTGCACAGTCTTACCCTATAGTGAAAAAATATACTAAAATGTATTTGAAATAAATGTATTTTGTGCCAAGTATACTGCAAATACATTTACATATTTACTTAATAAAAATACCCTGCAATTGTACTGTTGGTATACTAAACTAGTATAGTTAAAGTCTGCTAAATTGGAACTACTAATTTTGTACTTAATGCAGTTTAATCGTGCGGAAGTAGTCCAACTAAAGATGAACCGAAGTATATCTGATTGTGCTAAAGTGGAACTATTGCAAGTATACTTCAGGTACTGTACACTTTAAATAGCTTGCATTTAAAGACCAACATTATACCGAAATCATAGAATCCTTATTAAACGTGTTTTAGATATGAAAACACATTTTATGCATAATATTAAGAAATGTGGAATAAAAAAGTTTCATTCTAATTTTATATCAGTAAGTCAATAAGGTGTTAATGGATTTGAAGCGTACTTAGTATGAAATAAATGCATTTTAAATCTTTTTTTTTAATTTTACTAGGGTAATGGTGTCATGAGGTGTAAAGACTGTGCTGCTGTGTCTATTTTGATCTGCCATAACAGACTGCTGTAAAAAATAAAAACTGCTCTAGTATAAAGTCAGACTCTACACCATTAATTTAACCAATCAGAATTAACTATTTTAACTGAAAAGGTTGAATTTAGCATATCTTATAGAAAGGTCAGTATGTATAGAGACTGTAAGTATCTATACACAGAGACACAGTTTGCAGATAGCTTATATAATGACCTATTTAGATGACATGAGACAAGCTCTCGAGTCAAACACGGAGAAAATAATGAGACGGTGACTCATCAAACTCTCTTGAGAAAATATGAGAGGACGGATTTAGGATACAAACATGAGATCTGATCCTGTGCCACTGACCCGTCTGACTAATAGAAACCACAGATTACTGTGTGTGTTTTCTGTGAACGGCACGTTTTTAGCTGATTTTATTTTTCTGTGTAGGTTTGTATTTACCATATAAAATACTATTGGAGGAGACTTTTTCATTGACACTGAGCTGAAACATTTGTACGGCTGTGACGACAAAGATGAAGCTGTTTCTATGAAAACTGTATCTTCTAGCCTCATCTTTGCTCTGAATGTTAAAGTCTTCATCAGGCAGGATCACCTGACATTAAACACTGTAACACTTAGACACGGACTCAAATGTATCGTGCTATTTATTATTTTAAATAAGCCTCTACAACCTGATATTGCTTGTGATGTGGATATTAAAAGTTTTCAGTAAGTACTATTATTGTAGCTGTGCAAACAATTGTCTATAACTTGATAAAATAGTCTCAACAAACTTCTATTCTTGAAATATTGTACTTGGAATTTTAGACAAGGTTTCTGAGCAAAAAAAAAGACAATTTTACAACCTACTAATTTTCTCCATTTTACAACCTCCATTTCATCTTTTCTTGGCACTTAACCTCAAGCTGCAGCAGCTCAGTGCTTCGGTGGAAACTCCGGAAAGCAATGAAGAGGAGGAGATAACATGCGCAATAACAGACAGGAAATGACCTTGCCTGGCTTTGACAACAGCATCTGACTCTATGAATGAGATTCCCCATCATTAACCCAACATGAATGACCAAAAGAGACATAAAATGTTTTCAAGAGCACGGCCGCTACTTTGAAATGATCGTAACCTAATAAAAATGCGGTCTGCAGTACATCTGTACAAGAGAGTCTCGGAGTGCTGGTTATGTAAAAACTCAGTTGCTAATTGCTGAAAAATTCTGTTAACGACATTAAAATTCTATTTTATCTTCTGTAGCATTTTTAATGATCACAAACGCTTCATCTATATTCAATTAGTGACCCACAAATGGCACTGAAAACTTATTGAAGTGGAAATCGCTTGAAATGCTTGAGAACTGAAGCTTTTTTTCTTGGTTCTGCTCTAATTGGAGTGGAGACGGCAGCTGTTCATGCGACTCTCCCCAGGGTCACTGAGATGACTGTGATGTTATGTAAGACACAAGCTCTTTTGGGACAGTATGTTGAATTGTATGGCAGTGGAGAGAGGTGTCATCCACAACTAACAAACACACAACTGGATTACAGGACAGTGAGAAGAGTGAAATGACAGTGTCATTTCTTTTTTTAAAGTGCATTTTGATTTTGGTCTAATCGAGAATTATGCTTTCTGGTTTAAACCTGTTTTTGATTTTGTTGTCTAAAAGCAAACAATGCTTCCCATAGAAGTTCAAATAAAATGAATGAATTAATGAAATAAAAATAAAAACATAAAAATAAACATGAAATGTAATACAAGTACAAATGCATTTATTATTTTTATTTCATTTATGTATGTATTTATTTTTTGTATTTTTGCTTAATTGACATTAAACATGCCGGCTAGCTTTACTGACGGCATTGAACTTATTTACATTTTTTATTAATTTTTCCTGTGTTTTTTTAAGTACATAACAGAAAATATTAAAAACGACATTATAATAAACATTAAGATCTTTCGAAGTTGTCTTTATAGCAAATAAACTAAATTATAACTAACACATAGTTTTTGGTGAAAATTAAGTGAGAATTTTTCTTTCATTCATTATAGCTTATTTAGCTTTTGTTTATGGTGAAATTAATCTGTATAAAGCCAAAATATATTATTATTAGATCCTGACCTATTTATAGCTTTGCCAATTTTATTGTCCGATATGAGCCTGTAGCAGATATATTGGCATTGGCGAATATGCCGCAGATCTGCCACCAACATTTTTTACAGAACATATAACGAAGATAAAATGCTTGAAATGGTGTAATTACTTAGTTTGCTACTGCCGACCAGCCAACTCTTTCACTTTTCCCTCATTTGCTACATTAGTAGGGCCCTGATTTCCGCGATGCAGAAAACTCAGACGGAATCGCGGAATCCATTCATAAAAACGGAATTTACTGTATAACGTGGAATTTCACGGAATTTGTCTTATTTTTGATGAATGAATAAAAGAACAGGTCAGTACACTTAAATCAAATCGCGATGTAGACTAGTGTCTGTGAATATTAAACTGCAAAAAGACTATTTAAATACAAATCCTCACATTCTGCGTGTTCATTTGATTACCAGAAAATACAAAACACAGAATTTGTGAGAAAAAAAAACAAAAAACATTTCATAGAAATGTTAAAAATAAAGTTTATTGTTAAAGTGTTTAATTACTCTCCTCCATACATACTTTGTCACATTTGCGTGATTCACTGCAAAAATGTGTTATAAATATTCCGTTTATGTATATACTGGTAGTCTATATTCAGTACCAGTCAAAGTTGGACACACAATGGACTTGTGTTCAAGTTTGACTGGTACTGTACTCATAAAGGAGTATCGGCTGATATCTCGATATCAGACTTTTTTTTATTAAACCCTCCTAACTATCGGTATCGGCCCCAAAAAAAACCCTATCGGTCGGGCTCTAATATTCATACTGACCTACATGAAGTTACCTTTATCTTAGCACAGAAGAGAATCCTTATTCTTTATAATAATACTTTTTGGTTACACTTTATTTTGATAGTCCATTTTAGACATTCTACTAACTATAATTAACTTTGTAACTACATGTCAACTAATTCTCATTAATTTGCAACTACATGTCTACTAACTCTCAGAGTAGACAGGGTAGGTTTAGTAGAATAAGTTGACAAAGAAAGAATTAAAAGATATTAAGCAGACAGTTTACTAAACTTTAACGACTGCTAGTTAACATGTATTACCTGTAGTTTCAAATTTCCTTACTTGTTAATAGAATTTCTCAGTTGGCTATCGAAATAAAGTCTTCACTACTCTTTTTTACTTTGTAGGAATATTTTGGTAAAAAAAATATATAAATTATTTAATATATTTATGATATATGCATATGTTTTTCCGCACTTCAGATTAATCAAATTTAAGGTTTCAATCAACCTTAAATATCACTTGTCCAACAACCGATTACCTTTGCCTGTACGTTTTTGTATTTTTGTTTTGTTGGTCAAAAACATTTTTTTTTTCAGTGCCTAACCACTTGACCTTCACACAGAACGCATACTATGTAAATAAAACTATTTCCTAGCTCTCCTCATTCCTAAACTCTTATTTCATGAGATTTACATGGGAATACATCAGATATTTAGAGGCATGATCGCACTAGCTGGAGGACACTATAAGTTAGAGGACATTAGCTGAAGGATGCTAGCTGGAGGACACTAGCTGGGTTTATGAGATGCTTTGCATCTAACCTCTCAGGTTCCTCCTCTTCTTCCTCTTGCTCTTGCTCTGGGTTACAGTAGCCCCACCCACTCCCCATCATATCCCCACCCCCCTGTGCACTCGCTGCGTGGCTTCCACCTGCCCTTCCACAGAGACAGCGCTCTCCTCTCCATGACTCTGAAGACGCCTCCCGCCAACGGCTACACACACACGCTGACACACACACACACACACATAAACCATGCCACAACACCATGAAAGGAAGCATGCAAGACAGAAAAGACACAGAAAAGACAGATATAAGCCTAGCAGACATGAGATGAAGAAAAGAAAAGAAACCTTGAGCAAAATAACAGTATGAAAATGTGAAAAATGAACTCTCTTTGTGAACAAGAGCGATGCTGTCATATACTGTGAGATTCTCTTGAGAGTTTCAGTCCTTCTGTTAATGGGTGAATCTTTTATAACTAGCGAAAAACGTCCAATCCATATTTCAAAAATACATTTTAGGCTATAAACACTTTTTGCATTGCAACATTCATGAAAGGTAAGCTTTTCTCCTCAAAATGATCATTCTCGTTTGTGCGATATGAAAATATTTAATAATACAATGTAATAATGAAAATCAATGAATTATTTTTAAAGAAATTAATACTTTTATTCAGCAAAGAAGCATTAAATTGAACAAAAGAGACCATCACGTTTTTTTTTTTTTACATTGTTCAGAAATTCTATTTCAAATAAATGCTGTTCTTTTGAACCTATTCATTAAAGAATTCTGAAAAAATCACAGCTTCCATAAAAAATATGAAACGGTTTTCAACACTGAAGCAAATCAGCATACTAGAATGATTTCTGAAGGATCATGTGACACCGAGGACTGGAGTAATGATGCTAAAAACTCACAGGAATAATTTACATTTTAAAAATATATTACAATAGAACATAAATTGCAATAATATTTCAAAATACCATTGTATTTACTGTAACAAATAAATGCAGCTTTCATGAGCATAAGTGAGTTCTTTCAAACCATTAATAAATCTTGCCTTACCAAACTATATGAATTGCATTACAGTAAAAATAATTGATATGTAATTGAGAACTGATATTTGTTTCCCTTTTGTTTTGAAGGTAAATATGAGTTGGACATTTCTTCTTGAGATTCACCTACACAAGTTTGCTCAAAACCATGTGATGTGGTCTCAGTCATTGGTAAACACACTCTTGGCAAGTTCAGAGGCTCGGATCAATTCACAAGCAGACAGAGCCCAACCTGAACTCACCAGAAGCACAGCAAGTGTGTTCCTGACTGCAGACACATCCACAGCTATCAGGGTAAGAGGGTTTACGGTGCACTTACCTGATCCTGCGGCTCGCTCGCACCCTTTCTGACTGGACAGACATGTAGCTCGTGCTGCTAAGCCGAGATGCGCTCGACATAGCGGACACGTCGCTTACATCACTGTCCGACGACCTCATGGACAGACTGTCCATCCCACGCTGTGAGGGGGGGAAAAAACATGCTGATTATTACATTAAAATAATGCTGCACAAACTGCCTTCTAAACAGGATCTGCATCAATCTCACAATTGATTCCTAGTCCTTATTTCCAGTGTAAAGTGTGTTAAATGTAGCCTAGGTAGTCAGCTCATAGGTTTTAAAACAGAACCAATAATTAAAATGTTTAGAAAAGTCACAAAAGATGCCATATTCCAGAACACACACCGCTCTCAGCTGTCAAAAACCAGATTTTATATAACTTATACAATTAATCAAAAGAGAACAGAGGACAGGAAGGAGATCAGCTGTTATATAACGACAGGATTCACAGCGCTCATCTTCTTATAGTAAACTCTACACGGATGCTATATTTCAGCAGTGTATCAGGAACACAGGTTTGACAGATACTTGACGCTTTATGTAACCATGAGAAACAGCTTGTGTGAGGACCTAAGCAGGCACAACATGACAAAGCAACAAACAGTAAATCCTTAATGCTAATCTAAAGAGTTTTTGTTCTCACTAACTGCAACCAAACACTGCACGATAAGCCGTTTTGGTGGTGGCTTGGGTTTTATTTGTGTCGTGCTGCACTGAGAAGCTCCGCCCACTGCAAAATCTCATTGGTCCAAAACTCATTTAACATGATGTGGCCACAAAAAGTACTTGGATACTGAAAAAAAACAAAAACACAAACTTTTAAAAGTTTGGGGTTGGTAAGATTTTTTGATTTGTTTTTGAAAAGAAGTCTCTCTTAACATCACCAGGGTGCCTTTTGATAAAGAAAAATCAGTAATATTGTAAAATATTATTACAGTTTAAAATAACTGCTTTCTATTGTAATATATTGTAAACTGTAATTTATTCCTGTGATCAAAGCTGGATTTTCAGCATCATTACTCCAGTCTTCAGTGTCACACGCTCCTTCAGAAAATATTATAATATGCTGATATGCTGCTCAGAAACTGATGATTATCACATGGTTGGAAATTATTTGTATAAATTATCATTTTTGTTCAGGATTTTTGATGAAAAGAAAGTTAAAAAAACTGCATTTATATAAATACAAGTATTTTGTCAACATTATTAATGTCTTCACTGTTACTTTGGCTCAATTTAATGCCGACCTTGCGGATAAAGTACACTGGGGAAAAACATGACTGTAACTTTAATGTTAAAACATTGTAAAATGCTACAGTAAAAATCTGTTAAATGGTTTAACTGTAAATTCCCCTACTATATACGGTGAAAAACTGTATTGACATTACATGTAATTTTACGGTAGTACACCGTTTTTGAAGTGAAAAATACCGTATATTTTACAGTGAATAACCGTAAATTGACATTCCCAGAATTCCCTGCGTTACATTTCAAATTTGATTTTTTTTGTTGAAATAACTATGTTTCTTCTTAGTTTTTTTCTTATCAGTTATGTATATTAGGTTTTTATGTTACATTTTATGTTGTTAAATGAATGTTTATTGCATTATTTCAGTTTCATGTTTGTTACCATGATGGTGTTTAGTGTTTGTGTGAATGACACTGTGCACCTTCTATATGTGTTATTATTTAAAAGCTGCTTGTGATGGGCTTTGGTTCATCATGTGACTTTCTCATCACCACCTGCTTTTGGTGGTTATCAGTGTAAAACAGTGCAAAACAGATTTCAGTACTTCAATAGATTGGTATATTAACATTATATCAGTTAATGAAATTACGGTATTTAACTGTAAATTTAAGTTAAAACCTAAAACGTTGCTACCGTATTTTTTACGGTAAAATTCCGGTAACCACAGCTGCCGTTTTTTTACCGTAAATTTTACGGATTTTGTTTTACAGTGTATTAATTAACTTTCGTTTATTAATTACTGAATCTTACTCACCTCAAGCTTTTGAATGGTAGTGTAACATAGGTTGTAAATTACAGACTTTAAAACAATGGATAAACCATTTAAAATGAAAAGCAATGGTCAAATGTAGTCAAATGTTAGTGAATTGTGTTAATGTGATTCTCTACACACTGATTGAACACCAGTGTGAACTTGAGATAAACTGACTTCAAACATCCACTAGATATTACCAAAACATCAGTTTATTAAAAATGTTTGCACAAATTGCTAATCTTTCGCACAGTGTAACGGTGGTGAAACTTTATATCAGCTGAAGAGTTCATTCCTTACTGTCTGCCAGCTATTCTCAACTTCTCCACTCTCCGAATGAAGTCACCATGAAGAAAAGCTCCTCTACTCCCAAATAACTACTACTGCTTTACTATAGAAGGACACAAAACACTGAGGAAATAAACTCAAGCAATAAGAGAAAGAAGCATACCCTTGATGGATCCTTCAAAGTGCCTGTGTGGAAAGACAAACTAGGGTTAGATGTACTGAAGCACAGCATGTGACACTGCATTGTTGCTTGTTACAATCAAATACACATCAGCAAACTTCAAAGTGACACACAGCTCACATAAACTTATATGGACCGCATTTTTCAACCGTATCTGATCCAGTCAACCCAAATAACCAGAAAGAAAACATAATGCCAGTAACCGGCAGAATGACAATTTATTTGACCAGTTATTCAAAGTAACTTCTGTTTTATGAACATGTTTGATCAGCAGATTGAACAGCCATCACTGATTCTGCAAGACTAAAGAAGAGACTGCATCTTTAAATCTTGTGCTGTATGTCTACTAAACATCTCCTTTGTTAAGTTTTAGGAGTACACTTGCATATACTGTACTGTACATGAGCTCATAACGCAGCAATGAACAAAAAGCCACAAAAATAACGAGTTCACAGAGTCCCCAAGGAACTGATAAAAAAAAAATGTATAAGCTTTTGAACTTTGATCACACATATTCAATACGACTCATCAACCAACACAGGGAACGCTCATATTTCAACACTTGGTTTTAACACTGATGCCTTGGATGTTTGGATTGATACAGCGGTAAATCATTGAATTCCACATGTTTTAAAATATCAACATTAATGCAAAGAATTACAACAAATCTAATCGACTTCTGTCTGGAAGATACAACATGATATCCTAATTCTGTGAATCACTGAAAAGACCAGAGTAACTCTTTGGATGCTGGTCTTCGATATGTGATGCTGGTGTCTCCACTCCACCAACTTAACCAGCAAAACTCGATCCTGGTTACGCAAGTTAAACACTCCAGCTAGTTAAGAAAGCTGGTCTAACTGGTTTTTATCAGAAAGATGATACTGCTGTAAGCTTAGTTATGGAAATCCATAAACATCTGAACAGGGTGTGAACTCTCAGTAAAAAAAAAAAAAAGGTACAAAAATGTGTACCTTTAGGAGTACAACAGCTTGCACTGGGCAGGTGACAGGTGTCTAAACAAAAGCCCAATGCTACTCAAAAAATAGCCTAACTAGCCAATGATTTAGAGGGGGGGGTCAACCATTAAAAATTGCATTGCTAAAATACACGTTTTTTTGGTGGGGTTCCCCAGTAAAATTTGCATTTCAGTGGCTAAATATTTTGTTATTGGGGTCGCTTCAACCCGCGGCAACAGTGTTAAAGCAGCCCAATTCTGCGGGAAAACCCTGGACTTGGCAACACTGTCACTGGGCCAGTAACCTCAAAGGCACAACAAAGGGACAACCATCTTTACTCCTATAGCCCAAAGTATACGTTGTTTTTGTATGTGTACGCTAGCGTATGCGTACAGTCAAATGTGTAGCCTTTCAAAGTGTACTCCACTTGATAGTGTGCACGAACTCAGGCAGTCGACACATACGCTCTAGAAAGCTTCGTCTTTGTCCAGCGCCTGCGCTGTTTTTCTCCAGAAGTTATGACTGATGAAAATGTTGTTGTACTGTTTTAAAATAAAGTTGCGTCTGTCTCATAACCCCCTCTCAAAGCGCTTGTCAATAGGTCTCGTTGTGTTGCAGGTCTCCGTAAATATTGTTCTGTCTCTTTAGTTTCATTTTCTACTGTGAAACAGCAGCCCGGGCCAGTGCTGCCACCTTGTGGAACAACTGAGTAGTGCAAAACACACTCAATGTGCATGTGCAAACTGCGCATACAAAGTAAATCGGGTGGTGCGTGTACCATTCTGGTCAAAAAAATGGCAAAGTATACTTTGTTTTTACGAGTATGCAAGGGTCTGCGTACAGTGCGCGTGACGCAAATTTCATCACCAGAATAGTATGTGTGTACTGTACGCACAGCATCTGATTTTTGTAACCGCACATACTTTGTACGCACAGTTCGCACATGCGCATTGAGTTTGTTTTGCACTAATCAGTTGTTCCACAAGGTGGCAGCACTGGCTCGAGCTGTTGTTTCATAGTACAAAACGAAACTAAAGAGATGGAACAACATCAAAACAGCGGAGACTGCAACAACTACACCCACATTGACAAGCGCTTCTGTGAGGGGGTTATGGGATAGACACAACTTTAAGCTAAAAGAGTACAAAGACGTTTTTAATGGTCATAACCTCTGGAGAAAAATAGCGCAGACACTGGACAAAGATGAAGCTGAAGTACACCTGAAATGGACTATATTTTGAAATACTTGGGCCTAAATTTGCGTTACATGCACTGTACACAGACCCTTGCGTGTACGTAAAAACCTAAGTATTCTTTGGGCTTAAAGGGTGCATATTAGTACTTTATATTAGTAATGTACCCTTAAGGTGATAATGTGCACTCTAATGGTACTATTATGCACCCTTTAGTGGTTAAGAAGATGTCTTTTTGAAGGAACTGCCCCAGTGATAAGCTGTTGTAGTACACTTTTTGTGTGTGTAGTTTCTCTTTTGAAGTACACTTTTTGCAAGTTAAAACTTGCACACTTTAAATAAACTCTTTATACAAGACCGTTCAAAAGTTTGAGGCCAGAAAGTTCAAATGTTTTTTTAAAGTCTCACCACTGGTTTTACTGTAGTAAAAATACAGTAATATTGTGAAATATTATTGCAATTTAAAACAATTGCTTTCTATTTTTCAGGATGGTTTGATGAATGGAAAGTTCAAAAAAACAGTATTTAAATAAAACAGAAGTAGTTTATAACAGTGTGAAGGTATTTCCTGTCACTCTTGATCAATTTAATGCATCCTTGTAATAAAAGGTATGAATTTTTTTCAAAGAACTCTTGAACTTTTGTGTAGTTGCGATGTTTTAAACTCTTTTAGCAATTCTACGCAATCATATACACTGCTGATTCCCGCATACACACACCACCACACACACACACACACACACACGCGCACACACGTCTCCAAAGGTTGTTTTGAAGGGCTTTATGTTGGTGCTACACAAACTCAATCTGTATACAATACCTGCATCTCCATTCTCTGACACTGTTGACTCTGACACTACAGCTGATGTGTGGATGAGAGGAAAACAAAACAGTTTAGACAGACACACAATGTGATGATGGACACACACTCTCACACACAAACAGAGTTTAGATGAATTTCATTCAGAAACTCATCACTCCTAACATGCCGAAACAAATGTAAAACAGATCTGAGAAATCCAACACCAAAAAAAACAACCCTTTAAAAGACGTAAAGCATCAAAACAAAGAACTGATGCATACTTTGAGCAAAGGTTAATGAAATACATAAATCTCAAACACACACTACAGACAGACCACCATCGGTAGCCTATTTTCCCCACTACATACTACAAGCAATGCTACAATTTACAAAGCATTTATAATCACTCACATGCTATCGTCTCAATTCGGTCTCATTTCAAGTTTCATTTGAAAAGCAAAATCTTATAAAATGACATTTACAACAAAAAGGCCATTATCAGTTCAGTAGCTTTCCAAAATCCCACAAGCCTCCACTTTTCCTATTTTAGTGCTGTAAATGTAATGATTCATGTAGTTTATTCTATTGTTCTGCTTTTCATATTTACTTCAATTGTAAGTAATAATAATTCCAGAAACGAAAACGTGCATGCTTGTGTATCATAAGGCATCAGTGAGAACTGTTCGTCTCAGAATCAATAAAAGTGTGTTAATTAATTCATCATGTAAATGACTAGGAATGTGGCCTTATGTCTGTCTACCTCAAGTTGCTATAGTGAAAAATTAGCAGTTCAATTTGATGTCTCTACTTGAACCTTCAGAAGGTTCAGTCTTAGCAAGCAGCAACAAGAGCAGTGAGAGCTGAAATCTAGATCCCTCAGAAGCACACTAGAATTGATCTACTCTACTAAGGGCCGATGAAGAGCACAGGTTGTGCCATACCAAGAGCTTTCTTCTGCTGGTCCTCCCATGTCACCTCTGAAGTTACAACACAAGCAGAAACAAATCAATGCTCCTGCTTAACAAAACTGTTAATTAGATGTGCGTAGTACAGGCCTGCAGAGCGCACATACTGTATAAGGCACATTTAAGCATGTCCAATTTACAATTTTGCACAATTTACCCTTATAGTGTTAAAAAGTTATTTTTTCTCTAAAACGAAAAATATATATATATATATTATTTCACTTGCACTAATTAATTAAAAATGTTATTTTAGTATGTATTAGTAGTAATTTATTAAATGGATTATTTGTATTTTTTATATAAAAATACTAAAAAACATAGCTTTAGTTCTAACTATGAAAGTGAAGCTGATGTTTTAGGTCTGTTTTTTAAGGAGTGCTATTGAGCCATCTACATGTGATTGAAGGTATTCAGTTTACACATGAGTACAGTGGCTTAAAAACATAATAATAACCAATTATTCTTATTCTTAAATTAATATTAAATCCCACATAACTAGAACAATAGCGCAGCGTGGTGTGAAACCAGAATTTCTAAACATTTTCAATAACAAAATAGGTTTTTAATGGCATCACCAACACAATCATAGCATACTATACTATATATCTGATGACACCCGTATAAACAGTAAGTACTGCAAAGGTTTACAACATCTACTTGTACTAAATCTATCCAGCACAAACACACAATAAAACACCACAGAGAGATTCACATGCTCACACACACTTGCCTTTCCTCCCATTGACAGCTGAGGGAGCTGCAGGCTTTTCCTGGGATTCTTGTGTGGGAAACGGCACACACATAAACAGAGGGTGAGTCGAATGATCAGTGTGTCCCACAAACACACAGGAACACTCTAACCAAGTTAAAACACACACACATGCTCACGCTCAAGAGAAGTTACCAACACTATTAAAATAAAATAAAATAAATAAATATTGCTGTATGCTAAATAAATGATGTAAAGAAACAGGCACTCAGACAATGTTCAGAACAGCATACTACTCCACTGTTTTTGTGCAGTGTGCAGTTACTAGCATGCTACTGACTGTATTATTGAAATAATCGCAAGCAGTATACAGTGCATAGGGCCCTATGATTTCTGCAATGCAGAAAATGAATACAGAATCTATAATATATAATGGAATTTACTGTATAATGCAGAATGTCACAGCAAAGTTTGGATTAATAAATCAAAAGTAGGGCTGTACAGTTGAAATCACGATATGGACTAAAATCTGTGAATATTAAACAGCAAAAGACTGTAATTTAAATATGAAGTGTTTGCTGTTTGTTTGTCTTGGTTAATATACATACTGAAGCACGCATTACGCATTTATGAATTCAACTGATTACCACAGTTTTTGACAAATAAAAGAAAAAAGAAAAATGAAACCATTTAAAAAATTGAAATGCAATTTATAGAAAAAAAAACAACAACATTTCATTGGGCACTATTATTGTTACATTTTTAAAGCTGCAGTCCGTATCTTTTGGCGCTCTAGCGGTTAATGAACAGAACTGCATGCGTCTTGCGGAAGAAAATTGCGACTGGAGCTACGTCTCTCTGTTTATGTCTATGAAGAATCACGCAGGTACCAGGCTACTCCGCAGCGGTTCCACCAGAACCAGTCTGAAATATAAAATATAAATCCGAATATAAAAACTACTTACAGGTGTACTGTAGTGATTCAGGACAAACCAAAAACACGGTTTGGAAAATGGATTCATGATGTACTCGCTTATTATATAAATTTTGTACATTTTGAACACAGAAAAATTACGGACTGCAGCTTTATGAATTTTGTGAATTCGAAGTTTTATGAATTCAACTGATTAACACTTCTTGATTATTCATATTTAAGTAAACCATTAAAATAATTAAGAAAAAATAAGTGTATACTGTGCAGTATGCAGTACACTAGTATTTATAAGACCCTAAGTGCATAACGTGTTGTATGCATTAAGCAGTACACTAGTATTTATAAGGCTCTAAGTGTATACAGTGCAGTACGCATTAAGCAGTACACTAGTATTTGTAAGGCTCTAAGTGCATAATGTTTAGTATGCATTAAGCAGTACAATAGTATTTGTAAGGCCCTAAGTGTATACCGTGTAGTATGCATTGAGCAGTACGCTAGTATTTATAAGACCCTAAGTGTGTACGCATTAATCAGTACACTAGTATTTGTAAGGCTCTAAGTGCATAATGTTTAGTATGCATTAAGCAGTACAATAGTATTTGTAAGGCCCTAAGTGTATACCGTGTAGTATGCATTAAGCAGTACACTTGTATTTGTAATGATTACGGCATAAGGTGTGTATGCCTTAAGCAGTACACCCCCCTCCCCCCCCCCCCCCCCTAGTATTGTAAGGCCTAAGTGTATACAGTGCAGTATGCATTAAGCAGTGCATTTCTATTTGTAAGGCCATAAGTGTATACTGTGCAGTACGCATTAAGCAGTACACTAGTATTTGTAAGGCCCTAAGTGTATACCGTGTAGTATGCATTAAGCAGTACACTTGTATTTGTAATGCTCTAAGTGCATAATGTGTTGTATGCATTAAGCAGTACACTAGTATTTATAAGGCCCTAAGTGTAAACAGTGCAGTACGCATTAAGCAGTACACTAGTATTTGTAAGGCCCTAAGTGTATACAGTGCAGTACGCATTAAGCAGTACACTAGTATTTGTAAGGCTCTAAGTGTATACAGTGCAGTACGCATTAAGCAGTACACTAGTATTTGTAAGGCCCTAAGTGTATACAGTGCAGTACGCATTAAGCAGTACACTAGTATTTGTAAGGCCCTAAGTGTATACAGTGCAGTACGCATTAAGCAGTACACTAGTATTTGTAAGGCCCTAAGTGTATACAGTGCAGTACGCATTAAGCAGTACACTAGTATTTATAAGGCCCTAAGTGTAAACAGTGCAGTACGCATTAAGCAGTACACTAGTATTTATAAGGCCCTAAGTGTAAACAGTGCAGTACGCATTAAGCAGTACACTAGTATTTATAAGGCCCTAAGTGTAAACAGTGCAGTACGCATTAAGCAGTACACTAGTATTTATAAGGCCCTAAGTGTATACAGTGCAGTACGCATTAAGCAGTACACTAGTATTTATAAGGCCCTAAGTGTATACAGTGCAGTACGCATTAAGCAGTACACTAGTATTTATAAGGCCCTAAGTGTAAACAGTGCAGTACGCATTAAGCAGTACACTAGTATTTGTAAGGCCCTAAGTGTATACAGTGCAGTACGCATTAAGCAGTACACTAGTATTTATAAGGCCCTAAGTGTAAATAGTGCAGTATGCATTAAGCAGTACACTAGTATTTGTAAGGCTCTAAGTGCATAATGTTTAGTATGCATTAAGCAGTACAATAGTATTTGTAAGGCCCTAAGTGTATACCGTGTAGTATGCATTAAGCAGTACACTTGTATTTGTAATGCTCTAAGTGCATAATGTGTTGTATGCATTAAGCAGTACACTAGTATTTATAAGGCCCTAAGTGTAAACAGTGCAGTACGCATTAAGCAGTACACTAGTATTTATAAGGCCCTAAGTGTATACTGTGTATACCACACAGTATACACTTAGGGCCTTATAAATACTATTGTACTGCTTAATGCATGTACAGTAAGTAGTACACTACTATTCCATTCCGAACATAGCTGGACACACACCTGGCTCAGAAGCCTGCGAGACGAGCGGTGAGGATGATGATGGAGCAGCAGCAGGAGGAGGAGGAGGGGCGGGAGCAGGAGCTGGAGGGGGAGGAGCATGTGTGGGTGGGGGAGTGGCAACTGAAGAAGGTGGATGGGCGTGTGCAGGAGGGGGAGGAGCATGTGTAGGAGGCAGTAAGGCGGCATGGGTGGCAGCAGGGCCCGGGACAGGAGACTCCATCCCCATATGAGCTTTGATGATGACAATGAAGACAACAGGATTGGCAGAGACAGAGTTGTGGACAAAAAGACAAAAAGAAACACAAGAAAATTAACGAGAGGATCACATGGATTAATATTTATCAAATGTATTGATGCACCAAGAAAAAAAAAAGAAAGATCATAAGCCTTAAAATAGTTACAGGCTACTATAACAGATATTTGTTAACCGAAACTTTGACATGAGAAAAAAAGCAGTGTCCACATGAAATTATCCACTTTAACTTATTTACTATAGTTAATTATAGTTTATCATATTTTCTTGTGATATAATATTTACTATTTTCATAATTTATAATAATGCAATTTCCCAGAATATTTTTATTAGCTTTATTATTTGGTAAAATAGTTTTTTTTCCAACTCTGAGCTTGTGTAATATGTAAACTATTGTTCAAAAGTTTGGGAATTTATTATATATATATTATTGGTTTTATCACCAAGGCTGCAATTTATTTGATCAAAAACAGAGTACAGTTCTTAGTTTGCATAGAATCTTGGGAGACATGTAAAGTTTAATTTAAAAAAATTTAATGCAACTGGCTGAATGGAAAAAAAACCTTATAAACCACACTTTGAACAGTAGTTATACAGACTGAATATAACAGGTTATATAGTGGCAGGAAAAAATATAATATTTTATAGAATACCGTTATTTCAAACAAGTTAAGTTTTCACCAGCATTTTTTTTTTGGCGCAACACCATATAAATATACGATGACACACACCACCACCACACACCACCACACACACACACCACACACCACACACACCACACACAAGGCAGTTTTGTGCCCATGTATTTTATTTTTTATTTCTTCTAAAGTTTTTATTATTATATAGTTGGTTATTCTAGGTATTTGATAAAATGATATCTTGCGATGTTACAGCCCATTTCATGGTGCTGGGCGGTGGAGGGGGTGGGGCCGGGGGGTGAGCCCCTCCCACCGCTTCAACATTCAGACAGAAATGAGAGAAGGAAAGACACACAGAAGTATGCCATCAGACATGGAGATGAGAAGAACTAAAATGTGAAAAGAAAAGCTAAAATAATGTTCTATGCTAATTTACTCCACTTGGTCACTAAACATACTAACTACTGTATGCTACAGCAACCTCAAATGCAAATATAATTTAGCAAACTGAATAATTCAATAATATAAAAGTGTAGAGACCCACTGAAATTTACTATTCATAGTCTATCAACAAACTTTGATGTAAATGGCAGAATATCAAGATCATATTTGCATTTGACTGACGATAAGCATCCTATGTGTCCTAAATATAAGTTACCAGCCAGAGTCTGTGGAAGCTGGGACAGAACAGGGGGCGGAGCAGGAGGCTGAGGTACCGCCCCTGTTCCTGCTTCATTGGTTGATGAGTTGTGCCAATCAAAAGAGAAAACAAACCAAAACAGCACTAGGTGACTAATAAACCGTGACTATCACTCTGTGACTGAGAGGATCACTGCTAGAAGTAGCCTGCCATTTCTAAAACACAATATAAATATATATTCGTCTCTCAACATTGCTCTTATGCCAATGATTAGGTTGGAGAGCCGCTGCTATAAACATACCAGAACTTAGCCTGGCTATTCTGCAACTTAAATGCTGCCAGAGGATGCTACTAACATTAAAAGTCTGACATAAATTGCTTTTACCTCAACAAATTTCAATAAGGGCACACTGATTTGTATGGAAGCCTGTTTATGCTATAGAATAAAGACACAAAAAAGCTAATTGCGGTGATTTATCTATTTATATCTCATAATATTGAGTTAACATATCGCAATTCAGACTTTTATCTCAGAATTGCTAGTTATCTTGCAATTTGGACTTTTCTCCCAGAATTGAAAGTCTGGAACATTATTCTGACTTCATTTCTCACAACTCCAAATCAGTGCTTTGCGATTTTGAGTGAAAATCTTGCAATTCTGATTTTCCAAGAAAACTACTAATTGTGAGACATAAAAATCACAATGGCAAAAAAAATAAATAAAGTCAGAATTGTAAGATAAATTTACAAACTACCTATTTTATTTCATGGCAAAAACAGTCTTGGGTACTTTTGATATCCACTGTAGCAGATTTGGACATTAATCCAGACATAGACTACACAGCATACATCTATAATGATACACGTACAGCTCTGCTGATTGCGCTAACATGGCTGAAGCACAAATTAAAACATCTGTTCACTCCACTAAACGAACGGTGGAAGCTAGACCAACGACAGATAAAGCTCACAGTTTGAATCAAACAGAGGAGATGATAAAGCTGTAATAAAGAAGACGGAGACGAGGCTAAACACACAGAAGCTAGTGCTTACAGACCTTCATGAGGCTCGGTAATGCCCTCGCCATCTTCTGGGGAAAAAAACAATCCATGCTGTGTTATGTAAAGGAGAATTCTATTATTCTATTGTTACACAATATTCTTTACTTGACTGGTTGTTTATGCATAAGCCATTTTTTTGTGATAACTATTGTGCAATAGTAGTTGTTCGTTGAACTTCTGTCAGTTACCCAATGGAAAGGTTACACATAAACGCATCTTGTGACTCTAAACCTGTCCAATTATACAAGTTTTTCACTCAAGCGCCACAAACCCTGCAATTTGGTAGAAGCCTAGTTGATCTACTCACTTCTGTCCACAGTGCCCTTCGGTGGGACTTGCGGTAGCTGCCGACCTCTCCGACTCGATACTGGCGTGCTGGTGGGACTTGTTTGGACCGATCCGGTGCGGATGTTTGCCCTGCGGGACAGATGGCGTGTCAGGAATGAACATAAAGCATTTTATCTAAAGAAGTGTTGGTGGTCGAGTCATAAACCTGGCCAAAACACTGTTAGACTAATGCAGAACACGCTGGTGAGAGGACACTAACGCAAACACAACTACTAACTATGGTTATATTGGGAGTGGCATCATTTAATGAGACAATAGTGTCAGAAAACACATTCCACTCGAATGCTATAAAAAGGGACACATACTTTGTACTATTAAACAAAGCAAGTCAATATTTGGCACAGTTTTTTTCTGGGGTTAGTAAGAAACTTTTGGGTGAAGTAAAAACATTTGGTAAAATATGTCCTGTAGAGGTACATCAGCACAAGCTGTACAGCAACCCACATAAACTGTAGGTGAATCTCAAGTCATATTTCACTACAATATCAAAAGATAAATTAGAAATTATAATTTTTTTCATATCATCAGCAAAGCCTATTTTAGCCTTTATATACACCGCCATTCAAACGTTTGTGATCTGTAAGGTTTTTAATGTTTTTTTAGTCTCTAAAGGCTGTATTTATTTGATCAAAAATACAGTAAAAACAGTGATATTGTGAAATATTATTGCAATTTCTAATATTGCTTTCCTATTTTAATTTATAGTGTAACAAAACATTTCTATTTTGAATAAACACTGTTCTTTTTAACATTTTATTTAAAATGTATCACAGGTCCCAAAAATATTAAGCAGCACAAGTGTTCCAACATGATTCCTGAAGGATCATGTGATACTGAAGAGGAGTAATGATGCTGAAAATTCAACTTAGCATCACAGGAATAAATTACATTTTAAAGTATATTAACATAGAAAACTCTTATTTTAAATTGTGGTCTGTATTTGATCAAAAAATGACAGACGTGATGTGCCTAAGAACGTCTTTAAAAAACATAAAAAATATTAATGTTCCAACCGTGTATACCGTTATAACTACATGACCTACATATATATATATTATTAAAATACTATATAGATATAATACACACCAACACACACACAAAGGCTGCACTCAATAATAGTTCATTTTTTTCAGTAATTTAACTCAAATTGTGAAACTCGTGTATAAATAAATTCAATGCACACAGACTGAAGTAGTTTAAATGTCTTTGGTTTTTAATTGTGATGATTTGGGCTCACATTTAACAAAAACCCACCAAAATTCACTATCTCAACAAATTAGAAAATGGTGACATGCCAATCAGCTAATCAACTCAAAACACCGCAAAGGTTTCCTGAGCCTTCAAAATAATCTCTCAGTTTGGTTCACTAGGCTACAAAACCATGGGGAAGACTGCTGATCTGACAGATGTCCAGAAGACAATCATTGACACCCTCAATGGAGGGTAAGCCACAAACATTCATTGCCAAAGAAGCTGGCTGTTCACAGGGTGCTGTATCCAAGCATGTTAATGGAAAGTTGAGTGGAAGGAAAAAGTGAAAAAGATGCACAACCAACCGAGAGCAGCCTTATGAGGATTGTCAAGCAAAATCGATTCCAGAATTTGAGTGAACTTCACAAGGAATGGAATGAGGCTGGGGTCAAGGCATCAAGAGCAACCACACACAGACGTGCAAAGGAATTTGGTTACAGTTGTCGTATCCCTCTTGTTAAGCCACTCCTGAACCACAGACAAAGTCAGAGGCGTCTTACCTGGGGTAAGGAGAAGAAGAACTGGACTGTTGCCTGGTGGTTCAAAGTCCTCTTTTCAGATGAGAGCAGTTTTGTATTTCATTTGGAAACCAAGGTACTAGAGTCTGGAGGAAGGGTGGAGAAAGCTCATAGCCCAAGTTGCTTGAAGTCCAGTGGTAAGTTTCCACAGTCTGTGATGATTTAATATACAATGTCATCTGCTGGTGTTGGTCCAATTGTGTTTTTTGAAAACCAACGTCACTGCACACGTTTACCAAGAAATGTTGGAGCACTTCATGCTTCTTTCTGCAGACCAGCTTTTTGAAGATGCTGATCATTTACGAAGATTGACTTCTCACACTGCCAAAAGCACCAAAAGTTGGTTAAATGATCATGTTGTTGGTGTGCTTGACTGGCCAGCAATCTCACCAGACCTGAACCCTATAGAGAATATATGGGGTATTGTCAAGAGTAAAATGAGAAACAAGAGACAAAAAATGCAGATGAGCTGAAGGCCAATGTCAAAGAAACCTGGGCTTCCATACAAACCTCAGCAGTGCCACAAACTGATCACCTCCATGCCACGCCAAATTGAGGCAGTATTTAAACCAAAAGAAGCCCCTACCAAGTATTGAGTACATGTACAGTAAATGAACATACTTTCCAGAAGACCAACAATTCACTAAAAATGTTTTTTTATTGGCCTTATGAAGTATTCTAATTTGTTGAGATAGTGAATTGGTGGGTTTTTGTTAAATGTGAGCCAAAATCATCACAATTAAAAGAACCAAAGACTTAAACTACTTCAGTCTGTGTGCATTGAATTGATTTAATACACGAGTTTCACAAGGTTTTTTTTTTTTTTAATCAATGTATTGGTACAGGGACAACGCACAACAACAGTGTTGTGCCAGAGTTAGCTATAAAGCTAATTTGCATCTGCAGTTCCTGGGTTGATTTAAGTTGATCAACTTAATTTGAGTTGAATTACTGAAATAAATGAACTTTTCCACGAATATTCAGTATACATTTTTTGGGGGTTTTTTTGTGAATAAAATATCACCTAGCATGTTCTTGACAGCATTATTTTGTCAGAAAAAAATATCTGACTATAAAAAGAGCATGCATTTAATAAATATGTCACGGTCATGTGCATTTTAGCCACGTAAACATACAAATACATCCGTGTAAAATGCACATCAACTCCACAGTAAACACAATGATATTTAAAGCACCTTTTGAGCTCAGTGTCACATCAGCTTTCAGTACATGTGGCTCATGTCTCTAAATCAACTGTGGCACATCCAAAAGCTACCGCATCAGTGACAGTTCATGCGCAAATCTGACACATTCATGTCATTTCCTAGTGACTTATGACGTGCGGGGCAAATCGTAAGTCAAAAGGTGTTATGGCGTCTCAAAAGGTGTGATGGAATCAGCATCAGGAGAGGTGCTTGTGGTGGCTAAAGCTGCAAGGAAAGTGAAAAGGCCTGAATGCATGAGCACACGGCACGCATAACAGCCCATAACTCAAAGTGTAAACTGTTAAACAAACAAATAAAGAATGTTAGTAACACACACACAAAAAAATAAGTCAAAACAAAACGATGCCAGGTACACACCATTATATCTCAAGAGGATATAACAGGTGTGTCTATAATCCAAATGAAAAGACGTTAGTAGTAACCATCATCACTACTCTCTACTCTACAAATGAAGGTAAAATCATAAACAGCATTGTTACACAGGGTTAAAATAAGAGGAAGTGGAGAGAGGGGCATTCCAGGTGACAGGAAGCAGAAGGCATGGGTTCGTTTAGCGCTTTAGTGCTTGTTGTGATGGGTCGGGTCACCTCGTTAAGGCAGGAGAGGGAGGGGCGGATCTCCCTGACGGTAAAGACGGCATGGATCTCATGTAGCCGGAGTCGGGCCGCTCGGACGAGCGGGAGCGTGTGTAGACCGGTCGCTCCATCATGGGCCGCTGGTCAGCTGACCTGGACCTGTAATGCTCATGTCTGTCCACCATGCTGCGGCTATACCTGCAGAACGTTAGTCAAAAAGCCACGCTCAGCCGAGCCCCAGTGCATCATGGGATCACAGGGTGTCTCAGCTGTGAAATGTCGCCGCTTGGCTAATAATTAGCACACCAAACAAAAGTGGATTTGAGTTTCAGCATTGGCTGCTCAGGGAAGGGAGATTTACCAAACTGAAACAACCAAAAATAAGTGTAAACCAACAAATTGACATGAAACAAACAAACAAACAGAAGCTTCTGGAAGCTGCTGCAAAGAAAACAAGTCAACACATTTCATACTAACACAACTATAAGCCCCGTGACTACAGTCTACTCTACTCCTATATACTCTATCTATGGGAGTGCTTGCACAAATTCTGCTGTATTACCTCAGATCTTCCTCATAGTGTTCATGGTTAGCTGGGAACTCTGGGATATTGTCCTCTCTATGGATGTGCGTTAGAGAAGAACAAAAAATGCTAATTTAGAAGCTCTTATTACTGTCAGTAGTTGCTAAACAGCCTTATTATACAATTTACCCTTGTGAAAAAGTATTGCATGTGCACTTGTTGTGTACCTCAAGTCTTAAAGGTATACTTCTAAAAACTACTTGCAGATAATATAATATTAATGAAATGAAAGGCCACTTAAGTGTTTTTAAAAAGACTGACATCAGAACAGGGCTGGGGAAAGTTACATTTAAAAATAATGCATTACAATATTGCGATACTCCATAAAAAACTTACGTTACTAATTTGTAAAGGTAACTCAGATATTTTGTTGTAAATTTAAAAGTAAAATGTTACTAACAAGTAGAAAAAAGTAATCTGATTAGTAACTCGCATTCCCGCAAAAACACTGTCCGTGACTATGATTCTTAACACACTTAAGTAGACTTTTAAAAAGTGCACTTTGTAATAATGTCAAAATAGAAGTTTTACTTTAAAATGATTGTTTAATAAATCTTGTCGAGTTTAATGTAATAAATGCACCTTATCTAATACAAATAATCTGAAATAAAAGACAACAAGTTTTTAATATGACATGACATTTGTAGTGATACTTTAACCATATTTCAATCTATATATATATTTATATAATATATATATATATATAATATAAGAGGTACTTAAGTCTGCTTTAAATAGGTTAAAAAGCATGAAGCTAAACTAATTGCCATTTAATATTAAATTAACTAATATGTTTCCATTTAATTGCAATTAACATGCAATTAAGTGTCTGAAAACAATGCATTCAGTTCACACTTAAGTATTTTTTGCAAAGTACAATTATTTGTAATAAGTACTTTTTCACAAGGGTATACTGATAAAATAGTGAATAGTGAATAGTAAAATAGTGTACTGTTGGAAGTGAGATTCAGTTACTAGTTCAAAGTTACTAACTAAAACTAAATATAATTACATTCTAAAAACTAGCTACTGTACTAAGATTCTAAAACGTTTCAGCTATGCTACTGTGAGTGCTAGTGACGTTTATGATATCTTCTATTATATAAGACGCCATTTTCAAGAATATCGAGAACATTAAACACTTCTGTAAAAATGTAAAGGTCACAGGAAAACTACAGCATCTAAATCCAACTTGAGTCTGCACTGAAACTACTGCATTTATTGTAATTATACCTTTCTGCATCTGTAGAAGGCTCAATTTCTATCCTGGGGCACGTCCTACTGAATAAACCACCTCAGTGTGTTAGTGCCACACTTAGTACATGATATTAAGCATGTATTTGCTTAAAAAGGTATAAACAGGTCAGTAAAGTAAATCAATAAAATAAACTGGAGCCTCAGATCCATTACTGCCATCCATTACTAGACAAAGCCTCAGTGGGAACATAAATGTGGCATCTGTTCCAGGCAGTTGATAAAAGAAAGGGCGAGCGTTTGTGATGTGCTGTGGGTGTTTATCTCTTCAGAAGTCTTACCTGTAGTCTCCACCGTTTCCATTCATGACATGACTGGGCCATGGAGTAGATACATGATTGGGCCCATTGTAATATCTTTAAATGGAGGATGAGGATTGATAGATTGGAATGAAGAAAGGAAAGTATGATTAGAACGAGCAACAGCTGAATCAGGGCAAGGTGTGAGGGTTAAGTCTGTAACTAGTATAAAGCAGTCCTATTATGGATGCATGAACAGAATGCATGTCTCAACTAAAGTATCCGGATTTTACCTCTCAGGAGATTCATACGAGTCACTGTAGGCAGACATTTGTCTATCTCTCCTCATCCTCCTGAACACAAAATAACACACAATCAGATCCTATGTGCCAAACATAATTCGACCTGCCAAAAATGAAGTCCAGCGCAGCCCTAAGGTGCTGTGGATTCACATTTCCTCATTCATTCATTCTCATGATATGGTTTGATATATCACTTGCTATTTTTCCAAGATAATGGGACATTAAGATAACGGGACATTTACGTGTCACACTTTTGTTTGGGGACCAAATCTCACTATTACCTAACTATTAACTTTGACTTTTGCCTCAATATACTCCTAATTACTGCTTATTAATAGTTAGTAAGATAGTTATTAATGTATGTATGCGGTTGGATTAAAGGATCTAAAATATGGTCATGCAGAATAATGGTGTGCGCACATCAAAAGCGAAGTGAATATTTGCATCGCGTTACTCGCTCTAGATTACTTCTGGGATGTTTTTCGTGTTACTCACACGAATAAAAACAATAAAAACTGTTTTCTGATAAAAACTGGATGTGTCAACAAGCTTTCTCTGATTGGCTTGCGTGATGCAAATTTTCCGCTCGAGTGCAAGGAAGACGTGATTGAGGCGAATATCCCAATTTGCGTCATTCACGTCACCCGGCGCAAATTCGCATCTATTCACGTCTTTGCATTGACTTTGTATGTAATCTACTCGCGCAAATAATTAGATTCGCTTTTGGTGTGCACAAAACATAAGGCATTAATATGTGATTTATAACTACTAATAAACAGCCAATATGCTAGTTATATGCATGCTAATAAGCAACTAGTTAATAGTAAAATCTGGTCCCTAAACTAAAGTGTTACCCATTTATGCATTTGGTAGACACTTTTATCCAAAGTGACTTGCATTGTATTCAATGTAAACATTTTATTGGTTCATGCATTCCCTGGGAATCAAACCCATGACCTTGGTGTTGCTAGTGCCATGCTCTGCTGTTGGAGCTACAGGAAATCTCTCAGTAAATCTACGATTTTCAAGAAATAAAAGACTGCCCATGCAAATCTCAATGCCACAGTGCAGGGTTGTTGTGAGTGATTGCAACAAAGTTGCTAAGGGGTTCAGTATGGCTTTTTAGCATGTTGTTTTTGCATTTCTAGGAGGATACCTACTGGTTAAAGTCAAAAGAGCTCACCCTTAGGTGTATTAATATAGACTATGGGATTTTTATGTGTTTAATTGATGTTTCTCCCTGCCAATTATATACCTCGTCAACAAGCTACATGATTTGAGGAACCGATCATGCCTTTAGCAAACAAATGCATGGGATAACTTATTGTATGTGTCAAAATGTTGTACTTACTATGAGCAATATTAACAGTGATGGTTGATTTAGCAAACGCCACTGATTTATACATACCTGTAGTTCAAACAAAAGCATGGTGCTAGCAATGCCAAGGTCATGGGTTCGATTCCCAGAGAATGCATGAGCCAAAACAATATACAGATAACTTTGAATGAAATGTAAACTGCTTTAGATGATATGTTCATGGTTACATCATGGACGTGCAACACAAGTATATTAAGGTGCAGTCACATTTACCGCAGGAAGGCAAATTTTCACTGAAGGAATCAAGCTATTTCTATAGGAATGTTTGTATGGGGGGGAGAGATTTCCCCTCACAGATGGTCTACACAAAGTGTTGAAGCTGGTCACGTAAACACTCTTGGTTTATAAAGTGGCGTCTGTAGGTATGTTTACATGCACTAATTTCCTAATTAGAAAGAAACCAACAGATTTCAGAAACTGAATCTAAATTTACAAATCCCTTTTCATATGCATTACATATGAATGACACGTATTCTGAAACAAAATTCATGGCACAACTGTGACTATTGCTATTAGCAAACTGTGTCAGTGACCTACTGTACTGTGACCTATTTCTTAGCAAATATTTAGAAAATATAAATATTTCTTCTCCACTGATCAGTTCATAAAACGACATTCATTGCATAAGACATAGAACTTCAATCAGATAATTTCAAGTCTACACCAGCCCTTCTAATCTAAATTGAAATTTTATTTGGATTGACTGTTTACATGAAGGCTTTTCAATCCGACTGAAGCATTAATCTGATTACTAATGGATTATTTGGTTGTATGTAAAAATATATTGAGCTGTGCTTCATACATCACCACACTTTTTACAATGGACCTTTTTGCCTGCAAAATGTTGCTATGTGACCACACCCATTATCAATAACAGATGAAAATGGTACAAAAATGATATGTGAATCTATTGCACCTCAGGGCCTCTGTAACCAAAGCTGGCTAGATCGACAATATCTGTGTCTCCACTGAGCCTACAACTATATCCCGAATAGATGAAATTCCACATTTCTAAATCATACATTTATATATAAGCATGGTCAACATCCACTGTAGCTTGCAGTTTTTTGACTGGCAGTTCTGTCATAGAGTGACGCTAGCGAGTTCTCAGTCATCAAAACAGCTCCAGCCTTCCAGAGAGCAGCGCTGAGGATACAATTCATTATGCCACGGCGGGAAGGATGGAGTGGGAGCTGTTAAGGACACATTGCACACATTTCCTTTGGGAAATATTGCTGGCGTACTTAGTGGCGTAGTTGGCAAAGTTGCAATCTGAACCCTATCATGTACGCTATGCTCCAGAGAGGAGCCGAAAGGACTTGCACAAAGCTTTCTCAATGGCTGGAAGAATGACGCTACAGCCAAAGCGTTTTTCAAACCTTTACCACATTTCTCTAAGAAAATGATATTTGATGATATCTTCTTCTTTTACACCCATTGGAAAGTTTCCTAAAATGGATTCTAATCTACACTTTGTAAATCTGGTGGCATAAATGTAGGGCTGCACGATGAATTGCATTTTAATCATGATCACGATTTCCAACTCTCTTGATTTAAAGGGAGAGTTCACCCAAAGAATTAAATTTCTGTCATCATTTCCTCACCCTCAAGCTGTTCCAAACCTGTATGAATTTATTTTATTTTATATTGTACTGTATTCTGAAGAACGCTAGAAACCAAAAAGTTGCTGGTAGCCATTGACTTCCATATTAGAAAAAAAATATATGAAAGTCAATGGCTACCATCAACTGTTTGATTACACACATTCTTCAAAATATGCTCTTTTATGTTCCACAGAAGAAATTAATTCATACAGGTTTGGAACAAAGTGAGGGTGAGTCAAAATCGTATTTTTTGGGCAAACTATCCCCCTAGAATAATCATCGGTGGTTAATTAACCTGAAAACAATTCATTTTAATTCAGCATCTTGCATGGTAACAAGATTCCACAAGCTTTCATTGTCATGGTTGCCAGATTTCAAGTGTTTAAATCCAATCAGAGCTTTTTTTTAAAGGAGACATATTATGCCCATTTTTACAATATGTAATGTAAGTCTCAAAAATGCCTATTTTGAGTGGAAGCAGACACACTGTTTTTGTGCATGTCTCTTTAAATGCAAATAAACTGCTGCTCCCCACCCCCTTTTCCAGAATAGAGCTGCACCATTACAGCTTGTACCTGCTAAAAACATCTGTTTTGGTTCTGATTATCATGTTTATCACGCTGAAATCATGCGTTTTAAACCAACTGGAGTTAAACCTTCTGATTAGGGTTTTTGAGTGCACACATCTGAAGACAACACGCACAGGACAGCGGCTGTACGATGAGTACTAAATAAAGTTCTCATTCACCACAAGTTTACGTTAAAAACACACGAGTTACAAAAAAAAGTCGGTTATGTCTGTGAAGGTAAACAGCTGGAAAATAAATGGCATGTGTATTTTAGATCTGTGTGGCAGCAGCAATATACAGTAAATAAATAAATAAATCCACTGCTCTCTTGTCTCCTCTGAGGCTGGGACTCTAAATAGTGTTCTGTGCTCGTCTGTGCAGCCAAAGACAGAACAGTTAGCATGTTTTGCTCAAACTTTTGCCATGGCATTAGAACCGGTACACCGTTGTCGCTTGCGAAAACACAATAACGGCGCCGTGGGTGGAAACTTACAGATTAAGGAGCGGTAATATTTTAATGAGATCCCTTTGCCATGTCACCAAGGGAGCGAAATCAGACGCGCTCGTTTTCTCAGACGCTTGCAGAAAAAGACTTACCAAAACAAAGTGACTGGGTTAATCTTTTTCACGTTTCCTTGGTTGGTAGATGCATCGGGGACCTGATTATAGCACTTAAAACCTGGAAAAGTCAGATTTTCATGATATGTCGCCTTTAAATCCATACATTTTCATCCCAGTGGTTTACTTAATCTGCCCAACCTGGCAACCATGCACACGTGCTCTCTCTACATTACAGAAAAAGCGCTAATGAGCTGGAAACACCAGCAAACACGTAAGCTGGGGTTACGCTATCTCTATTGAGATGTTCTGCTCAAATAAAACTGTAATACAGGAACTCTGCTTTCTTTCACACGGTCACTTGTGCTGTTTGCAGTGAGCAAAAACCGTGAGCAAAGCATGCAAGTTGAAATTCTCTTGATTTGTGCTTAAATGAAAGTGCAATGATTGTGATGAAATGCCAGTATTTCATGGCTATATTTAAGCAAATTCATGATTAACCATTTAACCAGGCATCGTGCAGCCCTACATACTGTAGATGTAAAATAATGAGAGGCGCCACTAGCTGTTCTAGTCCAAACTACTACCCACAGCACTAAATATGGAGCATCGTGAAATCGAGAGTGAACCGCTCTGGTTTACTACCTGTCCATGCTATTGTAAGCACCGTCTGAGTATGCACGGGCCATCCTAGTGGAGCGCAGTAACCTGACCGCGTCCTCCCGATAGAGGGGGTACACACTATGAGTCAGAACAGAAACGAGAGTGAGGTGGTTAGAATTGGGTGGGGCAAGTGGGCGTTTTCTGGGTGTTAAGGGGGCGGAGCTTTTCTACCCTCTTTTTTTTAGCACTTCCTCTCTGAAAGAAGGCACAGGTGAAGATCGGGCAAAGCACAAATGCGGAAATCAAGTAACCTTGGGCAAAGAGAACTAGCAGATATGCGAAGCTATCAAAACTATCATTTATGTTGCAGCACACACCAGCAGCAATAAAGACTTGTTCATCCCACAGAAGTGCAGATGTAGTGCTTTTCCAGTGGTTAGAATTAAAAATGTGCAAGTGCAACTATTTGTGTACATTACTATTACGCACTAGATCGTACTAGCAAGTGCACAAAATTACTGTGCTTTTTTAAAGGAATTCACTAAACAGTTTTCCCTTTTTTGTGAGTTAGTCAATATATATATATATATATATATATATTATATTTATTATATATATAGTCCTATATAGGGTACAACGGGGTCTAAAGGCACACGAAGAAAATTGTATGTGCCAAAGTGTATATTGCCAGAAAAAATATATACTTTGTCCTTGAACATTTATGGAGAACAGATTTTGCGTTGAAAAAATCATACCAGTCGTTTATTGTTTTAAAAATCTTATAAATTTATGAAGTGGCAAGGGGGCATTTTACCACAAACACGGGGTAAAAGGCTCACAGCATGGGGTAAAAGGCAAACAGTATGATAAAATAATTTTTTGTTTAATAATGTTAACTGACGTTATTTCTTGTTCAAAACAATCACTTAGCAAAAGTTTGTAATTTCGCTTATTTGATAAATAAAAAAATTAAAATTTCAATAAATATACTGTCTTTAAATATGTTAATATAAAACATTTTTAAAATACCGAAAACAAACAATTTAAAAAGTAACGATTCTTACATTAAATAGATTTATATAGAAAAATTTTATATCAGATTTACAGTAGTAACAGCAAATGATATTTTATTATATGATATGTTTAATATCATGTTTTTAAATATGATGGCTTCATTCCAAACATGGTGATTATCTAAGATGGACACCAACATAATATATGATATTTACCATCTGAATCTAACCATGTCAACAAATGAAAAGTCACAAATACCATACTTTTACATATTCTTTCGTTATTTAAAACTGTTGCTTTAATTATTTTAAACAAAACTGAAAATCATAAAGAAAACCTTTGTCTCAAAATATATGCATTAATTTGAGCGATTCTCATTTGCTAATTAAATCTACAACATTTTAAAAAACAAAATATTAGAACAAGCACAGAATCAAATATGTGCTGCTGCCTGCGATCACGTCAAGGATCAGCCACATTTGCACATGCATCTTGAAAAGCAGATGTTTTGTAAAGTGCTAAGCCGAGTTTTTCTGCCATCTAGTGGTTTAGATGAAAATAATATCAAAGGCTCATTTAGCCCCGTTGTACCCTATATATTAGACATTCAGTGAATCCCCTTGCCAGTTTTAATACAAGCTTTTCTCTTTGACCACAGAATAGATAATAATAATGGAAATCAGCATATTAGATGATTTCTGAAGATCATGTGACACAAGACTGAAGTAATGATGCTGAAAATTCAGCTTTGATCACCGAAATAAATTACATTTTAAAATATAAATAAAATAGAAAACAGTTATTTTAAATTGAAATCATATTTCATAATATTAGTGTTTTTACGTATGTTAAATGTCATTAATTTTAATTAGATGAAAAAACCACAAAACAAAACAAAATACACAGTTAACATAATACATTTGACATATGAAAGATGTGACATTTAGGTTATGCAAAAAATTTAAGGGGTCATATGATGCGATTTCAATTCTTTGGAGTGATACAAGCTCTTGGTGCTTTACAAAGAAGATCTGTAAAGTTGCAAAGATAAAGTCTCAAATCCAAAGAGATATCCTTTATAAAATTCAGAGTCAGCCACACTCACTAAAACGTCTCGTTCTAACAAGCCACCACATGTCTACGTCACGATGTGGGAAAAATTGCATAACGCCGCCAAAATGTTCACACAAAGAAAGAAGACGTGGTTTCAGGAACAGCAGTAGTGTTGATGCAGCATGTCAGGGAGACGCTGTGTTTCAGTGCGTAAGCAAAAGCACTTTATTTGGCCTTCAGTAGATGCAATTAGGAATAATTGGTTAAGATTTATTTACAACAGAACAGCACAACCAGATGTTCAAATTTGTTCAACGCATTTTATGGACGACAGTTTTATGAACCTAGAAGAGTACAAGGCGGGCTGTGCACAAAGGCTATTTCTAAAAGAAAAAAAAAACAAGGTAAATTCTGACTTTTTTTTTTTTTTTTGGGGCTATTTTGGACCAATCTGCGCTTTGAATCGGGACTGGAAGCTACTGTTTTTTTATTAGTTTAAGTATTTTCTATTGACTGTTCAAATGCGGAGTTTGGCGCAGCGCAGAGTAACGCGTCGTGTTTTTGTGTGAGGGGAACAGGGTCACATCACAAGAGAGTGAACTGTCTGTCAGAAATCATAGCACGTCAGCTGTTTTAACCACGGCTTTTGTACTGCATCATCACTGTGTCTATCACGCGACTCTGTTGCCCTTTCGGGCTTGAACTGATGGTAAAACTAATAACATTATTAACTGTCTTGATATTTACTTTGAAAGCTGAAGCTCGCGATTATGGTAAAGGGAGTGACATTTCCGACGCATGTTTGTGGTGTTTGGCCAATCACAATGCACTGGGTCACCAATCAGAGCAGACTGCGCTTGTCGGAAGGAGGGACTTTTCAGAAAACGAAGCGTTTGAGAGAGGCGGACCTCTCTCCTGCATAGAGGACCTACAATAATGTACAGTATTTGAAAAATAATGTGTTTTTTGAACATTAAAGCATGTCAACATATTCTGTTACACCAAAAACACAAAATAATGATCTTCATATGACCCCTTAAAAACAAAGTATTGCCACATTGTAAGTCTTGAAATGAGATGAATAATTTTGTAATTTTTCTGTACGTAAGAAGCGCTTTAGCAAAAATAAGTGCAAAATGAGTGTATTACTAATTAAAAAACTGAAGAGCAAGTCCAAATGGTTTTCTATAACCATTTATAGTACAGACAGTTCGTCACAAAATTATGTTGACAGAGCTTTGCTTGTATTGAAACTTGAGCTTTCCTTTAAAGTCTAAGAAAGTGAGAGTCTCAGTAACAGATGTTTTCTTGTGTAGAACATGACTCTGTTGTCCTAAGATGTGATAAATTATGTATGAGTGCGTTCACTAGTCTTCATTTCATATTTATAATGAATAAACAAAGTGACAAGAGCAACCTCTTATGCAGTGCTATGTGTGGGCAAGCTGTCACCTGTCAATCAACTAGCAGCAGGGGGAAGTGGGAGGGTGAAAATGTGAGAGGAGCGCTGTGATTGGACAGAAGGGGGAGGTGGGCAGGGCCGCATAACGTTGCTCGGGCCTGACAGAATACCTGGGGTCCTGGATAGTGGGGTCGACGCTTGGCTGTCTGTGTCTGGTTCGAGGAGGGAGGGTAAGATACTGGCTGCAACCACAGGGAGTAAAGAACAGAAATATGGTTGAACGGAGCTACTGAATATGGAGCTATGGAAAGGTAACAAAAGCGAGAGATTGGCGGATAAAATGAGAGAGTGATGTCAAAAAGTAAAGAGGAGGAATACATTTTTCCTGCTTTCTATGGTTCTCTCTATGTGGCACATCATTATTTCTCACATTGAATTTCTGTAATCATGTTATATGAAATTACGAAGGTATATGGAAACATTCCCATTTATGTTCCCAGTATCAGCAAAGGCAATCTAGAAAACAATAAAGCTTTTAAGGGCAAGGGCTGTTTGTAAACCGTGGCATCTGAGTGTGTTTTGCGAACTCATACCTGTCTGGTGAGTATCTGTCTTCAGACAGGCGATGTCGGGGGCCGTAAAGCGAGGGTCCTCCTCTCACACCGTGGTCTAAACTTCGACTGAAGAGAGAAAATCAGAGCCCGGCTATGACAAAGAGCGCTAGCGACACTAAATAAAATAAAAGTTAATTGAAAATAATAATATGTACATAATTTTTATTTATTTTTATTTTTAAATAGCTTGTTTTCTGCTTTTGATTTTTTTTTTTATATTTCTATTTAGCTTTAATTGTTTTTATTTAAAGTTATTTTCGTAATGCATATACTCACTTTTCTTTTGGTGGTTAGTTCAAGCAGTTGCCACGGCAAATTTAATTTAGAGGCCCAAACTGAGCAAAAATATGCGATTTGTTGCAGATGCTGATATATTTATGTGCCCAAAAAAGTACAATGAAATTCTGAAAGCTTGTAATGTAAATCAATGAGAATAGTATAGCAGATATTTACATACAATTATATAAATATCAGTTTTCATTCTGAATCTCCCAACAATATGTCTTAGTGAGATAATATTTAAATGCTTAGTTTTATGATCAAAGCAAAAAATATAATGTAATGCAATACAATGATATACAATGAACAATACGACGAATTTTAGATTAGGAAACACATATTACTTTGAGTTTTGCCTCCCAATTTGCTGCTTATTGATAGTAAGTAAGGTAGTTGTTGTAGTGGTGATGTTTAGGTATGGGCTTGGGTAAAGTGATCTAGAATATGGTCATGCATTAATATGCGCTTTATTAGCACTAATAAACAGCCCATATGCTAGCAATATGCATGCTAATAAACAACTAGTTAATAGTGAATAGGCTTCCCTGATCTAAAGTGTTACTAAATATTACTAACAATACAAAAATTTCTTACGGTTCCTTTATAAAAATCATCATAGATTTTAAACACAAAAAAATACATATAAACCACAACTTGAAGATGGATGTTTATAATTATACTGAAATGCCTTATACTAGCTATTGTCCTGAAGATATAAAAATAATTTTAAATAGTCAAAACTATTTAACTAGTTAATAAAATGTGCCACTCTAAAATCAGCATTATTACGGATACTGAAAACGTTAAACATGTTTAATTGTAACTATGTGCTTTAGAGGGATGAGGTATTTTTTTTTCTGTGAGGTTTACTGATAATTTCCACACCCATTGTGGGCTGCTGTTTCGCTGATCTGATTTATGTTAACACACTGTTCACATGTGAAATGAGCAACAGCACTTTGTTCACTGAATTGTGTATGCATACAATCTGTACATTTGTACCACCTATTAAGATCAGCCTGAAACGACCAGACACATTGTTAAAAAATTAGCCACCAGTTTTTAATGCTGGGATCCTGGAGTGAATGTTTGGCAAACCATCCTGATATCTTAGGCTTAGCATTAGTTAAATGCCACCTGGGTGGCAAAGTTGCTGAATAGCAAATAGACGTGACTGATATAAAATATGGATTTATCCTAGGGATGCACAATATTGGATTTTAGCCGATATCCTATATGCCGATATTTTTCAACTCATTTTGGCCGATAGCCGATACCGATATATTTCCTTTTGTTTGGAAACAACACCAAGTCTCTCCTGTGCAGAAATTATAAGTAAATTATTTTTAATTTTGGTTAGTTTTTATACAAGAAAAACAATTGAACAATTGAATGGCATCAATAACTGCTTTATTTAATCAGAAACACAGTTTAAATATTATTTGTGTATTTTACTTTCTTTTATTAGAAGTAGGCCAACAGTCTAAAACTCCTTACTGAGCAGGCATTAGGACCCAGGGGAGGCTGCCGCTGCACATGCTATTACTGTTTACTCTATCATACACGAACGTGTCATTCTGTACGTGCTTTCACAGTTTAAATGCAGTGATCCAAAACAGTGAATCTAATCATCATTCAGGCAAAACTTTGCTTCAAGAATGAGCAACACGGTTGACGTGATCTAATCGCTAGCACACCCTGAGCACATGTGAGTTAACGTATTCCTCTTATCGGCAAGACATATCGGTATAATTTTTTATATCGGGCCGATGCCATATTTAATTAAAGCCATTATCGGCCGATTACGATATTGGTCCGATAATATCGTGCATCCCTAATTTATCCATTTGATGTCAGGAAGTTGAAGAATGAGAATTGTTTCAATAAATCATATTTTTTTGTCTTTGGAAGGAAGTCTGGAGTATGTTTTATGATATGACCTCTTGACCCATAACGAACGGCTCTTATGCTTTTGTTTGTACCTTTGCGGTGGAGGGACGCTGGGTGAGCGCGAGCGTGTGCGGGTCATGTCTGATCGGGAACAGTGATTGGACGACATCACCTGCTCAGGGACAGACAGAGTGGAGCTCTGGAAATCCCTGCCATTGTGCCGGTTATCTGAGGCAAGCACAACACAACACACATTTAAATGGCAATGCCATTTAATAACCAAATTATAAATCATACATCCACTGAAAAATAGGAGCAAAGTAGCATCTAATACAATGGCATTCAGACAGTTTTAGGTGTCCAAATACTTTTTTAGCAGAACTGTATGTGGTCTACCACCCTGAACTTTATTTTACAGTGATATCAACACTTCATTCAGGAATATGAAAACACCTTAAAAAGTTAACAGAACCAATGCGGTCAGTGTGAAATGATTTTCCTTGTGCTGAGTTGGGAGACTAAAGTTCACAGTAATCTTCTCTCTAACAAAATTCCTTTAATTTGATTTGTTGATAAGCATGTGTGAACAGGACAAGCCGTGTACGATTAGACATCAATAAGATCATTACAGACACAACTGATATTTAGTAATTTATTCAGATCAGATTGTGCCCCATTAAATCAGTGTTTGGCTGTGTGTTCAAAAGTTTGGGTCAGTACATTTTTATTCTTTCTTGTTTTTAAAGAAATTAAAACTTTTATTCAACAAAGACACATTAAATTGATCAAAGTGACAGTAAATACATTTATGATGCTACAAAATGATTTTTATTTCAAATACATGCTGCACTTTTGAACTTTCTATTTATCTGTGAATCCTTGTTTCCACAAAAATAGGAAGCAGCACAACTGTTTTTAACATTGATAATAATAATAAGAATTTTTATTATCAACAAAAAAAGCATATTAGAATGATTTCTGAAAGATCATGTGACACTGAAGACTGGTCTAGAGTACTGATACTGAAAATTCAGCTTTGTCATCACAGTAATAAATTACATTTTAAAATATATTGAAATAGAAAACAGGTGTTTTAAATTGTAAAAATATTTCACAATATTAATGTTTTTACTGTATTTTTGATCAAATAAATGCAGTCTTGGTGAGCAGAAGAGGCTTCTTTCTAAAACATATAAAAATCTTACTGACCCCATACTTTTGAACAGTATTGTATAGAATTACATTTCACTCATATTATGGTGCAAAGTGTGCACAAAAGTGCAAAAAGAGCCCTAAAATATATTTCTGTCATGTCAACTCTCGGAGGGATTGGCATGGTAATGTACATGACAATGTTAATGTATTTGGTCTTGACGGAATAGATCTGCTATCAGTACCGAGACTTGCTTCTGCCAATACATCCACAACATACTGCTGTGAGCATGTAAGAAATATTGCTGCTGCAAATATAACACATATGAAATAACCCCCATATAACATACATAAATCACCCCATAGCAGATCTATACAGGTGGAGCTGGGGAAGGTGGAGGGTTTCTGAAGCAAGCTGCAACTGCTACGGCAAGCTCTAGTCATATATTTGAATGTTGAGCAGCGAGCTCATTGGCTACCGATACAGGAGAGAACCAATCAGATGCCATGTGACAATGATGTCATTCGGTCAGATTGAGTTAGACCTATCGGACTGCGCCATCTAGAGTTTCATGCCAGAACTCTATATGTTTTGTGATTGTTACAAATACTTCTAATAGTTATATTATAAATGTATTGATATGCATGTAATTATGAATTTAACTGAAAAGGAGTAAGTAAAATGCTTTCAAGAAGGCTCAAGTCTTCAGTTTTGTAAGTACAGTGCGGCGCTAAAGCAGGTGACTTAGCTGTACCTGAGATAACACCAATCCCGTCTTCACAGTCGTAATCAGAGAACTCGCTGTCACTGATTCTCTGTGACCCTGAGAGAGAGAGAAACAGAGAAAGAGATCACGAGAGTCATAATGAAGAAAAGACCCTCTCTTAACGTGACTGTGTGCTGGAAAACATGTTGAAAATCACAACGATGATACACTGTGTTCAGACTCAAATATTTCAAACAAGATCAGTGTGAGCAGAATAGAGCGGCATGAGGTTTACTATCATTTAGTCTGAAATCAAAACAGTGAAACACAGCAAACACCAACCACAGAAAGGTTTGTGAGAGGCTGGGAAAAGCGTGACTCAGGACTGTTAACTAGGCTGCTTTTCTTTATATTGTAATGGTGAAGATCAGGCCTAAATAGGCAGATAAGCTGTACAATGAGGACTGGTGGCATGTAGCAGCAGCGATGGGCGTCAGCAGCTCCATGCAGGCTGTGAGGAACAGCATGGGTTTCTGAAGAGCATGAGGCGGAAGTGAGGGGAGATCACACTTTGAGAGTGTAGAGGAGAGTAAAATCACACTGCTGGCCAATCGCATGCTAGCTGGAGCAAGCAGGGCAAAGTTACCTGAGTTGTAAAAATATGGGCCCTTGTCTGGAAATGTGTCAGTGGTGGATAGACAGTAATATTTTTTGAAGGAAACAAAACATGAAAACAAGAAACATCAACAAAAACAAACATACATAAAATATGATCATATCAGTTCTGGACATAAAAACGATACAGAATATACAGGACATTTGTACCAGAGCAGAATGCCTACAAATTGGCAAAGTTTCGTATTCTGATTTTTTAAATTAATTTTCAAAAACTTAAAGTTCTATAAATTTTAAACAGATAACAGACTACCGTTCAAAAGCTTGGGGTTCCATTTTTTTTTTAAATTACTTAATACTTTGTAATCAGTACTTTTATTTATAATTTTATCAGTATGTTAATAATATTCATTTTATTCAGCAAGGATTCATCACAAGTGTGATAATGATAATTATGTTTCTTGAGCAGCAAATCAGCATTTTAGAGTGATTTCTGAAGAATCATGTGACACTGAAGACTGGAGTAATCATGCTGAAAATTCAGCTTTAAATCACAGAAATAAATTACATTTTAAAATATATTCACATAGAAAACAGACATTTTAAATTGTAATAAAATTTCACAACTTTTACTGTATTTATGATCAAATAGATGCAGCCTTGGTGAGCAGAAGAGAATACTTTCAAAAACATTAAAAAATCTTACAGACCAAATGCTTTTGAACAGTATGTGTGTATTTTTGCATATCTCTATGTAATACAGTGCAATTCATAAATTATTTCATGATTTACACAAATAGTAAACCAAACACAAAATTTATGTGATGATTATAAGTATATTATGATGAATGACTGACATAAAAATTCAAACAAATCACACAGAAGTGGATTTCCACAAATAAAAATGGCCCAGACTCCATTTGAAAATGTGATTCAATGTGATTTTTGTTTTTCACAATCAGATTGAGATCACATTCAACTGTAGTGTGAACACTTAAAGTGATAGATCACCCCAAAATGAAACTTCTGTCATCATTTACTCACCCTCACCTTGTTTCAAGATATTTCATAAAACAGTTGACAGTAGACTTCCAAAGTATGAAAAAATAAATAAATACCATGGAAGTCGATGGGTACCAGCAACTTGAGGATGAGTAAATTATGAATTTTCATTTTTTGGTGAACTATCCCTTTAATGCAAGTAATGCATTACATTACTTTTTCGATACTTTTTGTCCCCTGGGCTGGGCTTGCTTATTAATCAATTTTTGGCAACTCTAAAGGCCCTTTCACACCAAAAGTGAAATGAATAAGCCTCAGGCTGAAGTAAGTGCCTCCAATTTCTCTTAACATGGGGACAAGAGTGCTGTCGGTGAATACATGGAAAAAACAAAGTAACTTACGCTACCAACAATTCAAAAAGTAACTCAGATGTTTTCTTGTAAATTAAAAAAGTAATGCGCTACTTTACTAGTTACTTGAAAAAAGTAATCTGATTACGTAACTTGAGTTACTTGTAATGCATTACCACCAACATATTAATATTAGGGCTGTCAAACGATTAATCGCGATTAATCGCATCCAAAATAAAAGCTTTTGTTTACACAATATATGTGTGTGTACTGTGTATATTTATTATGTATCTATAAATACACACACATGCAGTATATATTTTCTTATCCAGTGATATGTTACTATTATAAATATAAATATAGTAAGATTAAACATAGCATATTTTTCTTAAATATATACATGCATGTGTGAATATATACATAATAAATATACACAGTACACACACATATATTGTGTAAGCAAAAACTTTTATTTTGGATGCGATTAATCGCGACAGCACTAATATTAATATGTGCCACTAAGGAGAAAAAAAAATTGTAAACAGAAGTACGTCTAGCTTTGTACCTTAGGGTCAGCTTTGTATTTCTTCCTGAGAGTGTGTGCTTGTGTTTGCTGTAACAGTACGTACTCTGTAACCTGCGTGTGGGGCTCTCTCCGTGCAGGAGGCGTCTCTGCATGCAGGGCGAGGGGTTCGGCAGTGGCATCGAGGACAGGTCGTGTGTTTGGAGCTTATACCAGTGAGGCTGATCGTCCAGCAGCGCCGTCTCCAGCTCGATCAGAATCTACACACACAAACACACAGGATATAAACTAGGGCTGGGTGATATGACCTAAAAACAAAACCTTGATTAATTGAACACTTTACCTCGATTACGATTATTGAACGATTATTTTATTTATTTATTTTTTCATAGTTCATTAAAGGTTTGCACTGTAAATATACTCAACTATTAAAGGTGGGGGGTTTTTTTCCTAATAAAAGAGTGCATTTCTTATCTTTCATTTTGTTGCAAACAAAATAAATGAATATTGCCATGTCAAAAGTAGAAAATAACCAGCATCTCTTGCAAACAAAATACATTTTAAATACTATCATGCGATAAGTAGAAAATGACTTGTATCTCTTGTAAATGAATATTATTTTAAATAATGCAACGTGAAAAGTAGAAAATAATAACTTGCATCTCCTGAAAACAAATGATTTAAATAATGAATGTAAATAGAACACTGCTGATTAAGAGAAAGAGCAGGGCAGCATCTCGGTGATCTTGGACCACAAATCCAGTCATAAACCAGATTTAAGTCGCTGGGGTATATTTGTAGCAAAAGCCAAAAATACATTGTATGGGTCCAAATTATAGATTTTTCTTTTATGCCAAAAAACATTAGGATATAAAATAAAGATCAGTTGCCATGAGTATTTGTAACTTTCATATCGTTAATATATCAAAAAATTAATTTTGATTAGTAATATGCATTGCTAAGAACTTATTTGGGACAATTTAAAGGCGATTTCTCAAATTTCGATTTTTTTGCACCTCTTCAGTCGCAACGCCGAACCACTTAAATCAGATTTCCAGATTATCAAATAGTTGTATCTCGACCAAATATTGTCATATCCTAACAAACCATATGTCAATGGAAAGCTTATTTATTCGCTGATGTCTAAATAAAAAAAGGGACCATTAGAATGCGTTTTGTGGTCCAAGGTCAAAAATACAAAAGTGCCATGCCAACCTGCTACTGTAGCAAAGCAGTGCAAGCGCTCCGGTGTCTTTGATTGGAAACTGTTTTGGAATGGACATTTATGAGCGGCGATGAATGTACAGTTTAAATTCTTAACGGCGAGACGCTGCAAGACGCGAGCGCAACGGTACATCCGTATAGCGCGGATATGGTAGTATGTTTTTAAGGGGAAGTATTAAAGGATTAAAAAAACGAACTAACTGACATGGGGGGAAAATACGGTGGTTAGACTTCTGACTCTTGCCCGACATTGACGAGTTTTTAACGTCTTTTCGTGTTTCACTGTTAGACACTCGGGGGGCTGCTAGTACGCATTTCTGAACGAGTACAAAACCGTTTGCATATGAAAATAATGCAATCATCAGCAATAGACAAGCATATAAATGAAATCCGCATAATGTTACGGAGTAAAATGTTGATCCGAGAAGTGGTATATGTCTGTGCAAGCTTTGGAGGTATTGATGGAAGCGATTTACTGGAAGTATGCTTTAATAATCGTACTGAATATTACCCAGATGTAGTTTTTGCTCAAAATTATGCATTTTTATAAAACCTACCTATATTCAAGTGTTGATAAAAAAAAGAATGCTTTAAGCTAGAATAAAACTTATTAAAAAACTTATAAACTTGTTTAAAAGTAGAGGCTCTGATCTTTATTTTGCTGTATTGCATATTCAAATATTCATACAGAAAAATATACTGGAGGCCATCAAATTTTAGTGAAAATCATCAAAATCGCTGGCGGTGGCTGGCAACTTTTTTCAAAAATGCTGGCGGGGAAAGAGGCCATTCGATTCCGATTCCTGTTCAATTAATCATCAGCTCTACATCAAACACACAACCGTTTATCATGACTTGCAGTGTTTTATGAGCTTAAGATGCAGTGCAAATGTGGAATAAAGAAAAAAAAAACGTCCAGTTATAATGCTAAGCGTTTGCAAAGGAAGGCACAAAATAGTTTTATAATTGATGTTAAACTAAAACTTCTATTCACGTCTGATATTGTTGCCTCAACAGCTGTCTTGCATCACACTGTGTAAATATTGCGAGATCTTTTCAGGACGGTGTCGGTGTCTCTCTCACCTCTCCCAGGAACTCGCTCTCCTCCTCTCGGACTCTGGCCTGGTCCCACAGCGTGATCTCCAGCATGCGCTCCCTGAACTCTCGTCTGTGCACCGGCGAGTACATGAACGTCTGGTTCCACTTGGGCTCCAGAGATTTCTTCACTGTTTTCGTTCTCCTCTTGCTTTTATCGCTGAGAAGAGCAGGTGAGTTCATAATTTACAGCTGCTGATGTGACTTAACAGACCCACAGAGACACTAAACCAATCCTAGGACCCCCGATTTGAAACGTTTTAATTAAACGCACACTTTTTAGACATCATTACACCTAATTATTCATTCATTCATTTTTTTCAGATACGATTTTTCTTACTTACAAATGGTATGTATAGCTGTATTAGTTGTTATTTTATTATCTGGGTTGCAAAATATTTCACATTAATTTTCCCCAGGTTAAAATCCCTTCTATAAAAGGATTCTGAGGATTGCAATGTATTTCACTGGGTTTTGAAGTCTTGGTTATTAAAGTTTGCGGTCTTCTAAAAACGAAAAAGACGACTTCGTGTCCTGAAAATACTCAGTGGGTTTACTATAAAAATGGATAATTAAGCAATTATGTCAATGTGATTTTGAAGGCTTCATGTGCTCACTGTGGATAGACACAAATATCTTCACTTCAGCTTTATTTTACGTCTTTAAATTTCTACTTTGATGATTCTCCAACCTCAGATTATTATTCAGTTTTAGAGTCTTCAATATTAAGTGCTTTGTTAATACCAATACAGAAGCAATCACTGATGTTATGGCATAATGCTGCTGTTGTTGTTGTTTTTTCACCCCCTCCTCAAAAAAAATAAAAAAATAAAATAAAATGAAAATAGAATATATATATATTTAGACATTTTCAAATATAACTGAAATAATGTTGATATGAATATACATTCATTGTTTTTATATTTTATTTTTTTATTTTGGAGAACTGCACAAACATTTTAAAATCAGTTTTTTTGGGAATCTATGCATTAAGATTTGAATGATTTCTGAAGGCTCATGTGACATTTGACTGGCTGCTGAAAAATCAGCTTTGCCATCACAGAAATAAATTCACATTTCAAATCTATCAAATAGACGAGGATATTAAATTGTAACATTTCACAATATTTCTATTTTTACTGTATTTTTGATTACATAAGTTAGAGCTTGGGTGAGACTTCTTTTGAAAACAAAAATGATTATTTTTGAAGGACAAAAACTGGATATATCTGAACTCTGACGTACCTTCTGTCGGGGAGGAAGTAGATTTTGATGTATGGATTCCTAGGTCGCCCGTCTTCTCGTGAAAGCAGGTCTTTGGCGCCCAGGACAGTGACGATGAGCTGATGTCCTACTTTATCGTACCACAGCTTGACCTGCAGGAAGAGACGGGCTCTGTTAGGAGGTCTGTGAGGAGAGCTCACCCCAGAAGGTCCAGGGCAGACCTGCAGAGCTCTTTATGCAACGTGTGCAGCATCACATGCTTGGCAGATCTTTCCCAGAGCAGGAGCAGCACCAGCACACACCACCTACATCAAGCTGACTACCTCTCAACTCCTCAGACTCTAATCATCAGCTAAATTCACCACTGAAACAAATACCAAATTCAACTACTTCTAAGCACTGAATCACATAGTTTGACAGCACAGTGTTTAAGGTGTCTGACTTTTTACTGTCCTCAATATTCCAGGTTAAATACAGCTTCTTTACTATAGACTATAATTTTGACTTGTATCTCAGTTTGTAACCTATTTATTTATATTTATTTAAACAGTACTGCAATTACTACAGGGCAAGGCACTGTACCAGGATACAAACTGAGGGACGAGTTTCTGGAATAATGTATGCCACTGATGGACACCAATTGACTTAAAATTGCATTGAACCCAGAATATTCTTGTCTATGATTTGTGCCATCTGGCATGTTGGGCTGCAGGTGACAGGATGTGAACAGTTGTTTGTATGCTGCCAGTCTGGGCGGTGGAATATCCCATCCCTCATTGGCTGGCCAGGGGATGAGGGCGTGTCTGCCACAGGTCTCGTCCAATCAGATGAGCCGAAAGTAATCACAATTTGTCACATTTACTCTAAAACTGACAGACACTTTCAAAGCCCAGCAATCCAAATCAAATAACATATCACACAACAGAACAGAAATGTAACAAAAATGAAAAATACTCAAACTTTGTGTGATTATCTGATTTCAACCCAAAGCAGAATTTAAACGAAGCAGCTTTGAAAGTCTCCGTGGCAGCTACCTGGGAACGAATTCAACTAAAGATTCAATCTCACACATGCATCTATTCTTACACAGTAAATAATCCTAAAACAACAACAACAAAAAAAAACTGTAAAAACAGGAAGGGTGAAAACTGGAAGACTGCAGGAAGGTTATAAACGTATGGAGAAGTATGTACTTAATTGAAAAAATCTTATATTTTTTAGAAATAATCCAATCAGTGTTAATGATTTAAATCTGCCTATTTATTTATTAAAATAGTTAACAGTGGACACCAATTTGTTTGTAATATTTCAACAAACCTATAATAATATCCATAATTTATTCCCCCAGCATTTGCCCTTCCAGATCACTAGCGCGGAAAGAAACACACGTCTACAATGCACCTTTAGAGAGAACTTGCTGTTCTAGATAGATACTCCAGTACTAATGCATGCAGCAAAGCAACAGAAAGAGCTCAATACAGACTAGAGCAATCCAGGTAGCTTCCATTGCAAAAACAGCAGGGGGAAGGGAAGGATTCAGCTTTCAGTGCCAACACAAATTGTACCGTTTGATTTTCTAAGGCCGTATCGATGGTCTGTGCTATTATTAGTCGACGGCATCAGGAAAAAGAATGAAATCCATTTAGTCAAAACTAAATTTTTGAAAACTACAAAAGTTTATTATTGCAGTTAGATGGGAGATTCCTCATGTTGTTACTTTTTTCTTTGTGGAATAGAGTTTTTTTTTAATTTGAAATTTTAGACATTTTTTAAATAATATACTATATATATTTTTTTTAGAATCACTGGCAGAGGGTTTATGTCAATGATATCTTGCCAATTTTAATCTTTTGCACTCCACATAAGAAAAAAGGCCATACAGGTTTGCCTAAATAGTCTTTGGTACAATTTGTTTATTATCTATGAGGTTTAGAGAAATTCTCTACATGGAAAATGAATATATCTCAAAAGTGTGTAAATAACATACTCGTGTATCTCATCATTGTAACAGCAGAACATAATATTGATAGCCCTGATACAAACCTGGGCTTCATTGTACTAACAATTATAAAACCGTGAATTTCTCGTACTAAATTTAAACTAGGAAAACATATGCATTTCATACAAACTATTGTCTATACAACATAATACAAATATAATGTTCCATGTTACATGTCAAAGAATGAAAAATATCTGTTTAAAATTTAAAGAGATTTACTTTAATAAGCGATGCTAAAAACATGCCACATTTAAAAAGTGAGGGGAAAAAAATAAACTATTAAAACCAGTATATACAGTAATTCATGCAGAATATTTCAGCCTCAGCAAGACGGCCGTCTAATTAATTAAGCAGAATTCATACTGTAATAATGAATTGTGGTTATAAATCGCAAGGGC
>JADLZN010003630.1:0-27500 GCA_018155175.1 Sinocyclocheilus anophthalmus | reverse complement strand
CAATCTTTAGCGAATTCTCAAATATTTTGTTAATTTGGACATCAACAGCAAGTAAATAAGGCATTTTTATGATTGTAAATTAGGAAGAGGGAGAGATTTAACTCTTATAATTAATCAAATGTGCAATATTTATGTGGAAATGTTATAATTATTGTGCCTGCAATGACCATGTGAAATATCTGTATATAGAATTTGTCACACTGGAAGACCATTAATATTTACCAGTGAAATAAAAAAATATGTATGTGTAAACGTACTCTGTCTGCTTCTAAATACACTGTTCAAAAGTTTGGTGTCAGTAAGATTTTTAGTCTCTTCTGCTCACCAAGGCTGCAAATGTTTGATCAAAAAATTATTACAATTTAAAATAAGTGTTTTCTATGTGAATATACTGTATGTTAAGATGTTTCTGTGATCAAAGCTGAATTTTCAGAATCATTACTCCAGTCTTCAGTGTCACATGATCCTTCAGAAATCATAATAATATGCTGATTTACAGCTCAAGAAACATTTCTTATAATTATCAATGTTAAAAACAGCTGTGCTGCTTATAGCATTTATTTGAAACAGAAATCATTTGTAGCATTAGAAATTTCTTTTTTTTTTACTGTCACGTTTGATCAATTTAATGCATGCTTTCTCAAAAAAGTATACATTTCTTTAAAAAAAAATAAAACAATCTTACTGACCCCAAACTATTGAACAGTAGTGTAAATTATAACTTAAGATTCTTAATGTTAAAAAAAAGTGTACGATGTACCTTTGTAAACTCTGCACACACTCTTTTAAAGGTCTTCTTTTTGGGGGGGGTTTTTCCCCAAATAGTATCTCCTAGAACCACTTGGCCTTTTGATATGAGCCATGATACGTTCTGTGTAAATGAACAATGAACACTGGCAAACTCCATGAAGACATGTGAAATAATCACTAAACCTCAAAGCTAGCACGGCATTTCATCAGTGAAGCCCTGAGACGAGCGGCCAAAGAAAAGCAGAAGAAGTCCAGAGATCAGGCACATGTGCAGACAGATGCTGGGACTCACTGAGAGCTGTCCGGACAGATACTGAGGGTTGTCCCGGAGCATGCCAGGACTCATGGGGGACGTGACAGAGATGGACGGGCCCATCTTTTGGGATTCAAAGGAACTTGAACCTGAAAATTCGGCAAAGAACACTTAAATTGATCCTCCTGCTGGCAAATGCAGTGCTAAAGTATTGATACGTTTTATAGATCAAAACTAGCTAAACTTACTTGATTCAAGTTGTCCATGTGTGCTCTCTGGTATTCTAGGGACATCTCTACAAGAAAACAGGGAAGAGCATTTTAATGATAGCAGGTGTATGTCTGTAAATAACAACTCCGAGCTATATCAGAAGGTTATATAAGCTGGGTGATATACTGTAGCTAAAATGTAAGGCTTTGATGAATTTAAATATAAATCCTGATATTTATTTATATTCTCTGAAATTGTATTAAACAATAATTTCAAACAAACAGCCACTGTTGTCGAAAATATTAACATTTTTAAATCAAGAAGTAAAATAGAGTAAACGTAATAAAAAATAATTAAGACATCCACACTGTTTTTCTATAAATTAACAAGAGAAATAATTACATTTAATCATTTTTATTTATATACACCATAGTTATAAATGGGAATATTTACATACACTACTGCACGTCAGAAGTCTGGAATAATTAAGATATTTCTGAAAGAAGTCTCTTATGCTCACCATTTTCAACATTGATAATAATACACATTTCTTAAAGGAACACTCCACTATTTTTGAAAATAGGCTCATTTTCCAAACAGTTGAGTTTTACCGTTTTCGAATCCATTCAGGCGATCTCCAGGTCTGATGCTCTCATTCCGGCGTAATAATCAAGGAACTTTGCTGTACACCCATAGTATGGCAGCAAAGTTCCTTGATTATTACGCCGGAATGAGAGTATAGTTCCTAGCCATATCGGTCTAGAAAATCACAACTTTTCATTTTCCGTCGGTCTTAGTACAAGATGTAACTACAGAAGAGTCAAGTTTAAAAAGGAAAAATATAGATACTCTTTTATCATTTTTGAGTGAGATGCTTAACGGTCTAATCAGATTCAATGATCAATGCTAAGCTACAGCTAAAAGTGCTACCGCCAGAACCGGAGATCGGCTGAATGGATTCGAAAACGGTAAGACTCAACGGTTTAACTCTAGGGGAGTTTGAAGATTAGCCTATTTTCAAAAATAGTGGAATGTTCCTTTAAGCATCAAATCAGCATATTCCTATGATTTCTGAAGATCATGTGACACTGAAGACTGAAGTAATGATGCTGAAAATTCAGCTCTGATCACAGGAATAAATTAATTTAAAAAAACAAAACAAAAAAAAACAGTTATTTTAAATTGTAATAATATTCCAAATATTACAGTTTTTACTGTATTTTACTAAAAAAAAGATGGCTAGCATTGTTAGAGACTTCTTTCAAAAACATTAAACAATCTCAGTTATTCCAAACTTTTGACTGGCAGTGTACATCGTGTATATTTTTACTAAAACATTTTAAAGCATGAGAAATGCCACATGGGAACATTTTGAGTGATGATACTTGAATTTTTAAACGATTTGCTGAATTAAAAATGAACTTCCAAAATCTGTTTGCACTTTTGCTACTGAGGATAAAATCAAAGATAACATTAAAATATTTTAAACTTTAAAGGCAGCGCAGCACTGGCATGGTTCGGTTTTCAGGAAACATAATTGCCAAATAAAAAAATCAATAAAGGTCCCCTGAAATGCTTTGAAACACGCAGCGTTACTCTGTGTTGACGTCATTTTAACTGAAACAGGAAGAGAGGGCGGGACATATCAAGCAGCCCCGCCCCTTTTTAAAATAGCCAATAGAGTTCGTTTATATCACAGCTTGGGCCTAGAGGCCGTTCCCCCCCCCCCCCCCCCCAGAGACGTTGAGTCCGTAAGCCGCATTCGACAGGGTTTGCCAGCACAATCTCACCATTATTGCTATAAATATAGCATCTGTATAGAATCAAATAGCTCCGATACATTTTGTGGTCTGCGCCGACTCGTGCATGTGATCCGCTCCGTGCTATCATGTCTCTGGAGCGGAGCAGAGTGTGTGTGGTGTGGTGGTTAGTGTGACACAGCGCCAAACCAGACTTCTTTTTTTCCTCAATGGAAAGCATATTTACACTGTTTGAATCGTTCCCTGTCCCCTATATAGTGCACTACGTGCCATTCACTGTACAGAAAATACTAATTCTGTTGTCAAGTGACCGATTTCAGCCGCGGCTTTAGTGTCTATTTTATAGTGTAGGGGGCGGGTAGTGTAGGGGTTTCGGATTCTAGAGAGCATTTGATTGGACAGAAAGTTTGATGAGCAGCTGAAGTACGATGTGACGTCAAAAAAATCATTGAGCCGTTTTGGCGGAAGTGACGAACTGCAAGCTTTGAATGCTTATATCTTCTAAATGCAAATGTTGTCACTGTTTTGGAGCACACTGCCTTATAGATAACCTTAAGACTAACATATTGATACTAACACCCAAAAAACTTTAATTTTGATTTCATGGGGATTTTAAAATATTCACGATGCTAGGTCATTTTACTGTATATTGCTGTCAAAATGACAGCACATGCATGACTGATATATTGCCCGGTTTTTCCAGGTTAACCATCTTACTGTAGGACTCTAAATGGTTTAAGGGGAAAAATGCCTAGCATTGAAAGTAACAAAAAAATAAAGCACAGACCTGAAGCATGCCTTTCATTTCAAGCAGTGAATATGTTTCTATGTGTGAGTGTGTATGTGAATATAAGCATTCATATGTTGGGCTCCCACAGGCTATCCTTCTTCATAAAGCTCTATTGTAGAGTATTGTAATGATCACTCACCCGATGGGCCGCGAGACCACCAGCTCCACCTGTGGCTCTGGCTTGGATTCTAGAATGATATTGTAAACTTCCTTGAATGTGGCTCCCTGTAAGACCCTCCCGTTCCACTCCAGGACCTGATCACCTGAGGACCGACACAACACCGCATCAATACAACACAGAATATGAGCTAACCAATGGAAGTTAAAGGGATAGTTCGCCCAAAAATGTAAATTCTGTCATCATTAACTCACTCTCATGTTGTTTCCAAACTAGTGCTGTCAAACGATTAATCGCGATATGCATCCAAAATAAAAGTTTGTGTTTAATCAATATATGTGTATGTGTGCTGTGTATATTTATTATGTATCTATAAATACAAACACATGCATACCTATATTTAAGAAAAATATGTTTGTTGTAATTTTTATATAATATAACTATAAGAATTATCAATAATAAATGTATATGCATGTAAATATTTCCAAATATATATGTAATGTGTGCGGATTTTCCATATATTACATAAATAAATATGACAGGAAACCACACAATATTATGTGACACAAACTTTAATTAATTTAATATTATTTTGGATGCGATTTTGCGATTAATCATTTGACAGCACTATTCTAAACCAATAAGACTTGCATTCAGCTTCGAAACACTAACGCTGACATTTTAATTGAAACCTGAGAGATTTCTTTCCCTCCACTGAAAGTTCATGCAATCAAAATTTGACGCTTCAAAAAGTTTGAACTTAGAAACTTGAGCTTAACTGCCTAGTAATCAACTTAGTTGTACAAGTCACTTTAACTTAAATTTAATCAAATCGACTTAAAAAAATGAATTGAAAAAGTTGAATTTCATATAAGCTATAAATAAGTTGAAACTGCTCAACTTGTTGTCCAAGTTATTGTAAAAACGTATCAGTTTCTTATTTGCTTCGCGATGTATTTTTTGCTGGTAAGAACGGAGGGTGGGTTTTTGCGAACTGTCAATTACATTTGTAATTAATTTCTGTAGTTACATCTATAATTACACTGCTGACCCAACCTCTACCCATTACACCTAACCAGATCACCAAACATGCCCCTAACTTTACCCGTATACACATCAATAGCAGCAGAGGTGCTTTGTAATTCAACATGAACACAATAGGTACATTGTACCTAGGGCTGGGCAAAAAATCTAATGCAATTTTCATGCGAATCTCGTCAGTAAAGCTGCTTCTGGTGATTAGTAGTAAATCTCCATCACGTGCTTTCAGATGGAGCGGCATTTACTACACAGAGCCGTAGATCACTGACAAGCTACACAAAATCACGTTCAAAATCGCAGGTGATTCATAGCCGATTTTGAATGCAATTTTGTGTGGCTTGTCAGTGAACTACGCATTCGATTTTTTTTGCACAGCCCTAATTGTACCTAACAATTCATTACTTTATTAATAAGTACATTGTATTTAAAGACACCTAATATAAAGCAGGACCTAAAAACGTTTATCGTAAATTCTTTACTCATATACAGAATCCCATAATTCAGTAGGACTGCAGAAGCAGCAGCTCTGACTTCACGAGGTTTCAGAGGAAATGCTTTTATGCCTTCCACAGTCTAAAGCGAGTTAAACGAAATGTACTTAATTGTTAAATCTGAATAGATGTGTTCACCTGGTCGGAGATGGCCGACAGTGTCTGCTAGACTTCCTCTCTTCACCTTTGTAATGAAAGCACAAAGTCTGCCAGACTCTGTCATCTTCCCTCCCACCACCTGCAATACAGACAACAGGCAATGCTAAATATTTTAAATATCTTTTACATGCAATTATGAATTGTTCAAGCCTGAAAGGTAATTATTTATGTGGAATCTAAAGGCTGAAAGTTTGAGCTGTGCTGTGAAGAAATGATGACCCACATCAATACCATGTGTGATAATACTATGGGGAAAGTTCACTAAGATTGAACTGGAATTGCCGATAGCATCATTTACAGTTTTTGCATGCTTTTCTGTATTGTTTTAATACCCCACTCACTAAAGGAATTATGCAAATCAAGCAACTCGGCAAACGCACCCACAAAATTAATGCCAAACACAGTTTGCCCAGGAAATATTGCTCTCTATTCACAGAAATGTAGTCAGATAATGGCTTGAAGACAGTGAGTGGGCAAACTTACAGGAACTAAAGCACACCACCACAAATAGTACCTTAATTTACCCTTTTTTTGGAATGGTCACTGCTTTACTGTAAGTGAAAAGGACCATCGTAACCAATTTATAATTAGGGGTGTAACGATACACCAATGCCACGGTTCGGATCGGTTCGGTTATGTTTGCTGTGGGCGTAGGGTTCATGGCATGGCGCGAGCAATGATAAAGAACACTTCACTTTTAACTTATTACTCAAATAATAATAATAATAATAATGCTCTGTTAGTTCGAGTTAAATAATTCATTAACAAATGAGACTAAAAATTGTTGCTTTGTAAAGTGTTACCAAAAAATCTATTGTCTTAAAATTAAAATAAAATAAGGCCTAAATAATGCAAACAAGTAAGTCTTAATTGGACATCGTTATTAGGCTAGATATAAAAAATGCATGTGCAATGGATAAATAAAATAGAATAGCCGGACAATAAGGAAATTATTTTAATCAAATATGTAATAACTCTGCGGGAATGTGTAGAATTACGCACAATGCCTGCAAATTACAAAATGTGTAGCTTCTTCTGTGGATGCGTTTTTTGTAACAGCACGCTAAAAACGTCAGCTAAACCCTAAGAATTCACAACATTTTTACAATAGTGCTCTCATTATAACGTTATGTAATATGACAGTAGTTATTAATGTTCTGCATTTCTATTTTGAGCTGCGCGCTGAAGATGACCAGTAGAATTAAGTATTTGATAGCAGGTTTTTAATCAATGGGATTTAACTCATCAGATTTATCTCATATAGAATACACTTCGTTATTTATACTAAATAACATTAATATTACGACTTATAGGGTATTTGCACAAAATGCCCCGAATGCGCATGAACGTGTCTGCGCTAGTGGTCGACCGATATATCGGCCGATATCGGCCATTTTTCAAATATCGGCATTGGCCGATAAGTTTTTCTGTTTGGCCGATGCGTTAGATACGGGTAACTTTTATTCTGACGGCGCGTCAGACTTTTATTTTGACGTGCCGAGAACGGCTGCGGCAGCGCCTGAGCACACAGTGCTCACATTCTCCCTCTTGTTCGCTGTTGTCATTCAGTTCTGTCTAATACGGATAGAAGTCTATCTAATAATCAGCTAGAACTGTTAAACAAAGGAATTAAAATGTATACAAAAAAGTATTATAACGATTGCTTTAATATTATTAAAGGCAAACATTATATACTTTCTCGTTTGCCGTCAGCATTCCGCAAATACGCATTTATATAATTTAAAGAAAAAATCTTGGATAGACTAATGAAACTTTAAATTTCACAAACCTTGCAGGATTATCGAAACTAGTTGTGAGATCTTGTAAAGTGTGCATGTGACCTGCATGATCGCGTGTTCTGTGATGGTTGGTCCTATGGTCCGTGTGAATTGAATACGGACAGGAGAAGAGTTCAGCTTCACTGGAGACGCGCGATCGACAAACTTTAAACTCGTGACTGATTTCAAATTATGCTGCGATTTATGCATTTGCCCACTCTCATATTCATGTCATTTTCACTGTGTGATGTATGTAAACTGAGTGTTACCTTGGCTTTATTTGAAAAAATGTGATTTCCAATGCACACAAACTTCCCAGTATACTGAGTGCTCTGTTGGTTACAGTATTTACTTCCTTTTTAATTATATTTTTTATTAAATATTTACTTATGTGTGAAAAATACTTTGTCATCTAAAGAATAAATATGTTTATTTTACAAATTTATTTTTAAATCCATTTTCAAATGATTTCAAATTTTTTAAATATGAATTAAAATAAATAAAATTATATCGGCTTTATATCGGCCACCCTGCTTTCCAAGATATCGGCATCGGCTGTCAGAAAACCCATATCGGTCGACCATTAGTCTGCGCGGCTCTGAATGAACTCCTTTTGTGGACACGTTCTTCACGCCACAACGTGCAGCAACTAAACTCTAAAAATTCACAGCATTTTATTATAACAGTGTTCTTATTATAATGTTAAATACACGACAGTCCCAGTCATAGTTATTAATATTAAGGCTGTAATTGGCTGCACAATAAAACTTGACTGTGCTACTCATGAGGATACATCTCTGTGGACGCATTCTTTCCATAACGCATTGAAACATGGCATATTTGTTACAGTTGTGTTCTCCATTATAATACATTTTGTGTAGCCTATATGACAGATTTGTTCTTCACATGTTGCCCTTAGTGGTACCTTCCTTTTCAAAGTGATTCAAGCGATTCAAACCCATCATGGCTGTATACGGTTTTTTAAGTGTCTCAGCAGGGGTATCGCGGTTATGTATCATGGGTGGTGTGTATGGCGGTTTTTCGGTTCGGTTTGAATATCGTTACACCCCTATTTATAATACAAAAACTCAAGCCAACTAATTGAGTCCACAATAAGGTCAAAGTTCAAATCATTAAGAGAAAACTGTGGTTAGTAAACTGTGCATTGTGTATGAAGCTGACCGAGTGTTTGCTGAAGATCTCTTATGATCTCGGGTCATTAGCATGGCTTTGATCGAGCGATCTTTGACAGTGTTTGGGGCAGGCATGCTTACCTTGAGGCCCAGCAGTGTCCCCGTGTCTCTGGGCACCGTGCCATCTTTCATCCGCTTGTTTAGCACTATCCTCCCTATTAGGCGCTCTCCATCTTTGGATGGTTGCCATGTCACCGGGTGCTACGAGGGTCAAAGTGAAAATACACCTCTGGTTTTTATACAAGCATCCACACACAGCACGTTACAAATATACGCACACATGCACAGGCTCTGGAAATTAAAGGAGGAGGTCAACTCTTGTTTGCTGTGAAGACACAAACCGAACCAAGGTGTCAAGTCAACATGAAATACATTCACAACCCATTTTACTTTGTAATCATATATTTGAGTGAAACAGTGTGTTTAATGAAAACAAAATGTAGGATAGGGTTTGATTTTATCCATTGGGAAGTGATAGAGTCATGACAAGTTGGTGTTACAGGCCAGAATGGAGTTACAAGGTTGGTAAGAGAAGATGGTAACACTTTAGATTGGAGAACACTACTCACTATTAATTAGTTGCTTGTGAGTATGGATATTACTAGCACACTGCCAGTTTATTAACACCTATAAAGCACAATGCATAACATAACTACTACAACAACTGCCTTACTAACTATTAATAAGCAGCAAATAAGTAGTTTATTGAGAGGGAAAAAAGCATAATAGCGAATCTAAAGTGTTACCGAGAAGATCTGTAAAAGAGAGTAAGAGAGATTTGTAACGTCAGCTGAAAACAAACATTGTTGTAGGCGGAGTAAGTCATTTCATTTTGATGAAAAATTATGAAGACAATAACATGCACACATGAATCTTGCCAATAAGACCAGGAACACGTATTAAGTAAGCAAATAGGATCTTGTTTTGGGGTCAAATAGGGTATTTGTTTTTGTATTAGCAATAAATACCATAACATTTACACTATTTAAAAGGAATAATTAAAGCAAAATTAAAATCCTTTCATCATTTTGCACTCTCATGTCATAAACCAATATAAGGAAAAGCCTGAAAATGTTCCCATCTACTGCAGTTCTCAAATCTAATATACACTCAATTCATATGGTGCATCAAAACACATTGTGCCAAATCTGATGTCAATGTACATTTTTTTTCCCCATGGCACTATGGTGTTAAACTTTGCACCATATGAATTGTATGTGATTTAAGATCTGGTCTGCAATGTAAGAGAAAAAATGTCTAAGAAAATGGATAATGTCCAGGCAGAAAATTACCAGTACATTTTCTGTTAACTTTACGGACATTTCTATTAACCCTAAAACGCAATACTATTTCCTACAGTCCTACAGGTCTGGAACGACATGAGGGTGAGGAAATGATGGCAGGATCTTGGCATTTGCGAACAGCATGAAAGTAACTGTCTTCAAAAGAATTTTCCACCCTATAGGGTTCGGTTTGTGCATTTATTAAGTACAGACACAACAGTCAGGACAGGCTGAGAGGTATCAAGCACACAATTCTGGACAACAACTCAAAGCAGTAAACTAGATCAGCAGTTCTCAACTGGTGAATCACAATCCTGTACGGATAGGGCACGTATTAGTCGATTAAGGCAAAAACCTCCAAGAAGCAGTGGCTTACAGTGATTTTAGAACAGCTGTGGGACGTTTTTACAGAACGGAGTGGAGTTGTATTGAGTTGTACAGTAATACTGATGCAGTATTTTACTATGGCTTCAAACGTTGCCTAGCCAATCATAAAGGACCAGAGCGATTTTATAATAAACAATGCTGAATGCAAAAAAGTGTATCTGACTGCATTCCACATAACTAGAAACCATAGCCACTACAAGTTACGTCTACTTTAAGTTATGCCCCCCACAAGGAAAGAGCCAGTTGAATTTTGTCATCATGCATGTTTTCCACACTTTTTAAAGTATTTTGATTACGAAACTCTACAGTTACTGCATTTAACTGCAAAACGGAATATTTCACTTATAGCAGTTATGTCATACATGACGAGATTTGACAGTTTAATCCTATAAACATTTTAAAAATAAAACACAAAATAAATATATCATATACTTGAAAAGATCATTTCAGTGGCTGTATCAATGACATCCACAAGCCAGTTTTTCTTTGCGGAAAGTGTAACTTATAGTGGTCATGGTTTATAATACTTTGGGACGCAGGCATAAAATTTAAAATATAAATAGAATAGTTAAAACTAAAGAGAACTTCACATATTTTGTAATTGATGTCAAAGTCTGTCCATCCAATCCAACCTTACGCGTTTTTTTTTTTTTACAAATTCCTCTGTTTTAACATAAATCTTCACTCACTTGATTCTTCAAATACTTTAAATACTTTAGTTACATTAGACAGATTCCAACATGGGCAAGTTGGCAACACAACAGTTCCCATTTGGACCAAACGGGACTACGCAAACAATTAACAAAATGTTCCAGTACTCGTTAGTCAGGACAAAATCTCAAAAGCTATGCTTGTTGCTTTATCGCATCACATATGGTTAGCCAATTCACAAGTATTAATGGTAACACTTTATTTTAAGGACCAATTCTCACTCTTAACTATTTGCTTATTAACATGCATATTACTAGAATATTGGCTGTTTATTAGTAACTATTAAAAGCAATGTTATTCTGCCGGAGCATATTTAGATCTTTTAATCCACCCCACATCTAAACTTAACAACTACCTTCCTAACTATTAATAAACATTAAATTAGGAGTTTATTGAGGCAAAATCACAGTGAATAGAGAGAAATATTCCCTAAACCAATGGTTAAACCAATTCACAAATATCGATATTTAACATTAAACGACAAAACCAGTTGAGAAGCACTGATCTAGATCAATCCACTGTTTAAGCAGAAAAGCAAAGTAAATTGCTCTCACACCCTCAAGCAGTATGGATGTAGCAAGCTACTTCTATTCGCTATCGCGAAAGATGCGGTGAACGAACAAAAACCAAAAATGGGACAGAAAAGCACAGCATGAAGAATGAGACCGTGAAAAGGGGAAAAGAAAAACAACTGCTTAGTGCAAGATTGATTCCCACACTAGTCTATCCCTGTGTTTAAGCTGAGACTGAAGGATTGTGTGGAAAAAATCATGTCAGGAAATCCCAAAGGGGGGAACAGCGTGAAAAGGTGACGTGACCAAGTGAGGAAAACAGGTTTGCAATCAGAATGGAGCGTCTGTCCGCATTGAGAAGCATGCAGCATATGGAGCAAACAGTGCCAGGAAGTTTGTCATTCATCTTTCTGTGTTAGGATGCGCTACGACTTTGCAGCCAGAAGACAGTGGAGCAAAGCAAACCAGAGGGTTCTCCTCTCATCTGAGAGGCACGATTATAGTAGGAAACCCTCTAGAGGCAGAAACAGACAGTCGAGCAGGTCAGTCACAGGAAGCGAGAGGCAGGCGGCAGGAAGTCGTCTCAGTACCTTGTCGCTATGGCTATGCTCCTCGTTTAGCGTGGTGCTACTGCACGTGTCAACCCCTGAATCTTTGACCTGCGGCTCGCACCACTCCGCATCTTCATTGTGGGAGCGCTCCCAAAATCGCACCACTGTCTTTTGCCTCTCAGACGGGGCATAACTGGCGTCCAAAAAATATGTCTGCTCATTTGTTTTTCTTTTTCCCCTTTGAATGTTGCCTAAAAGTTATGGATGATATAAAAAAAGGAGGAGAAACAAAACATGCAGAGGCGAATTAATCGAGGGGAAATGGGGTGAGAGGGTCACAAGCCTCACCATAGACATTGAGGAGGCCTCGCTATGCCAAGATGTATGGTCCCACCAGTGACCATCCATATCTCCTGAGGACAGCACAGTGAGAGGACACAAACGCACGCACTCGTGTCAACAATATTTAACTTATATAGGCAAATACGCAACATTCATTTACTCACACACTTTCTCTTACATCTCTTTTAAAGGAGTAGTTCAACAAAAATGAAAATGCTGCTGACTTATGTACGCACAATCATGTCGTCGGTCAAGGTAAAACTTTTCTCTCCTGAACACAAAAGAAGATATTTTGATTAATGCACTGGTCACTTTTTTTCCATGCAATTACAATGAATGGGGACTGCAACTTTGCAAAAATGATGTTCACGATAGTAACAGCAATGCCCGATTCAAGAACGGATCGTTCTTCTGAGTCAGATCTTTTGAAAAAAATCAGTCGATCTGGTTCGCAAAATTAAATCACCATTCATTTAGTAAGAACTACTTGTGTGATACTGTTATGGTGCTTTTGTGAAACCTTCAGTCTCCATTCATTTCAATTACATGAAAAAAAAGAACTAGTGCATTCTTTAAAAAAAAATCTTGTTTGTTTTCCACAGAAGAAAGAAAATCATACAGGTTGGTGGACTAATGAGGGTGACTAATGATGACAGATTCATTTTTGGGTTAGTTATCACTTTAAATTAACACATTTAACAATTTATATCACTTTTCTTTGTATACACTTACCTATAAAACAAATGGAAAGAAAGAACCAATACAGATATTTTAAAGGTGTACAAAAAAAGAGCATGAACTACAACACGACCAAAACTACAAGACAAACCCTGTTTATCCAGCAATTTGACAAAAAGAAAAGAAAAAAGTCATAAATATTGTCTTCTTAGCTCAACATCTGAAAGTACATTTTCTGAGAAAGCAAATTACCTGAGTGCCATACATCTAAACAGCACTATTTCTGTTGACAGAGAACCTTTCTGTTAGGAAATCTTTATCTGGTTGGAGACACACAGACATTCAAATCTAGTGCTTAAATGATATATAAAAGACATATTTTTTTCTGTTTGATACAGCTCCATGCTGTTGCATAATGTACATAACACCATAAAATGCATCCCATTTTGCTGATTTTGATATTTAACACATACATATACAGTATATTGTGCATATTTTCTGTTATGAACACACAGATATTCTCACTGAATTCCTGGAATGTCAGGTTAGTTATAGTATCAAGGAATAATTTAAGGCACAAAACCTTTAAAAACACAAACTTCTCTTGTCTTGCAATTATTTACATGGGTTGGCAAGCAGATGGATTTGCAATGCATCAATATTGTACTGATACTTTCTTAGCAGTTTAAAACAAAGAACAAGGTCCAGTTTCAAGGTCCTTTAAATATAAACTGGACTGAATTTAAGGAAACCATCATCAAAAGATTCACTTGAAATGTGCTAAATAAACTGGACTGGATTTAAGTAAAACATCATCATAGGACTCACTTCATATGTGCAAAATAATAGTTATTTACATGTGTCTGTGTCATCAATACAGTACATTTGATTAAGAAACCAAGCTCTAGTTTAAAGATGAAAAATATGGTTATTATGCATCCATAATTCAGTGCAATATCACAACGGCACTATAATAAATGGATAAAAGAATTTGTATCCTAGTGTATAGCACGGAAACTTTAATATTGCAGAAGTCTGATTACTGCTACCAACATTGCATCATCCTGTCCCCAATTTCCCTGCCAGCATGCGGTGATATCTGTATGCTACCATGAAAAGAATGAACGTTGTAAAAGCTTACTTCTGTAGACATTACTTCTGCCTTAACATACACCATGCCTCACAAACCAGAAGCGTTTGCCATTTGTCCAAGCACCATGTGCACACCGTTCCCAGCGTCTTCAGGAAAAAAATAATTTGTACTGTGTAGTCCCAATATATTGTTGATAATCCGTCTTTGCTGCACCAGCCCTTCCAAACCTTGGCAAGTTAAAGTTCTGCAAAGCTGATTTACTCAACTACGTCCACCGGAACAAGGACTAGAACTCAACTGCAGCTCTTCAAATCACACTTGGGTCAGTCTTTAAAGGTCTTGCACATCCCCTTCAAGAAAGATGTCAAACCCAAATGTTTGCCTTTTTTCATTGCCTCTCAACGGTGTCATTCTCTTTCCCTCTCTCTATCTCCTTGCACTGAAATGGAGTTCATGCCTTAGAATAATGAGCTTATCGTTATTCTTGTAAGCCAGCTCAAATACCCTGCCCTACATAGTCCCCGCATCACAACAGACTGTTTCCCTGAGTTTGCCGGGCTGATCCCCGACTCCAAGAGCCCCTACAGTTTGCTCATGGCTCCATGGAAGCAAGCATTGGCCTCAATCGCTTGCACCCAACCAATAGAACTATTCCTTTCTTTTAGATTTTCCAACCTTCCGGTTGGTGGTTTTTACACGAAAGTGAAAGTTCAGAGCAAACAATCAAGTTAAAAGTCCTTACTCCAAAGCACACAGCAGCAGAACAGTCACCATTCCAAATGTTGGCAGTTTGATGAAATATTGACTTACCACCATTTTCCCAGGCTTCACACAGCGTGCAGTCTTGGTGTGTGCCTCCACTAGTTTGCTACTTTGACCAAATCCTTTTCTCTTTCTGCAGGTGGGGAGGGAATTGAGTACTTTGAACCAATCAGGTTGGGTTGTCACTGACTGATTGACGTATGTCCAATGGCACCCAATGGAAGGATAAGCTTGTCAGAGATCAAGCTCCTTCCTGTCTACAGTCAAGAGGTGTGCCACTCTTATGAGGTCAGATGGAGTGACTAGATGCCTGCTAGATTTGTGGAAACTCTAGAGTTTAATGTTGGATGCTGGATTGGAAATTTTGGGAAACATTCATTGTCTGAACAAATACCAACATGGTTACCCCACTGATCAAGCATTGGGATTTGGAGATTTGTCGGTGTTTGTTGGGGTGGTGTGAGCCTTTAGAAAGCTGACTGAAACAGAGAGACTGAGTATGAGCAGGATGAAGGTGGAAGCAAGTGACTCTTTGAGTCACTACGTGTCCTACTTTCTTCTGCTCCACTGTAGCCTCTTGAGTGCATTAAGTAGCTGTGGTGAAGAGGTAACCATGACAGATGCACTGGTGCAATTTCACTTCCTGACTCTGACATGGAAGTGACCCTCTACCTCTGCAAAGCTGCTGGGACTCCCTCTCCCTACTTCTGCAGATGAAGCAAGGCTCTGGGGAGCTCTCTCTCGAGACTGCTCCTGTGCAAAGAGGCTTACCCAATTGAGCTAATTGTGACCCTGACAACATCAGAGCTTTTAGGGGAGGGGAATATCTTACATGGTAGAAGAAAAAGGAGGAAGAGGAAGGACAGGTACTTCACAGATAGCAAAGATAGTAGCATTCCATATACATTCCTGGAATCCTAATGATAATAAGCACCATGACACCAAAAGAAGAGAACATTTTAACTTTTGCTGGTACACTCTAACGTAAGAAACCACTGATCAATGGGAGTTTAAGTTTGTTCAATGAGTCCAGTTGTGTTTTCAGACATCCAATATGCTGTATTCTCACTCATTTCAAACTGACTTTGCTCTTAAGTCATTTTTACACCAGAAGAGAAGTGCCACACCACGATGTGGACTACACTCTCAGAAAATGTTCAAAAATTATACCTTTAGGGGTACAACAGCTTGTCACTAGGGAGTACACTCTTACTTTAATATATGTTACCCTAAAAATGTTCATAATGGCTATATAATGGGTATATAATGGCTCATTTCCACCAAACAGTACAGGTCAGTACAGTAGAGTACGGTACAATTCAGGAAAGTACACCCTGATCCGGCTTGCATTTCCACCGCCAACAGTACCCTTACTTGATAGGCATAGTTTATGCCAAAAAAGTAGTGATCTACGTCAACCAATCAACATTCCGCAATGAGTCTAGCTCCACCCTTTAGGTATCGACGTACAACCCCAACGGAAGCGTACCAAAAAAAGTGGTACGGTACCAACTTTTGACAATGGAAACAGACATAATTGCATACTAGGGTTGTAACGGTACACGTATTCGTACCTTTCAGTTCAGTACGCACATGTACCGAAAAAATAATTCTATTTTTTCAGGAAATTCAGACAATAAATGCCGTTTTGACACTCTTTGATGTGGCGTGACAGATCGCTGTATAAACGCCTCAGTTCAAATGGCATCGCAAATATTGATATATAGCTAGTCATTATATTTTACTTTACCTGTTAGTGATGTCTCAATCATTTAATGTGTTTAAATAAATCTTTTATCAAACAAGTTATGACTGCCACTGTGTAAATGATTATATTTCAACAACAAATAGAAATTGTATAATTTAGAAATTAATTTAAAAACTGCATTGAGTGCAATTTACATGTTTGCATACATTTTTTTTTGAGTGTTGATTATTATAGTTAAAAATAAATAGTAATTAAATTTAAGTTTGGGCTCTGTTGTCAATTGTAAACGTATAGTAATGTAAAATGGCTCCCTATAGTTTAGAGCAGAATCTGAGGTTGTTTTGTATAGATTTTCTTTATTAGGCCTATTTCATGAGGTAGATTTAAAGAAAATTGTAATTATAATTGATTTATTTAAAGAAAGAGCAATTTGTTCAGTAAAACATTGTTTAATAAAAAAAACAATTTATGTTTAGTATTTTTTCCTCCTGCTGTAACGAAACCACACCGAACCGTGACATCAAAACTGAGGTACGTACTGAACTGTCATGTTTGTGTACCGTTACACCCCTATTGCGTACCGTACTGTACTGTACTGAACCTTACCTCTTGGTGAACCTTACCATTACAGTCAAAAGTTCACTTCAAGAATTAACAAAGCATCGATGACACCCCCTTTATGCATCTTTATGTGTTAAACGCTCCAACTGAGCTTTCCCATGTGTAAGACTCTTTATTTAAAATGCACATGCTGAGACATGAATTGCAATTATTTAATGTAGTAAACAACATGCCACAGATATTAGGTTGAAAATAATTTGGAATTCTGCTGAACATCAGGGGTTTTAAATTGTTCCTAAAGGCTCCCCGAGGTGCTGCCCATTTTGAATCTCTCTTTTTTTGACAGATCCAGTTCAGGCCATGGAGTGCTTTACTACTCAGTTAATTCAGGTGTGTTAAATAAAGAATACATCCAAAATGTGCAGTGCTGGGGAGATTCAGTTTGAAAACCCTGGCTGTATGACTAATGAAGAAACATGGGCATGGCTGAGAAAAGCAATTTGGTTAGACATTTTAATTATCTTACTGAATCATATTAGCTGTTATACATGTAAAGATGTACCATGCCTTGCTATTAGTTCTTTGTCAGACCTACAGGGCATCAGGTCAGCTGATCTCATAGTAATATTCTCACTTTAAATGTCTAACAGCAAAAGCTATAGAAATTCATATTCTAACAGGAGAACAGGATTCTACTTAACAGTGAATGGCAATGTATGATTGTGTCCTGTGTCTCCATTCACACGCTAGCATCTTCAGCCCGGCTTGCATTACATAATTAAACCTGCTTGAATAATGAAACACCCTCCATGGTTTAAACCCTGGTCATGTGACTCACCCCATGTAATTGCCAGCGTCAGTGGATTCTCCTTTATCTGAAGTGCAGTTTTAAACTGAATTTAGAGGAGAAAGGTCACAGAATAACTGACATGTTATAACTGATCTCAACAACCCCAAAGCACAGAAACTAAAACAAAAAGAATTACCAAGAGAACTGGCACTTTTACTGAATCTGAGGTCAATGCATCAACCTTGCAAGTCTTATACTTAATTTTCTCATCTTTTGACTTCTCATCTGACTGTGTTGAGAATATTAACTAAGGGGTTACTGTTACAAGCAGTAGTCTGGTTAATATTCAACAACAATTAATTATATAATGTAGTTGGCATCAAGCACAACTGAAAAAAAAACATGCAAAAATTCAACAAATGTTATCTCTATGCTCTCTTAATTAAACGAGCCTCTCCAAATCTGTATTTAAGGTAGACTCAGTAAGACGACATCATAACCCACAGCATCATGACTCTAACCTCACCATCATCAAGTTCTGCTCTGCCAAAACTGACTCTCTTATTTAAGTGTGACAACCAAGAAGAATCAGTAAAGAGTAACCAAAATCATTTAAGGTCTAGGATCTGCTCCTGGAGATCTACCGTCCTGCAGAGTTCAGCCACAACCCCAATCAAATGCACCTGAGCCAGCTAATCAAGGTGTTCAGGGTTACTGAGAAATTGCAGTCAGATGTGTTGAGTTGAAAGTGAAGTCTGCAGGAAGGTAGCTCTCCAGGAGCAGGTTTGGAGATCCCTGTGTCAAAACCACAGATTATTCTGGCTGTGGTTCTAAGGTGCACACAGCTGCATCCAAAATAGCATTACTTCCTACTCATGAAAAACACGTAGGCTTAGGTTAAGGGCATAGTATGTGCAAATTCAGAGACACAAGTCTCCAGTGAATGAATACTCCGGCGATATTCTGAAGTGCATATCTGATGGACATTTTACTATCCCATGAGGCCACGGGAGATGAGGATGGTCCAGTAGGTCACATGAAAATGACAACATGCCGAGTGCAACAGTGTGTCCATATTATATTCATGCTACACAAATTCATACTATACAGAACATACTTTTTAACAGTCGCAAATTAGTTACTTTTTCAAAAGAAGTACCTATTTCACAGGCTCTAAATAATACATACAACAGCATTGAACTCTCTGCTGCCCCCACCAGGTCTGGAGCAACATGGTGGTTACCATGAAGGCATGGCTCTTTCTAGGAAGCTGACATGACTGGAGTCACAGCTGAGATTCCAGAAACGTTTAATGCAACGTTTCTCCCTAAAACACTGCAACGTTTACCAATCAGTAATTCAATAATTCCATTCAGAGTCAGCAGCGTTTACCTTTTTCGCTGAAGGACTCACTCTCCAGCTCCACATCCTCACAGCTGGTGTACTCTGGCGTGGTTGCCAGCTCCTCTTCCGAGCTGCTGAAGCTGCCCATGGTTCTGAGCTTGTCAAGGCGTTTGCTGCGGTGCGGTCGAGGTGGAGGAGGCCGAACCGACTCGGATTGGTCCGAGCTCAGAGAATCGTTTCGTAGCATGCTATCCGTTTTGTCCCGACTGTTCCTGCGCATGGCTGAGCTAGGGTCCAAGTGGTGCTGTTGGGGTATGGGTTTCCTCGTTGGCTCCACCAGTCCTCGCCGGCTATCGCCCAGCACGGGGCTGCGGTGTGGTGTTGGTGGGCTATGATTCGACATCCGATGTCCCGGTGAGCTCCTGTCCATTGAGTACGAGCGTTGACTTGGGCCTCCCAACAGAGGGAGGCGCGAGTGCCGCCCACCGGGCCCATGCAGAGGCTCGTCAAGTTCTGTATAGGCGAGCGAGACGTCACTATGACGCCGCTCGTGCCGAGCCCGTGACACCTGGGCATGGATGCGCATCTGCTCCTCGTAGGGCTGGGGTTTGACTGGGTAGCGCGCCAGGTTGGGGTCGCTGCGGTATCGGGCCTGGTATTCCTCCTCACGGCGTCTTTGGAGTTCATAGTCCTCTAGCTGGCCGTCCAAACGCTGGCCTTGCGAGTGCCAGCGTACTCGGCTGTCTTGATAACCGCCCACCTCATTGTACATTCTTGAACTCCTCGGCGAATGGCCAGGGTCACGTCCGTAGTCGGACGGAGAGCGGGGCATGCCACCTTCAGCCGGGGCATACTGCAGTCCTCCTTCCCCCTCCCTTTGGTTATATGCCGCGTTGGGGTCCCTGGATGCTGATGGGCTTCTGTTTCTAAGAATGTAAAAGGAAATGAGGTCAGTGTGAGTGGTCAATGCAGTGAGGTGAGGCTAAAACTCTATTCAATCACAAATGAGCGTATGGCACCTTCATTTCTCTTCAAGTGATTCACACTAGGGTTGTACAAAACTGCATACATTTGAAATTACCTAGAGGTGAGTTGTTTGAACATACATTCTGATTAAGGAAGCCCTGCATAATAACTTACACATAGAATGTATTCATGTATTCAAAAACAGCTGGATGTAGTGTTAAATACTGAAATGGAACAAAATGCATTGGTCTCAGGATGATCATGGTGCAGGATGCTAAAGAATCAGCAAGTTGCAACAAAATTGCCAAACGTGCAGCACAAATGTCCATCCTCATGGGTACACCTAACCCTAACAATTAAAAAAAAAAATCTTCAAATGTTTCTCAGGGTTAGCCTTGTGGTCAGTGCTCTGACATATAGCACAAGACCAAGTTTGAGTCACAAAAAAACAATTCTTGCTTTAATACAATTTCAATGCCAGTTGTTCAGTTTTAAGGCACAGTTTTTTCCCTCACATCATATAAATGAGTCTTGAAACATAAAAATCAAGCTGTCCTTATATTCTACTTATATTCCCCTTCGCAAGTATATTATCATATTTGGGGTTCTGGGCATTAAAAAAAACCTGAAGGAGCACGGCATCCTGATCCATGCCTAATTTATGCCTTCCACTGTCTTTCTAGTACCTCAGACTGACACAGACGAAAGTGTTCGACGCCACCAGTCACCTCAAGTTCACTGCCCATGAGTCTATCCCCGCTTGGGTTCAGGACTCTCTTGTAATGCAGGCATACATCAACAAGCATCACTGTTGTTCATGCCCTGGAGCTTTCATCGTGAGGAGCCAACAGGGACTGTGAAGCTCTGCGATAGTGGCCAGCTAGATGGGGTTTGGTGGTCTGGGACCTGTCTGCCATAACAGGCCTTTGAGCCATGGCTTTCATAGCTATTAACCTGTAAGGGCGGAGTGATCGGCTCTGGCCAGAGTCATGAGGGAAAGTGTGTCACACGGAGTTAGAGAAACACTGCAGTGCCAAGACAGAGCCAGATGCGTTTAGTTCCCTCCCTTTCTGTTTCTCTCTCATTAACTATGTTATATCATGCCAGGAAGTCTCACTTACAGCAGATGCTGCTACTCTCCCGCAGCTGGAAAGAGATTGTTAAAGTAAACAGCTATTTTACTATTGCTCATACTTACAGTTTGTGATTTGAACAAAACCATAAGCTTAAGTATTAAAGTTGAGTGTGAATGATCTCTCATCGTTTGTTTTATAGGCATGAATGATACTACAAATCATGTGGCTTGTTGAGAAGAGGTGCAAGATTATTATGGTTAGCTAAAACTAAAACCATTAAAAAAACTTGATGCCCTAAAATAACCTAAAACTGAAAGAAAATGTATAAAAACCACAGAAATTAAAAAAATATAATGTAAAAATATAAAAATATTTATAAAAAATATAAATTACAAATCATTTTATTTAATTAACTACATTTTCTAACATAAAATGAAAATTACAACAACAGACTCCAAAATAAGAAACATCTCTCATTTCAATTTAGTTAAACTTGAGGCACAAAAATAATGAAAAACTAAACACTGAAAAAAAAAAATGTATAAAAACTAAGACATTCAAAAATACTTTAAATTAAAATAAACAAATTTAAATTACCTCACAATACCCAATGAAAATTACAAAAAAAAATGACCAAAAACATGCAAGATCTCACATTTCCATTTGTTTAACTGGATGCACTACATAATCTAAAAGAATAAAAAATGATAAACACTACATAGACATTAAAAAATTATTTCATTTAAAAGACATGTTACCAGTTCTACTAAATAAAAAATGACAAATACAAAATAAACGACCAAAAAGCAAGATATCTCAGTTCAACGTTAGTTGAATTGATGTACCTAACACAAATAAACTTCACCTGAATAAATGACTTAAAAAACTACATAATATTTTTTAAAATTAATTTAAACAAATGCACAGTTTAACTAAAATTAAAATGAAAAACTACTACTACTACAAAAAAAAAAGACAAAATGTTAATAAAACTGTATCTCAATGATCCAAACAACACTGGCCTTACTTTTCTAAATGATTTGACTTGGAGACTGGTGGATAAAAATATCCTGTAGACCTACACTGATCTAAAAACCAATCTGCATCTCACTATAAAATGCTGATAACAACTTGGCAACCACGTAGAAATGCCCTAACAACCACCCATAATACCTTTGCATTATAGTGCTGGCTTTTGCATGGGCGAACATCTTATTTTTATTGACACGGGCAATACATCATTAAATGATTGTGCAGAGTCAGCAGCAGTAACCATATTGAGCTGCACCATATTCCAGCAGTAAATGATTGCTGAATGTCTAAATGTAAATGTGACATCATCCATTGTGTCATCATATGCATGCTGCAATATGTTAAACAATGAAGCGATATTATTCCTTGATTTGTGCCTGCCGTCTCTGTGCAAAGCCCTATGAGCTTCTCAAATCAGAGCAGCCCGACACACAGAAACAGCATAGCAGGAGAAACAAAACTCAAAGACAAAATCATTACAACATTCAGCGGCTGTTCGCTTTCTTTTATTAGCATCCAAAGTGATTTGACTCAACATATTTCTGCCAACAGTTACGTTCATTAAGTAAAAGCCATAAAGCTATTTAAACATATATAACAATTAAAATTCATAGTGATAAATTCAAAGATGATATTTGTTTAAAATGGGGAATATAAACTCACTGGAGCAACTGTGCAATGTTACAAAAATAGGACGGAGTGTCAGTCAACTAAAAGCATCACATCACACATTAGGTTCATCACACACCATCCCTCCTTGCACTCACAGTTTTAATTTCTTCAGTCTTACTGACCCCAAATTTTGAAAAGCAGTGTATATTACAATAATAAGTATATATTGCATAAAAAGGGACTCAAACCTATAATGATGCTCAAAACAGCATCTTAATGGGACAAAAAGAAGAAAACAAACAGACTAAGTGTTAATTCTATACCCACAGCATGGCATCACGAGATGTAAACAGCCCTAAACCTCATGCATGATAATCTTTCCCAACTGTACAGCCAGTTCTGTGCAAGCATTACTCAGGTGTTATAATTACTCCTCTAGGAACATCTGCACACCCGTCACAAAACCGTCAACTAAGCAGCATTCAGCGAGAGGCACTCGACTGTCACACGAATGCTGCACCGGCAAAAAAAACAATCCTCCACGGCCGAGCGCGTCGCGTGTGCACGCACCTGTCACTCAAGAGCTGCACATCTGGGCTGCGGGCGCGAGCATGTCGACCGCGCGGCTGCATCAAACGCAAATGCACCACACGCTGCTGAAGGGACAGAAGAGGTCCGGCCAGGGGGGAAACAAGGTCACGGCTACAGGAAAAGCATGCACTAGTCCCGTAGCACAGCAGCTGCTAGCTTAGTGCGTCCTCCACCCCTCCCAGCATGCTCTCGCAGACGCAGGCCACACCGGAGCAAAGAGCCAATTCTAGAAAGCCGAAGCGGGCCGAGAGGTGCCGAAAGGCCTGAATGCATGAAGTGCAAAGGCTTCTGGGAATGGAGAGCGGTGTTACCGTTTAATGCTGTTATCACAGGCTGTATATAGTTGGGAGGTCAAACACGACTTTACCCTGCAAGGAGGATTATGGTACTTAGCTGATTACTGGCTGCATGGCGGTTATTGCTTAGCAATCATACGGCCCGGGAACTCCTTCTCCAAGCGCCCAAGTCTGGATTTCAGCATAATCATCTTCCTCTTTGCCCCGGCAAACTCCAGGAACAAAGCGGGAACAATATCCCAGTCAAATAAACCTCTCTGGTGTAGCGAATCAGCTCATGGAAAATATGAATAATTAACCATAACTAGTTATAATTAACTATTCATATTTTAGATCCGCTGTAGATATTTAGCTGACCATCAGGGGTCACCCGTTTGTCACATTCTAAGACCGTAATTTCCTGGTAAAGGAAATAACTTCTTACGTACAATCTATAGTTGGTAACGTAAATCCGCCATGATTATTGACTCCGTGTTATAGTAACAAGTGAAACAGCTACACATGTGTGATAACAAGGAGGTTTTATTAACTACATAAACATTTAACCTAGTCTAACATACTACATAAACACAAAAACTGGTCTAACATACACACACACACACACACACATACAGTTGGTATAGGAAAGGGTTAAAGTTTAACTCAGCACAGAAAGAGGCATAAAGAATGAATTATATGGAACACTTTGCATGTATATTCAACAGATAAAAGCCTTCAGGGATACGTCAGATTCTGAGTTCAAAAACACCTTTGTAAAAAGGTGCAAATAATACCTAATGTATCAATTAATAAAACAAACTTTGATACTTGCACGTCTTGTCTGTCTGAAAGAGATTCCTGATGCAAATCTTAAAGCTTCCCGTAGATCTTTGCTGAATTCGGGTCGATGAGAAGAACCAGTTTGAGTCAGTGTTACTTGATGAATGGAAAGGACTAGGCCGAAGAAAAGGCCTGGCACAGATGCTTTGGTATCCTGAAGCGTTTTTCTCACATCTTCATCTTTGCTTCCGACCGAACCACGAATGGGTGGGGGGTGGGGCGGGTCCCTGGAGCCGGGCCGTTAAGGTCGGAGAAGATCCCCGCCTCCCAAGATGGGCTTATCCAATGAGAAGGATTTCCGAGCGGGATTTCAGACTGGTGCCCTCGTGGGGGAGCTCGGTGGCCATTGCTGGAGGGTTTACGACCCTTTGTTCTCTAAGCTTGGTAATTTGCAAATGGACTTAAATCGAAGTTATTAACGATTCTCAGGGCCCTAATATTTATTGCCTATGTACCACCATATAATATGCGCGCTTGTTTCGATCATAAGAAGGCAAATTCATAGATACTAAACAAGGTAAGATTACATATAGTGAAAAGGGATGATCAGGAATGGGTCCCCTCACAAGCATACTAAAATCGTCTAAGAATATCAAAGACAAAATACACAAAGACAATAATATACTCAATGGCCTGAAGAAATATGTGTGTTCATTCAAATAACGGTTTTTCTATGAATTAACTAGAACACAGTCATTTCTACTCTGCTTTTCCTTGGGACATGCAGGGATTTTCCCTGCTTTGCATTCTTTTGGCCATTAAACCCAGTGATATCAGCGTTGGTTGCCATGCAACAAAGAAGCCTGTTCGACTTCCTGGGGTGTTACGCATTCCGGGGGGAAGGGTCCATGGGTCCTCATATGGCTTGTTAACTGAGGTTACACAGTATTTGTTATATAAAAAGAGAATATACTGTATAGTGTGTTGGATTGGTCCAGACGCTACACGGCGATGAGCAATCACATGTAGAAGTTGCGCCTGCTCAGCTTGTGTGACAGGATAATGCCTGTGTCGATATGCGTGTGTGTGGGAGCCTTTCCCTGAGCTAGACGGCGTGGGCGATGGAGAATGTGTGTGTTCACCCATATTATACATTCAGTGTGTGTATGGGTGAGTGTGTGTGTGAACGTATCTTTCTCAAGGCGTACAGAGTAATCTCTGAGCCATGGGCGCAGTTGTGTGTGTGTGTGCTCGGTGTGAGTGTGGGTGTGTGCATATGTGGAGAGTGATAACACAGCGCCACTAAAGCCAAGTGAATATGCTTACCGTTAGCTGATGGGTGGTACTTAAAAGGGTGTTCACCACTATATAAAAATGGTGTGTATTAACTGAATGGCTCAAGTAAATATTACAAAACAGCGGTGACTTATAGAAAGTGAGTACACAAAATGCTGGGATTAGGGGGCATTTGACAGATGTAGGGAAATCAAATTCGTGTTCTGTCAGATAAAAATCGTGATTGCATTTTAAAAATGTGATTTAAAAATGCCAGGTTGCTGTGGTGTTGGGAGCGTGCTGCACAATGTGACCAAAAATTTGTATGATAACAATACGACCACTACTATCTGTCCCAATATGAAATGAAAGGAAATAGTAATCTACAATGATGAATAATATAAGCATGAGTCTTTATTTAAACACAAAATGTTATTATTATGAAATAAAAGTATAAAAAAAAATACCTCAATGAATCTAAAATAAGTACTGATATAACTTATGTATAGTTACCGTAAAATACAAAAATCAAAGTAGTACAAAAATGTATAATAAGCATTTATGACCCCTGCAACTGTAAAAGCGCATACCAATAGTTGCGTCTTCATTACTCATTTCACGTTTAAACCCAATGAAACTGTTGTTTGACAGAACACGGCAGGGTATCCTTAAAGCTTCTCTTTGTCAAAGCACTTCTCATCACAAGAAATGTTTGGCAATTTTGTGGGCAAAGGCATATTACAGGACCCAAAACTCAATAAGCAGATGCAAGATGGAGTTAGCTGGAAAAAGCATCTGACGGGGAACCGAACCAACGTGAGAGGTGAAAACGGGATGTGCCGTTTTAAAAATGAGTGCTTGTGTAACATGAAACACAGTGCCGAGTGCACTCTGAAACCGCACAGAGCAATATACTTTAATGCAATCACAGCCTTTGCCATTGAATAATTACAAATAAGCCAGATCACAATTTTTTTGTTTTATTTGATAAAGCCAGAAATCCCTGCCTGGATTCAGAACTTCCTCAGACAATAAAGTTTCTATTTATTTTCAGGGTTTTAGGTCAGGGCGTAAACACATGCTTAAACACGGAAGCTACAGGCCATGGCAGAGCATACATTTGAGTGGTTTGAATTGAATGGGACATAGAAGATGCATTGAGGCCGCAAAAAAGTGAGCAAATGACGCTAGTTAAGCAATGACCCGGCTTTTTTCCCCATTACATCAAAACAGTATGAGGTAGTGGGAGGATTAGCCTTCCTTCATCGCTCACTGAATCACAAGTCAGATCAGTTTTAATCGTGCGACTGATCCTGTGTTATGTTGTGTTTAAGGTTTATGTTTTTAAGGACAGACTAGTTTTTAAGGATTGACTAGTTGTGCATATGACAATGTGTAGTTAAAGATGCACATTACATTAGTTATATAATATCTGTAGTTATATAGGATAGCATTTATGTCATCCACTGTGCTCCATTAAAATCTGTTTAAAATACATTAGTCAGTGTGAACACACCTTGCACAACAGCAAGCAACAGCCTAGCAGTACATTAGAAACCTCCTACGTCTAGCTTGCATCTTCAAATCTAGATATTTGTGCAAATCCATTTGGTGCCGCTAGTGCACTC
>JADLZN010003629.1:0-42301 GCA_018155175.1 Sinocyclocheilus anophthalmus | reverse complement strand
GTGAATGTATGTCACGTTGTACAGTATATTGAGATGGAGGCACCAGAACTGCAACTGATAAAATGTGCACTGTAGCACGATACTACAATGTTTCTTCAAAAGCAGATCATGGAGACCTTTTTATCATCCATGATCAAAAATAGTCACCCCTACTTTATAGTATACTAATAGTGGCAATGGATAATTTATATCTCAGATCTTAAAAAAAGAATAAGCAAACATTATGACTGTGAACTCAATGTGAACCAACAAGTGCTTTCCATGACAAAGATGGTATCAGTCACTCAGATATGAAGAGTATTATTAGATTAGGTCCCTTCACCATGTAGTGCGGAATGGATTGCGCTTCAGAAAAGAGGCGCCCATTCGCTCTTATGATTGGTTGTGATTTTGTTGTGTCTTGTAGCTGTGTCCCATCTGGGTGGAAGACAAAGTGCTTGTCGCTGAAATCTTATCCGATGCCTGGTTAGCGCACAGTAGGTGTGTTTACATGGAGCATTATAATCGGTTTAAAAGTCCAATCCGAATGAAAATGCTCCATGTAAACACCTCAATCGGAATAAAAAGGCCCAAACAGGCGTGCAACGAATGCTAAGAAATTGTAATCGGTTTGAGAGGGGTGGGATAAACCTTTCTATAAACCGAACAAAATTACAATTCTGCCATGTAAACGCGTTAAACCGATTACTTTTCGGCATTCTGGAATAGTAGAGGTTAGGGCTGTGCAAAAAATCGAATGCGATTTTCATGCGCATCTCGTCAGTAAAGCCGTTTTAGTGCATTTACTACACAGAGCCGTAGTTCACTGACAAGCTACACAAAATCTATTTTGTGTGGCTTGCTATTGACTGTCATTAATTTATTTGTTCTTATTTTATTTACTATTTACTTGTCTTTTTTTAGTTCAAATAAATTAATTTCTGAGTGCACGTGATTCTTGGGTGGGGAGGGGGTGTGGTCCATGAGAAATAGTCCTGCCACTAAAGCTGGAAAAAAATCCTAGAGGAAACACTGTATTGTTCAGCAACTCTTGGTAAGAAATTGTTTATTTGTTCTTAAGTAGCCTACAGTAAAACTTTTTAGTATCAATACAATTCAATTATATTGTGTTTTATTTTATCTGATAGATATATATTTGTGCAACTTTAGAAACGGCAAACGAGAAATCAATTTGGTTCGGTGTGTGGTACAATAGAAGACGGCTGTATAATTTTTATGAATGTGTATGTGTTCTGGCCACATGACTGAGCGCTCGAATAAACGCAAGGGATTTAAATATTAGTCCATTTATTCTAAGCAAGCACAAGCAGCTATTAAAAGCTATAAAAAGTATTAACGCAAAAAACGCGGGCATTTTTTCCTCTGGTGATTTGTAGGCTATTTGTTGTCATTCAGATTAGATAACGTCTCATGTAAACAGTCCACAGAATCTTTCAATCGGAATGACAAAAAAGTGTACATGTAAATGTGGCTACTGTTACGCTTTAGATGATTTCACCTTATTTAAGGTGGAAACACACTGAACATATCTATTAGAAAAACAATGTTTCTGCCTCTCACCTCATGTGTGTAAGTCCGCACAGGTACACCAAACGCTCTGGCCAGACCAAAGTCAGCCAGTTTGATCTCACCCTGAGCATTGATCAGGAGATTCTGGGGTTTAAGGTCCCTGTGAAGAACACGATGAGAGTGACAGAAGGCCAGTCCCTGGAGCAACTGGAACAGGTAACTCTGAACAAATATAGACAAACAATTAGACCAACACACATTAGACAGACTATTTAGCCTTGGATGTTTAACACATGCGGGCTGCATTTGTTAACAGCATCATTAGCCCACCATATTTTTATAGTGTCTGTCATTTATTATAAACAACAAGTGTGTGGGAAATGTGCTTTACAAATCAACTTGATGTGCCTAACCTTGCCTAACATAGCACTGTTGAATGCAAAAATGCACAGTACACATAGCAAGATTTTTTTTAATAATAAAAAGAAAACAACTAGATCGAATAGAAAAATAGAGAACACTAGTGTTAGAGAGTCAATAAAAAAAAAGAATAAAAATAAAAGCTGACAATAGAATACAATAGAGAATGCTAGTGATAAAAATCAGGGTATCTTCCAATCATTCGTTTTTTTAATTTAATATTGAAATCTGAAAAATGAAAAAAAAAACAGCAATTTCGTTTTCCTTGTGTCAAAACAAACGAAAATTTGCATAGAATTGGCTATTTTGTGTTTACGTTCAGGGATAGAAAAGGAATAAGCAACTTGAAGATCGATCTGACATGTGTGGCAAGGGGAATGAAACACCCCTATCCGCTGATGGGTCAACCCAACATTGAATAGTCCTAAAACAAAATAATAATGAGTCCTCTGCTTTATTGATTCTTAACGTGTTTATTTCTGCTAGGGATGCTCCGATCCGCCTTTTTTGCCTCCGATACCGATACCTAGGGTTCGGTATTGGCCGATACCGATTCCAATCCGATTCCAGTGAAGTTTTTTTCCCTCATTTAAACAAATGTAGAATTTATATATATCTCTGTGTGTGGAACTGATAATCATTCTTTCACAATCTACTACATACAGACTACTTAATTATAAAGAAAAATAAAATAAAAAAATATGAAAAAATATAGGCCTATGTACATTTATAATCTATGACAAAAAATTATCAAACTAGGTTAGTGGATAATTCAGCAGCAAACGTTATTCTAGAAAAATTCAGTGCACAAATAATTTTATAATCCAAACAAGGGTTAGTGAACAAAAAAAAAAAAAAACTAGTTGTGGGCGGGAAAAAATAAAAGTGTTGCACTAAATATGGTTAAATGTTACACATTGCTATTTGTATTATTTTATACATAGTTAAGTTTGTAAAAATGGTACAGCGGTTTATATATATATCTGAAAAGTACACTCTTAATATCAAGCAGTCAGGCATTATAATATGATAATCAAGTATTTTTTAATAATAGAAGTTTAGTAATTAGAATTAAAACTTAGTAACTATGAACTTAGGACTGGTGCTGGTGCTTTTTTGGGTCAGTTCATGTGGTTCCTGTAAAAAAAAAAAAACACACTAACAACTGATACGGAGTATATTATTATTGATACGAAGTCTACTAATATAGAACATATATAAAAACGCACCTAAGGATTAAGAGCTACTGGATTAAGGAATATTAATCAGGTTGTGTGCGTTCGCTCTAATTGATTTGCTGAAATCAAAACAGGGACTATAATAGGTGAGCACCAGCCAATGAGGTTGTCGTTTGCGCATTAGTTCCGTCTACTACAGGAAAACCCAGCAGTTCTTAAAAGATGAAGAATTCCAAAGGAACACTGTTAATTTTGACAGGAAAATACAACAAAGAAAATAATTTACATGTAGCGCATCAATTCTACATGTTATGTAAGACTCTCGCTCTCGCTCTTGCTCACAGTGCAAGGGTTAGTTTGAGAAAGCAAAGGCGAGTTCAGTGCGACCTTTCACACAGAAACACATGTACGCCAACTACCAGACAACACAGCAGAGTGCAACATGGGTCTATCCATTCAATATGAACTGAAAACATCACAGATCGCTTGACGGAGGAGTGAAATCTGAAGCGCTCAGTCAGAGTGTGCGTGATGTGAGAAATTAATCTCACTGTTGCTAATGCAATATACACTCAGCATTCCAACAAACACTGGCGAGTAAATCGTGAGGAATTAATTGGCCATTGGTCCTGAAATAGAACCTTCATGTAGTACCCGAGAATTGAGTTTAGTGCATATGCGAGTGACTTACTCGCAGATAGAGTGACAGGCTATGAGCATGCATAGAACATTACAGTCAGGGACTCGACGCATTACTTTTTTTAGGAGCACTGTGCTCCTATACTTAAAAAATTTAGGAGCACGTTCAAAATTTTAGGAGCACCTTCTAATCAATCCAAAATGTTATCAAAAAGTAGCCTTCCCATTACGAGGCGATATTTGACTCCTCTAACTTTATTAAAAAAAGTATGTCATCTTTTGTCAAATTAAAAAAAAAAACAATTTTATAAGCTTTTTAAAAATTCTAATTAAAACAACAGAATAAGAGTAGAATAAGAAACAAGTTAAAAATCAAATTAAATCAGTATTAACAAAATTAATTTGTACAGAGGTGGCACAGAAGAACAAAAGTGGCTTGTAGGTACATTTTAAGACGTTTAATGAGGCTCAGAGGTGGAATGAGTGCAATTAAATCCATAAATCCATGATGATATTAATGTTTTAAATATGAAATTGAATATAGAAATATTAAATGATTTAAATAACTGAAAAGATACTTTAAAAATGAAAAACTGCCAGCAGGTGGCAGTAAGTCACTGATTTTATCACTGAATCAATCATTCAATTGATTCATTCGAACGGCTAATTCATTCAAGAATGAATCAAGTGACTGTCTTTATGAAAGGGTAATCATGAATCACTGACTCACTAGATTTGTTTAAAAAAACCCGTTCATTCATAAACAAGACACCGCTGTGTTTGAATGGAGATACGCAGCGGCTCTGCTGTGTCTTTGTTTTAAACTATTTTCGACGACGAAATAGAGCAAAATCAGACAATAGTGTTATACAGTGGGGCAAAAAAGTATTTAGTCATCCACCAATTGTGCAAGTTCTCCAAATTAAAAAGATGAGAGAGGCCTGTAAATTTCATCATAGATATACCTTAACTATGAGAGACAAAATGAGAAAAAAAAAATCTAGAAAATCACATTGTAGGATTTTTAAAGAATTATTTGGTAAATTCCTCGGTAAAATAAGTTATTTGGTCACCTACAAACAAGCAAGAGTTCTGGCTCTCACAGACCTGTAACAAACTTATTTAAGAGGCTCCTCTGTCCTCCACCAGTTACCTGTATAAATGGCATCTGTTTGAAAAAGTATATCAGTATAAAAGACACCTGTCCACAAACTCAAACAGTCACACTCCAAACTCCACCATGGACAAGACCAAAGAGCTGTCAAAGGACACCAGCAACAAAATTGTAGACCTGCACCAGGCTGGGAAGACCTGAGATCGCAATAGGTAAGCAGCTTGGCGTGTGAAGGAAATGCACTGTCGGGGAGCAGATTAAGTAGCAAATGGCAAGAAGAATTACAAGACATGATTAATCTCCCTCGCTCTGGCGGTTATCCACGCTAAGATCTCACCATGTGGGTCAAAATTATCACAAGAAACTGGTGAGGCAAAAATCCAGAACCACAGCGGGGAGACCCTAGGGACATATGACTGCAGAGAGCTGGGACCAGATTAACAAAGGCTACCATCAGTAACACTGTGCTGCCAGGGACTCAAATCCTGCAGTTCCAGACGTGTCCCCCTGCTTAAGCCATTACATGTCCAGGCCCGTCTGAAGTTTGCTAGTGAGCATTTGGATGATCCAGAAGAGGAATGGGAGAATGTCATATGGTCAGATGAAACCAAATAGAACTTTTTGGTAAAAACTCAAACTTGTCGTGTTTGGAGGAGAAAGAAAGCTGAGTTGCATCCAAAGAACACCATAACTACTGAGAAGCATGGGGGTGGAAACATCATGCATTGGGACTGTTTTTCTGCAAAGGGACCAGGACAACTGATCCGTGTAAACAAAAGAATGAATGGGGCCATGTATCGTGAAGCATTGACGTGAAACCTCCTCCCGCAGCGAGTAAGGGCATTGAAGTATGAAACGTGGCTCGGGTCTTTCTAGCTATGACAATGACTCCCAAACACACCTGCCGAGAAATATCGAGAGGAGTGGCTTGGTAAGAAGCTTTCAAGTCATGGAGTGGGCCTAAGACGTCTCCAGAGCTAAAACCCCCAGTGAAAATTAGTGGAGGGAGTTGTGAAAAGCCATGTTGCCAGGACAGCCCCAAAACAGTAAAAAACTTTGGCTTTCTACCGGAGTTGCATGGAGGAATGGGCCAAAAACAGCAACATGTGTGTGACGAAAACTTGGTGAAGAACTTTACAGGAAAAACGTTTGCCCTCTGTCATGACAACGAAAAGGGTATATAGACACAAGTACTGAGATTAATTTTGTATGACCAAAGTATTCTGTTTCCACCAAATTTGCAACTAAATTCTTTAAAAAAATCCTTTACACATGTAGATTTCTGGATTTTGTTTTTTCATGTGTCTCTCATAGTTAAGGTTTACCGTATGATGAAAATTACAAGGCCTCGAGTAAAATCGGTTGTTATAAGTGGTATGGATTGAGATTGCCCACAATTGGTGTGCTGTCTAACAATACTTTTTTGCCCCACTGTAGTCAGGACACTGTAACGTCACATATTAACTTCGTGGTTTACTTGAATTGGTATGTATTAAATCATTTATGAACATTTTACAAAGAACTCCCGTAAAAACCATTCAAAGCGGTCACTGCATCAGCTATTAGTCAGATCGCAAGCTCCACATTTATTAAATCAACGAAGCTCCTTACACTGGTGTATGATACTCTATTGACACGGGAGAAGCCGGCTCACTGCTTAAGAACATAGGACTTCGATGAGAAGTGTCTTGGTGGAATACATTACTACGAAGCAGACTGTGTGCTGTGCACAAGCGAAAAATAGACACGTAGAAAGCTTTTGAAGCTTCCTCCTGAAGCGCATCACAATGGAGTGATGGAGGAATTTATGAAAAGTTACAGAGGGAGTAATCGATAGTCACACGCAGTAGTTTGGAGTCGCAAAACATGCGACTTAAATGTAGTGGGGGGATTGCAGTATCTGCAAGTGACTGGCAGGAGCCTATGCACTAAGACAGGTAATGTAGTAGCTTCCGCAGCCCAATGGCCTGTCAGGCAAGCGCGGTCGATTCTGGCGGAATATTAACACATTTTATATGAATATATTTTATGACTCGGTTTTTTGGGCGGTGACTCGAGTGACTTTTAGGTTTTTTTCCCCAAAACTATAAGCAGTCAAAATGAACGTCGTATCACGAGCGGTTGCTTGACGGACGCGATTGTGTTGGACGCTAAACGAGCCAGCCTCTGCTGCATCTCATTTCCAAGGAAAAGATTGGGATTTATTTTTGTTATATGTCTACATGTTTTTGTACAAAACAATTTGAATCACATGCATAGTATTATTGCATCATGTCCTCCCTATAACCGTTCCTCGGTCAGACTTTTAAGCTGCATAGAGTAAGGATATGCGTCCCCACCCACTCGCTGCAGAGGTAATGCCTAAATTTATTATTGTCATATGTGTCGTGTGGAATGTATTTAATATGAATATAGGTTTAAGGAGGTAATTTGTAGTCTAATGGACGTGATGCCGGTTGGTGGGGTTACTGGCGCTTCCGTCCAGCCTAGCTGCCAGGTAAGGACCGTACTGCAATTGAAATTAAGGTTTTTATTATTATAATGTAGTCTTTCATGAAATTGTACGCTTTTATATATCGGGGTATAAGGGGAAGTTTATCATGAATTTAAAGGAGGACCAAAGGGCCGAACAGGACTGCGTGGGTTGACGGCTTCTCTGGCGAGCTCGTAAAGCCGATGGCAGATGAGCTTAATTTGACGCGCGGTTGCTCTATCCAACTATAGCGCCAAGGAAAGCACTGATTACTATGAGTTATTAATAATATATTTCAAATCATTCCTTAAGATCCTATTACGGTTAGGGGGTTTTTTATCTGATTAAGTGGTCAAAGATGATGTGATCCGGAATATGGGGGAGGGGAGGGTTGCAAGGAAGTAGAAGTAAGAGAGGGTGCTACTCTCAGTCTAGCCCAGCTGAGAGGCATGAGCTGCGAGTTTAAGCTTCCATATACGACTCTCACTACAAAGTTAAGTTATGTTTTTATTATTAATGCATTAGTAGGAATCAATTATTTTATATGATTGACGTTAAGGACGATTCATCCCGATTAAAGCCGCAAAGGCCGTGATTCCTGATGCGGTTGGGTACTGACGCTCGCTGCCGCTCATCAGCAGTCACGTCGTAAACTTGGAACGATAACCGTGTTTATACTCCCCCGTTGCAAGAATAAAAAGTATTTTATTAGTATGTATAGGCTATATTCATAGAATCGATCCTTTTATATGATATAAGGTTTTAGGGAGGTTATCCCGATTAAAGTGGTCCAATAACTGTATCCCGCTGGTGGGGGTACTGACCTTTAAGTCAAGGCCATGCCGCTATGAAGACTGCCGAACCCCGTTCCTTAACACTCGCTCGCCATAGGAACGGAAATATAGCTTATGTTTCTGATTATGACTTCAGTTCTGGGCGTTATTTACATGATCGACATTTAGGGGGGTATGCACAAATTAAAGTGTTCAAATGACCGTGATCCACGACTGGCAGGTTATGCCGCTTTGCACGGTGCCAACAGGCCAGCCGCAAGAGCGCTCCAAGTTTAACACGTTCTCTACCACTCTCTCTACAAGGAAATATACTATTTTATGTTCATTAATATATTCTTATGGGTCTAGTCTTCTAATTTGTCACATTTTATAGAGGCTTATTACAAATAAAGTGCCCAAATGACCGTGATCTCGGAGGGTGGGTTCTGCCGCTTCCGTGCAGCAGTCCCTTCAGCTCCGAATGGCACGGGTCCCTATCAGCCCATAACACAATTGAAATGTCCAGAAATAAAGTCATATGAACCGATGTACAATAAAAAATTTATATTATTATTCCCGTATAGAGTGGAAAGAGAGCAACATAAATCTGCCATAAATCAATGGTTCCTGACAGTGGACTTCAAGCCGCCAGGCAGCCAACCACTGGCAGGTCACGTGACGTGCCAGAATCAGACTGCCAGCTGCCAATGGTCACTGGTGCTGTCAGTCAGTTAGGGATTGAACCCCTAATGGAGTTTAAGTCGGCTTTCTTTTATAGAATTATTAAAAAGCATTGCAGTTTGTCCTGTTGTCGCTGAAATTACTTAATGAGAAAGATTCATGTTATTGGGATAATTCACAATTTAATAGGCATTAATATGCTTTACATTATTGCATAACAAATGTTATTACATAACAAAAATCGTAAAATTGTCACAACTAGTGGCAGTATCCATACAAATCAGAATGATTTCCTTGGAATGAGAGGCAGCAACGGCTGGCTGGTTGAACGTCCAGCGAAGCATCAGTAAGCAACCAGTCGTGATCACATTCATTTGACTGCTTTTATTGGGGAAAAAAACGAAAAAGTCAATCAATACAAAATAATAGTCATAAGAATATAGTCATAATAATATAAAATGTATTTCCTTGCAAATTAAAAGACTAGACCCATAAGAATATATTAATAATCATAAAATATATTTCCTTGTAGAGAGAGTGGCAGAGAACGCGTTAAACTCGGAGCGCTCTTCCAGCTGTCTGACTGAGTGGCCAGTGGAAGCGACAATCAGCTGCCAGTTGGGATCACGGCCATTTGGGCACCTTATTTGCAATAAGCCTCTATAAAATGTCGACAAATCAAAAGACTAGACCCATAAGAATATATAAATAATCATAAAATAATATATTTCCTTGTAGAGAGAGTGGTAGAGAACGAGTTAAACTCGGAGCGCTCTTGCAGCTGTCTGACTGAGCCGCCAGTGGAAGCGACAATAACCAAACCAGTTGGGATCACGGTCAGTTAAACACTTTAATCACGCTAAAATCCTCTAAAAACATCAAGATCATGATAAAAGTAAAGAAATGAACAGCGTTCAACACAATAAGAAAATGCAGACACAACAACCACAAACATCTGCCAAAAATGTACATGGTGCTGAAACTGTGAAGGCATCTGCCAGCCAGCCACCAATGACAGGTCACGGACCTGCAACTGGTTAGCGCACCAGACCACTGACCAGGTCACAGACGTGCACTGGCTAGATGCCACCAAAACCATACTGGCAGGTAAAGTGGAACTGCTATGAGTGGGCGGCTCCTGCCCAGCCAGTTAGAAGATTGAACCCCTACTGACTGAAATGGTCGCACTGTCGAGCCCTGAATGTGCGCACATTTTAAGCGCTTCGTGTTAAAAAGTGCAAAGCACAAAGGGAAGATAAATTGATGCGTAGTTTATTATATCTGTGCAACAGTTATTGAGACTTTCTTTTAACAGTTTTATATTTCAGTTACTGTGCGCGTTAAAAACAATTTATAGTTTTTTTCTACGCCCGTGTTTTGTTCTCAGACACCCGGTTGCAAGTAACAAAACAACATTAAACTCAGGCAAGAAGATAAAGTCCTTTTTGCAAATCCCGTAGACATGTATTTACAAAATCGAGTATAATGGGAAACACAGACTGGATTTGGAGAGCAGCTTTACCGGACTGACTGCCGTAACGAACGAACGAGACCAGGGGTCTCTTGACCAAGACCCGAATCCGGAGGGGGGAAAATATGATTGCACTATCGAAGCAGATAACCCGATATGAATATAGGATCGGTGATCACCCAATTTCTACTACATTTTATCTCTTTCATCAAACAGCCAGATTAACGAATGGCTTGACACAGACCGTATCGAGGCAGAGCCTAGACAGAGCTTTCTTTTATGTAGGCATAAATTCTGCAACCTACCAGTGAAATATTAGTTTATCTCATAAATATTAATATATTTCGCACCTGCACCTAATCCCACGTACTACTAGCTATAGCTTTTGGATACCGCTTTGAATTAATAGCGTACCACCTATTAAAATCTGTGTTGGCAAAGCTGTGCGAGCCCTGCAGCGAGGGAGGACAGAAAATGTATGTCGACAAGGCAAGACCCGAAATTATGTGACTGAGCAGGTAGTTTAGCCAATAACGTGCGTTATTTAATAATATGGAGTATGGACAGTCTACCGATGGATACGAAAATTGTTATTGCTAGGCAACCTAAAACACAAAGTCACAGAAAAAACTGTGTGACTGACCGCTGCAGGCCTAATAGAGGGTTGAATCATCTGAAGAATCAGCCTTTTGGAGAAAAATGTGAAGGAACTGATTGAATAAAAAGTCCCTTTATTAAAGGACTTACGCACCTAGTGGCGCCTTACTTTTCATTCAATCAATGTCAAGGTACCCATTAATTTATCATATTTCTGTATTAAAATGTTGATAAAAAAAAAAAACAATTAATCTCATTTCATTATACATTGAATGCTGGTAAAGGCGAGACAAGCAGTCTGACAGTCAGCAAACTGTAAATACATCAAAAGCATTGAGACTGAAATTTCTATCTCCTGAATATGATTATGGTAACAGGCTTATTGTCCTATTATTCTAATTTATTAAACCTGATGATAGGGTTTATGTTACGTATTTAACATTAAAGATGACCACAAACGGTAACCCAAAAAAAAAAAATTTGAGAAAACAAAAAAATGAAAATGGCAGGTTGCCCCTTATGGGAAAGTTTAATTTCGACATGGAGGACACTGGAGTAGGTTCAAAGTGTTATTTCAGAGTTGGATATGTTCTAAATCACTCAAACGAGGTTCACCTTCAATCAGGACGTCCAATCACATTCACTACATTCAATCACTGAAACAAGCAATATGACGCACAAATAGTCCCAGGCCAGGGGACAACAAACATAGGATTCCTAATTTCTTGAAAAGTGCTCTATGAATAAACAATCAAAAAAGAAAAAAGAATGATGTGAGGTGAAGGTAAATACAGTCATCTTGTCTATTGTATTATATTTAATTCCTCCTTGTCTAAAACGCAGCGTATTGTCCTAACCCAAAAGTTTGGACTGTAATGTTCAATAAATGGATGTGGTCTGTGCCTTCACCATACATTCTCCGGCCTCGCAGTGTGTTGTGCAGCTTGCCACACAGATTTTGATAGTGAGCATAATAGATCAGCGGGCGGGTGCCAAAGGGACCAAGGCTCCTGCGCCAACGACCCAGCTGTGCCTCGGTACGGGTTGTGTCAAGCAAAGTCATTAACTTGGCGGATTGTGACGAGGGAAAGATGGAGCTCAAATGTAGTAGAACTAAACAGTTAAGAATCAATAGAAGCGTGAGGGACCATTATTATGGTTTTTTGTTTTTTTTTAGGACTATATTATGTTGTAAGTTTGGGGACAAGTCAGCAGGGGCGGGGGTTTCATTCCCGCCCACATGTAGAAATCGAAGTGAGGTTCAAGCGGTGTATTCATTTTCCACCCATGAACGAAAAAAAAAAATTAAGCTGAATTCTCGTTTTTTTGGCAAAAAAAAAAAAAAAAATTAAAAAAGGGAATTTTCTACTTGCAAGCTTAAATAAAAAACCAAAGGAGCGAATGATACACGGATACCATGATTGATAAAGGTTCTGTTTTGTTTGGTTTAAGTAAAATGAAACAAGTAGTTAGAATAGAAATTAAGGCTGTGCAATTAATCGAAATACAGTTTCGAGATAAGATCGAGATAAAACGATTGTTGCGCCTCATTCCGCCCCCTTTCCAGCTAGCGTTTCACTTTTGCTCCTCCATAAAACCCCAATTTCAAATCAGTAAAATCATGTGTTGTGACTTTTGCAAAATGGGACGTGCTTGATTTAAGTTGATTAGATGTATTCATGTTTTTAAAAGCACATAAAGAGAACTTGCAATGTTTGAACCGTAAAGAGTTGAGAATAAAAATACCTGGGTACATACGCGGAAGAAGTAAAGGAGACAGTGCGGCACTAGGACAGCGGGGCTATCCGCTTCTTGACTCTTGTCTTTTGTGTTGATATATATTTAGACAAAGACAAAATCACTCATGATCTTGATGACATGCCTTTTTAGCTTTAATAAGAAACAAAGAAAGTTTCATTCTTACAGTGAAGACTATACCGTTTTATTTTACATTTGATTATTCAACTTTTATAGGCTGTTAACTGAATACTTTAGACCTGCATTTAGCCTTAAAAAACCTTCAAGCCAGTGTTATATCTTTGTATTCTATTGTATTTGTACCTGCTTTTTTTTATAACAGTTTATGTCAGTATTCAATTACAAAATCAGGATTTTTATGGTTTTTACTCACATAGTTACATTAGTACGCTGCATTATGGTTTGAGAATGTGTGAATTCGCTGCTCTCCTACCTTAATAAATCTCTATCTTTACATCACTCAATATAAAGTTTTGGTCATGTGTCCCCTCATAAGTCGGTTAAAGGGAGGTCATATGATGCGATTTCAAGTTTTCCTTTCTCTCTTGTCAATAATAACAATTACTGGGAAATAATGTAATAAAACTGCGTAAAATTACACAGGTTCAAGGGAGATGGTTTATCCCAAGTTTTATCCCAATTGTCACCCCGGAGTTGCCACTGTGCGTTGACTTGCGTATTGGAGGCGCCTATGATCAGCAATATTATGGAATGATTGCACAGACACTATTGGATAGAGAATTGAATGAGCTGGATGCGGGCAATCATGAATCAAAATGAAAGACTTTAACTGAAAACTCTCTGTTTACTAATGGTCCTCTTGTAGAGATGCTTTACAGCAGAACTTAAATTTGTCTGCTATTTGAAATAAATAATATTTCCTTTTACACTGTAAACTGCTTTGACGCAAGCTGTATGTCTAAAGGGCTATATCAAAATTTAAAGTGTGACTGAGGCATGGATACGCATCAAGCCCCCCCCGGGGGAACTTTTTCCAAATCCAATGTATTGTTGCCTAATACAGCATGAAGTACATTACAAACAGAGCATCTAGCATCCAGGTACAATATTAAAACTAATATAGCTAAATAAAACAGACATTTAAGATTATTAATTATTATACAATTATATAATAATTATTAATTATAATAAGTTACTATAATGAAGCAAGAATAATCCTGGAGAAGCACAACACTTCACACATTTTGTATTGTTTTTGTACACCTGATTTGATCCGTGAACTAAGTCGAGTGTCATATGAGAGTGACACAGAAAATATGCGATACTGTGCATCCCCAGAATCAGGACTGAAAACCACTGGTTAACAGCATTTTTTCTTAGGAATAAAATGACACATATGTGATATACAGTGGGACTGGAAAAGTATTCAGACCCCTTAAATTTTCACTCTTGTTTATATTGACAGCAATTGCTAAAATCAATTAAGGTTACTTTTTCCTCATTAATGTACAAACAGCACCCCCTATTGACAGAAAAACACAGAAATGTTGACATTTTTGCAAATTTATTAAAAAAGAAAAACTGAAATATCACATGGTCCTAAGTATTCAGACCCTTTGCTCAGTATTTAGTAGAAGCACCCTTTTGATCTAATACAGCCATGAGTCTTTTTTTGGGAAAGATGCAACAAGTTTTTCACAACTGGATTTGGGGATCCTCTGCCATTCCTCCTTGCAGCTCCTCTCCAGTTCTGTCAGGTTGGATGGTAAACGTGGTGGACAGCCATTTTTAGGTCTCTACAGAGATGCTCAATTGGGTTTAAGTCATGGCTCTGGCTGGGCCATTCAAGAACAGTCACAGAGTTGTTGTGAAGCCACTCCTTCGTTATTTTAGCTGTGTGCTTAGGGTCATTGTCTTGTTGGAAGGTAACCTTCGGCCCAGTCTGAGGTCCTGAGCACTCTTGGAGAAGGTTTTCGTCCAGGATATCCCCTATACTTGGCCACATTCATCTTTCCCTCAATTGCAACCAATCGTCCTGTCCCTGCACCTGAAAAACACACCCACAGCATGATGCTGACACCACCATGCTTCACTGTTGGAACTGTATTGGACAGGTGATGAGCAGTACCTGGTTTTCTACACACATACCGCTTAGAATTAAGGCCAAAAACGTCTATCTTGGTCTCATCAGACCAGATAATCTTATTTCTCACCATCTTGGAGTTCTTCCATGCGGGCTTTCATGTGTCTTGCATGGAGGAGAGGCTTCCGTCGGGCCACTCTGCCATAAAACCCAGACTGGTGAAGGGCTGCAGTGATGGTTGACTTTCTAAACTTTCTCCCATCTCCCGACTGCATATCTGGAGCTCAGCCACAGTGATCTTGGGTTCTTCTTTACCTCTCTCACCAAGAGATCTTCCCGATAGCTCAGTTTTGGCGGACGGCCAGCTCTAGGAAGGGTTCTGGTCGTCCCAGACGTCTTCCATTTAAGGATTTTGGAGGCCACTGTGCTCTTAGGAACCCTAAGTGCAGCAGAAATTTTTTTGTAACCTAAGCCAGATCTGTGCCTTGCCACAATTATGTCTCTGAGCTCTTCAGGCAGCTCCTTTGACCTCATGATTCTCATTTGCTCTGAACATGCACTGTGAGCTATTAGGTCTTATATAGACAGGTGTGTGGCATTCATAATCAAGTCCAATCAGTATAATCAAAAACAGCTGGACTCAAATGAAGGTGTAGAACCATCTCAAGGATGATCAGAGAAATGGACAGCACGGAAGTAAATATATGAGTGTTCACAGCAAAGGGTTGAATACTTATGACCTGTGATAGTTCAGTTTTTCTTTTTAATAAATCGCAAAAATGCAACAATTCTGGTTTTTCTTAGTCAATATGGGGTGCCTGGTGTCCATTAAGGAGGAAAAAAATTACTTAAATGATTTAGCAAATGGGCTAATGATATAACAAAGAGTGAAAAATTTAAGGGGGTCTGAATACTTTCCGTACCCGCTGTACATATGAACTGATATTGAAACAAAAGCAAATAACAATCTTGTAATTTGGAATGGAAATTGCTTTTTGGACATGGTGCGTTTAAATTCAACATTGATGATGTAAACGGTATTTGCCAAACAGGGTACGGTTCAGTGTTTAAAAAAATAAAATAAATAAAAAAAGTATTAAAATTCGGCTTTTTTTTTTTTCATATTGATTTAGCAAAACTGTAACTTGCTCAAATCAATATTTACAGTAGCTTCACATTATCATAAATCTGTGCTATAACTCCAAAAGTTCACCTTCACGAGTGGCAAGGATACGCCAGTGACAGAGGACGAGTCCATAAACCTCTTCAGGTCTTGGTGAAGAAATTCAAACACCAAGTAAAGCTTATTTTCAGTGTGTATCACATCACGCAACCTGTAGGTGAATAAACAGCCCTGTAAGACTCCAGAAGCATTAGGGCAGTTTTTCTAAAACTGCCTGTACACTGACTGAGTTTGACTCTGCATTATGATGTGGACACAAGTTATGAAAAATTCAGTCATTCAGGGCTCAGTTTCCTAAAAGCATCATAATCCTATATTGATCGTAGGTCAATTGGTGACAACTGTTTCTACGATCAAGTTAAGCTTGCGATGCTTTTAGGAAATGCAACCCAGGACTAGACACTGTACATACTTGACTATGTTTGGGTGATTGAGCTCTTTTAGCAGAGAGATCTCACGTATGGCGGTGCTGGGAACACCTTCAGTCTCTCTGAAATCAAACAAATAATCATATGTCAATCAAAGACGACGTGCATTTAAGACAAACATCTGTTTACATGACTACTGAACATCATCTCAGCTTATGTCTCCGACGGCTCAGTGTATTTGGGTAATACGTCATTTAAGGCTAAATACTTTTAAAGTTAATGACAGCGTATGCATTAACTAATGTCAACAAAGTGAAACTTCATCATCTGTTTGTAAACGAACATTAAAATGTGTAAATCTGGATGATCTACATCAGCAGTGCAACAGCTTTGACAGAACGCCTTTCTGAGGCGAAGTTAAACACGTAACGTAAATTACGTAACAAATACGTTTTATGAATCATAAATAATATACATGTACTTTAGGGGCAGACACTAAGTTACAATTTAGAGTGTGACTGTATGCAAGATGTTTAAATCTAATGACCCACAAAGATTACACAAAAATCTCACACACAAATTTAACACAAGAAAAAGAAACTAATGACAAACACTTACGTGTCTAACCGAATTTTCTTCAGGGCAACTGTCTCTCCGGTGATTTTATTCTTGGCTTTATAAACAACCCCGTATGTTCCCGGAGTGCGTGCGAATCCCAATCTTCTGATCGCTGCTCGATCTTTTCTGAAAAGACTCCATGTCAAACTGCCCCTTAGTATCCAAACGGCAATCAAAAGAATTAAAATCAATTATTTGATCTTAAAAATACTGACGACTGAAAATTGCATTGTTCACTAGTTATTTACTCATTCCCGATGCTCAGTTCGGCCTTTGCCCCTCGCTTCTTCTATACACAATCACTATTGCTCCTCTAGCGTCGCGACAACGCACAAAAACAAGCCCCGCCCTCTGGCCGAACGAAGAAAGGTGCGTTCAGCCTTCTAAACCAATCAACTGAGTGAAACAACAAAGCCCTCCCACTTGACGTAAAACCAACCACACATAAAACTTCGTTCCGTGTATGTCTAAACCAATGCACTGAGGGGGAAATAACGTCCGCCCTCTTATGGTTTACAAAGGGTGCTGGAGCTCAAAGCCTCAAACTAACACAATAACACCCAGTTGAAATGATAATAATAGCACATTGGCAAACCTGGCGTGGCCGACTCTATTCATTACCCGGATATAGACTGCTGCTTTCAAACGCTGTGCCTTTTTGTGCGCCGCGCGCGCTCTAGAGACACTTACGTTATATGCTTAATAAAATATAGTTTCAAAGCAGCTTCACAATAATTAACTGTGAAATAATAGTGTTGATGTTGCAAAATTCATAACAGTATGAAACGAATTTCAGCTGTAAAGCTCTGCAGAAGAAAATTGTCATTATTCAGCTCAATTTAGTTTGAGTACGTTCATTCTTGTATTAAGCACAGGTCGATGTTGGCACAAGTTTCACGAAAAATCACTTAGCTGAAATTCATAATGAAATAAACGCGTGAAATTGCTAAACGTTAAAATGTAATATATAGAACGACCATTTGATGGCTGTACGGATATTTAGGTGTGTACGCAAGCTATAGGTTTTGTGGAAGTAGTATCTGCCAGGCTCGTAAACATCTTGGGCGCAACTGTACATCCCAGCTTGCCTGCCATGCGTCTAGGAATGAGTTTAGGGGAAAAGAAACTGGCAAGCTGTGTTAAATGTCTTTTAACCATTTAGTGAAATTCATTTGAGGAACAATCTCAACAGCCCAATAATCGGCGATCGCCGCTTCAGCTGGCAGAAGCTGCATAACCCGTAGTCGCCAGCAGGCGAGTCAACGTGCGGCTGGCCTGGACCATTGGTGTGCTGCAGCGCATAGATTGCGTCGCGAAGACTTTAAAGCAGATGAAGCAGAGGTTCCTATGACCACGCATAAACTCGCGAAAAGAAGACCTGAGATAGGCAGATTGTCAAAAAATACAAAGAAAGCCTCATTCAATAAATGGCTGGAAGTTCGTGAAGCTGGTCATAACACTTCGAAGGTAAGAAACAATGCTGCAAAGTACCTTCTGTTAGTGTTATGAGATCTAGCTGGAACGGCAAGCTGGTCTTATGGCTGTGTAAGTAATGGGTAGAGGTTTTTTTTTGATGAATAAAGTTGTGATAATCTATTATTACGAATTTCTAATGCTTTAAATTCAGCACTTCATGATTGCTAAAATCTATGCCAGCTCATGCTTCTCTACGACAGACCAGTGTTTGCGCATAGCTCTCAAACATAAGTGAGCTGTGTACCTTTCGTTCCTCCGATGTAAAAGCAATTTCCTTTAGATGTCTTTATAGATACTTTCTAAATGCGACTTTTAGGCTCTGTTCGCGGCGTTCACCACGTCGTAAAAGCAAAAGTGGTTTTTCTAAAAAAAAAAATCAAAAACCGTCACGTGTTTCTTCTTTCCTACACGTGCCGTACAAAAAGTGGGCGTAAACAATAGATCAACATACGTTTAAATCAAGTTTGATATTGGTCTTACTTTTTTGGCCATCGTAGTCTCGTGGTCATACACCATAAGCTGGCCCTTCCTAAACGCATTCTTGGCGTAATGTTCTGAAATCTATCGTGATTGCAGCGCGTTCTTACGTAAGGGTAAGTGGCTTTTTCGATCACAAGATTAACAACTAGTGTTTCTAGACTATGCATACATTTGACCGTAGACAGAAGATGGCAGAATATTTCATCACTGAGTCTTCCTACTCTCGACATCTTTTTGTTTTTTTCCTCCTCCTTCTCTATATAGGTATATCGTGTGTGTATATTATGTGTGTGTACCTGTTTTTCTTATCTGGTTTGAGGACTGCTCTGTTAAACTGAATACTACACAGAGCGTCATACGGGACGTCGTGATCACGGTGGGCCCTAAATTGAGGTCCTCCACGGGTAAAACCAGCTAATATAATACTTCTTCCACACAGAACTTAATGTTTTTTGAATATCTAAAACATGTCGAGAAAGTTTCTGAATGAGGGTCAGCGGTTTTGCGAGGTCAATAGAATCATACGGTTCTCGGTACAGTAGAAAAAAAACGGTGCATTTAACTGTCCTATGGGGAGTCGTCTCACAAGTCTAATTGTTATCTTAGCTGACTCAAGAAGTGTGTGTGTCATGGTACAACATAATCAATTCATTTTGGACTGATCGTAACGTAGGTTTGCCACACTGCAGATATGTGTTTGTTTGTGGTAAATGTACCCAGCTCAGCTATACCTAATATAATTTCTCTACAGAGTCTGGCAGTACTGAAGCGGAAATGATTACTGCTCGTGGGCTGGATGCCAAAGTAAAATAAAAGGGCCATCGATTGCCGCGGCTGGCCGTCTTACCTGTAAGTAGCTTGTGATGCATTTGCTTAATGCAAGATATTTTGCAGTATATTATATTTTTTTTTTTTTTTTTCTTTTTTTTTTTCTTTAAGTACGCAGTTCTGATTACAATTGTGTTCTTAGATATCTAATATCAAAGTTAAGTCTAACACTTTTTCCCTATTTAATGATTTTCTCCTGGGGGGGGGGGGCAGCGCCCTTTTTGAATTCTTAAAGAGGTGGTGTAATAATAAATCCTCTCGTATAGAATTAATTTTTGCTGCTGAACACAACGACATATATTTTCGAAGAAGCGAGTTGGTGATAAATAGCCAAGTATCTGATTGTCTCTCAGTGACTCTCCATGGTATTCTAGCTACCTTCCATAATATATACTAGCAAATGTTGATGGTTAGGTATCTTATGTTCAGTGTATGTTAGAAGAAACTCATACAGGTTTGGACCAACATAAGGATGAGTAAATGAAGACTTAATTTTCACTTTTGGTTGAAATATTCCTTTAACAAATGTGAATAAAAATTATTTTGGGCATCCTGGTAGGACAAATCTAAAATTCAGAAACCATTACAATGCCTGATTAACATTTTAAAATGTGGTTTTAGAAGAAGTGAATGAAGAGGAAGTTCTGGGAGAATTTGGTGAGGTAAGTTTTCTCAGATGTAATGTTTCCATTGGAATTTTCAGGGCAAAATCTAATTTCAGAAAGTTCTGTTTGTGAACCCTGAACGTTGCTCTCCAGTTCACATATTCATGTACATGTTACATGATGTATTCTGCACAAAGCTACAGTGCCTGCTTGGTGCCCAGTGGTTGTGTTAAGAACAAATGTTTTTGAATATGGTTAAGAAAATAGTCAGACAGTGTGGTTTTTGAGATTAAAAATCTCTGTCCATTCACTTTTTTTTTTTTTTTTTTAATATTGCACGACTATATCTTGTCAATATTAATAAGCAGGCCCTCTATAGTTTTTCTTTGACGAACTTAACCATCATCCTCAGTTTTAATTTTTAAGCATTACACTTTGCTAAAACTCAAGTATGCTAGTCGAGTGATTCGACAAGGTACAATAGGTGGTTTCCTTTTACTAGCTCCTAGGATACCAGCAAAACACTTGTAAGATACTTAATCAGAAAAGGCGTTATGTGGGCAACAAGCTGCCACCCGCTGATGAATCCCTCTACATCTTGCTTGGTTAATCTAAATTAATTTTAAACCGGACGTTATCACACTGTTATTAAATTTTTTTTTACTGGTCAAAATGATGGGATTTGATTTTTATGGATTTTACTTAGTGTATAACAACCTGAAAAACCAAACAAATTTGTCTTGTCATGATTGCCCCAACGATGGGATCTGAACATTTTCATATGCCGGCCCCGAGTGTTGATTTGCTGCATGATAATCACACTAGCCATGTTTTGGAGGCCTTTGCAAAGTAAGAGGTACAGTTACTGTCCAGAGCAAGAGTTTCACAGATCACCAATCTGAGAGTATGTCAATTCCTCTTCACTTCTACATCGAGCATACATCTGCACATGATCTATATATTTACAAAAATATGCCATGGCAACTTAGTAGATTAGTTTATGGCCTCGAGGATCGAGTGTTTGGAATGGTTGATGGTTTTTTAATGTGCTCTGTTCAGGGTGACGGAGAAAAAACTGGATCAAATACCCTCCTGCGCTAGTTGGCGAGGTAATGTCTTTAATGGCAACCACATACTCGTGTTAGATTAAACAATCCTCACATTTGTCATACTTATGACATTATTTATTTTAAAGATTCTTAGCGCATGTCACTGAGTTTAGACCCCCCGGCTACAAAGGCCTGATTCTGCATTTGCTACTATTAACATTGTGACGCTTGTTTGTAAATCACTAGCCAGGTGGGGGCACAAAAGGGTGTTGTGCTCGCAGTAGAGGCATTATTCTAATGTGTCTTATTTTATGAAAAAAAAAAAAAAAAAAATTTCAATCCTATGGTATATATCTACAACTGGCCATAAAAGAAGTACAAATTAATTAGTAGTAGTAGTAGTAGTTAGTAGTAGTATTTAAATGATTATTTTCATTGCAGAGGCTTCAGAAAAGAGCAGAACGCTTCGATCTTCCACCGAATACAGACAGCAAAAAGGCGGCACGGGCAGCAAGGTTTGATTGTTTGAGAGAGAGATTACATTAAATGTCATTAAAGAAATTCTCAGAATTCTTCAGTCTTCGACCCTCTTTTAGAGTGAAATGCAGTGTTTGGACTGTGCAATGGTCTTATGTAAGAAAACATTTTCTGTCAATAAGACAAATCAACATGACTGTCAAACATTCAAATCACTTTAAATTAGAAATAAAATGACAACAGTAATAAATTGCACATGCATTCTAGAGAAACAAACAGACTTGTAACCGTTATATGGGACCTGTCAAATGGGGAAAGTGGACATGTGAACATATACATGGGTATCATCTCTTAGCTATAATATTTATGTAATCCAGTAGATTATTTTGTGTGTGTGTTTTGAGACCTCTATATATCTTTAATTCCTATTCTTGTTTTAATAGGTTTGGTTTGGAAGTACCTGAATCTGTGTCGTCCAAAGGCGAGTTGACATCTAATATGTGTACAGTGCATCTCAAAACTGTTTTCAGAAGTCCTTTTGTTAAAAATACTGCTGCTATTTGTTATTTTCAATTAAGTTTATTATGTGTTGTTGTGCCGCTATGATGCAGTTGTCATGGATAAGACCATGATATTATTTTTGTGCCACATATTTCTATACTTCTACTGCCACACATTGGTTGTGTCCAGTTTTATTCACATTCTCATACCCACCTTATTTTTTTTTTAATGCGGAAGTAAGCTGTTTTCTGTGACTGTGTGCGACTTACGCTTTAATTACAGTGCGTGGGAACAGGCGAGAAGAATAACAGTTGAAGTAACAGTAAAAACAATGTTTGAGGTACAAACCAGTGTGCTTTAATTAAGGGGACATGCATTTAATGTTTAGTAAGAAACACCAGTTTGCAATATCAAGTAGCAAAGCATCTAAATATAGCTGGAAGCGGATGACAACAGAAGCAAGACACATTAAATTTACAAATGGCTGTGCCTGCTCTTACGGGAAAATAAGGTGGATTAAAATAGCATCGTACAAGTACTTAAAAATAAGTTGCAAATGAAAAACATGACCTAACATTTGAACAACCCGTCAGTCACCAAGTACAGTGTTTTGATCTGATTTTCTTTGTGATGACTTTTGGTCGTGATCAGCTGCAATGAATGACTCAGCGAGTCAGTTGTTTTACATTTTTAGTCTGATAATGTCTTCGAATTTGTTAATTTTGATCTTTTAATAAACTATTTATTTACTTAAAACTGGCACATAAGTCAGTCATTTAAATTTGGACATCAGTGCTTGCTCTGTGTTTGTTGTGAGCAGTATATTGTGGAACCCAGTCTATCTTTAAACTTAAAGGGGTCATATGATGCAATTTAAAAGATTATTTGGTGTAACAGAATATGTTGACATGCTTTTTTAATGTTCAAAAAACACATTATTTGTACATTATTGTAGGGCCTCTATGCCCCGCCTCTCTCAAACACTTCCTTTTCTACAAAGCCCCTTTGACAAGCGCAGTCTGCTCTTATTGGCCAGCTGACCCAATGCATTGTGCATTGGGTTCAAACACGGCGAGCAGCGTCAGAAATGTAACGTCCGCTACATAATCCTCGAAGAGTAGGCTTTCAAAGTAATATCAAGACAGTTAATAATGTTGTTTGTTTTACCATCAGTTCAAGCCCGAAAGGGGAACGGAGTCTCGTGACAGACACAGTGATGATGCAGTGCATAAGCCGCGGTTAAGACAGCTGATGTGCTGTGATTTCTGACAGGCAATTCACTCTCCTGTGAGTGACCCTGTTCCCCTCTCTCACACACACACAACACGTTACTCTGCACTGCGCAAAACTCCGCATTTGAACAGTCAATAGCAAATACTTAAATAATAACAAAACCTACTTACAGTTGATGATCAGAAGAGCCAGATTGTTAACTAGAATTGGACTTTTTTTTTCTTTTTTGTTTTTTTTTTTTTTTTTTTTTTTTTTTTTAGAAAAGCCTTGTGCACAGCCAGCTTTGTACTCTTCTAGGTTAAAAAAAAACTGACATCCATAAAATGCGTTGCACAAATTCAAACATCTGGGTTGTGCTGTTCTGTTGTAAAATAAATCTTTAACCAATGATTCCTAATTGCATCTACGTCTGGAAGGCCAAATAAAGTGCTTTTCCTTTCGAACTGAAACACACAGCCATCTCCCTGACATGGCTGCATCAACACTAGCCTACTGCTGTTCCTGAAACCATGCCTTCTTTCTTTGCGTGCACATTTGGGGTGGCATTATGCTAATATTTCCACATAGTGTCCTGGGGGCGTGTTAGAACGAGCCGTTTAGGTAGGCGTGGCTGACTCTTAAACTTTATAAAGAATTAGCTCTTTGGTTTTGAGATTTTAGTCTTTGCAACTTTACAGATCTCTTTATGCACCAAGAGCTTGGAACACGCCAAAGAGAAAGGAAAACTTAAAATAGCATCATATGACCACTTTAGGTTCAAGCTACAGTTGTCTAATTAATGAAAAAGTTACGTTATTCATGTACATGTGGGTGTTTTTTTTTTTAGGAACTTCAGCCAAACCAAATGTAAGTAATCTGGTTGCACATTTTCGTAGGGGCTTGGAAATTTAAATGTGAAATAAATGTATCTCTGCAAAACCACTGATGAACGTGCCACTCTTCTTTCAGGTTGACGCTGAGGTATTAAAGAAGAGAGCAGAACGTTTTGGCATGAGTGTCTCTTCAGTTTCTAAAAAGGTACCTTTTTTCATATTTCACTTACAACTTACAAATGACATTGTCTTGCTTAGTAGCTATTTGAATGTTTTGTGTGTGTTCACAGATTGAGGATGATGAAAAGCTTAAGAAGAGGAAGGAGAGATTTGGCATTGTCACAAGTGCAGCGTCTGCTGGAGCCAATGATACAGAGGTATGGGTTCTGCTGGTAAACTGGTTTTAAAAGGTTCATTAAATCTGTGTGTGATGATCAATGTTTATACGTGAATAAATGCCTATTGAAATCTGTTCATCATATAAAGTGATGGAGTCTCTCAGGAGACTTGGAGTTAAACTGCTATGTACAGGTGCATCTCAATAAATGAGAATGTCGTGGAAAAGTTAATTTATATCAGTAATTCAACTCAAATTGTGAAACGTGTATTAAATAAATTCAATGCACACAGACTGAAGTAGTTTAAGTCTTTGGTTCTTTTAATTGTGATGATTTTTGCTCACATTTATTAAAAACCCACCAATTCACTATCTCGACAAATTAGAATATGTGACATGCCAATCAGCTAATCAACTAAAAAAAAACCTGCAACGGTTTCCTGAGCCTTCAAAATGGTCTCTCAGTTTGGTTCAATAGGCTACAAAATCATGGGGAAGACTGCTGATCTTACAGTTGTCCAGAAGACAATCATTGACACCCTTCACATGGAGGGTAAGCCACAAACATTCATTGTAAAGAAGCTGGCTGTTCACAGAGTGCGGTATCCAAGCATGTTAATGGAAACAGTGTGGAAGAAAAAGATGCACAACCAAACCGAGAGAACCGCAGCCTTATGAGGATTGTCAAGCAAAACGATTCAAGAATTTGAGTGAACTTCAAAAATGAATGGACTGAGGCTGGGGTCAATGCATCAAGAGCCACCACACAGAGACGTGTCAAGGAATTTGGCTACAGTTGTAGTATTCCTCTTGTTAAGCCACTCCTGAAACCACAGACAACATCAGAGGCGTCTTACCTGGGCTAAGGAAACCAAGAACCTCGGACTGTTGCCCCACCCCAAGTGGCCCAATGCATCTTTTCAGATGAGAGCAAGTTTGTATTTCATTTGGAAACCAAGGTCCTAGAGTATGGAGGAAGGGTGGAGAAGCTCATAGTTCAAGTTGCTTGAAGTCAGGTGTTAAGTTTCCACAGTCTGTGATGATTTAGGGTGCAATGTCATCTGCTGGTGTTGATACATTGTGTTTTTTGAAAACCAACATCACAGCACCCGTTTACCAATAAATTTTGGAACACTTCATGCTTCCTTCAGCTGACCATGCAGCTTTTTGAAAATGCTGATTTCATTTCCCAGCAGGATTTAGCACCTGCCCACACTGCCAAAAACACAAAAAGCTGGTTAAATGACCATGGTGTTGGCGTGCTTGACTGGACGCAGCAATCTCACCAGACCTGAACCCTATAGAGAATATATGGGGTATTGTCAAGAGTAAAATGAGAAACAAGAGACCAAAAAAAATGCAGATGAGCTGATGGCCACTGTCAAAGAAACCTGGGCTTTCATTCCACCTCAGCAGTGCCACAAACTGATAATTTCCATGCCACGCCGAATTGAGGCAGTTAATTAAAGCAAAAGGAGCCCCTACTTAGTATTGAGTACATGTACAGTAAATTCACATACTTTCCAGAAGGCCAACAATTAACAAAAAATTTATTTTTTTATTGGTCTTATGAAGTACTCTAATTAGTTGAGATAGTGAATTGGTGGGTTTTTTTGTTAAATGTGAGCCAAAATCATCAATTAAACAAATACCGCACAGACTTTAGTTTGTGTGCATTGAATTTATTTAATTCATGAGTTTCACAATTTGAGTTGAATACTGAAATAAATGAACTTTTCCAAGACACTCTAATTTATTGAGATGCATCTGTATATGTATTACTTTTAAGATGTCTGCTTTTTGAAGCTTGAAAATGTTGATTACGTAGATTTTTGATAGATGGGCAGAAGCTGAGAAAATATTACAAGGTATCTGTGTTCTGAAGATGAACAAAAGTTTTATGGGTTTGAAATTAGTTTTCATTTCTGAACACAGGAGAAGCAAATTCACCACTCTCAATTCAACTTCATCTGTGTTGGTCATTGCATATGGCCATCTATTTAGAGTTGCCCCTTCTCATTTATTCATGTAAATGTATAGAGGGTATGCATTGAACACGCCCCCTCTGCCGGACTGAGTGACAAGAGAGCCTGCTGCATGAATGAATTTAATAGGGAAGCTGCGAAAACGTGAGTTAAACAAACGATAATCGGTTTAAACTAAAGGTTGCTGGACTCGATATAATGTTCCCTACAACTTGGCAAATATCCAGTGGTCCATGGATATTGATATGAAGCCAGGAATGGTGTTTCCTGACATTTATATGTGCGTGATTTTGATGCTGGGGAAATAAATAAAGCAGATTTACCTGTTAATGCATTTTGTAATTGATACAAGTGATCATCCGGATTTAGACCAATGTTATATATATATATCTTCCAGCCCAAAAACTTATATAGTTTTTGTCAGTGTTTATTTAAAAACATCCAGTTATGCAGATTAGAAGATGGTAAATATTTAATTGACGAGTTGTCAATACGATATATTATAATACAATATATAGGGTATGATTTTACCACAAAATTCAACATATTGACATTACATGATCCGTGTTTCGCTGCCTGGAGTCCAATTGTTTCTGTGAATTGCAGCGATTAATTTGCTTCTCTTTTCTGTAGGTTTCGGCAGTCTGTAAAAATATGCCTCAGATTTCTTGTCAAATCTATTTATACAGTCAATCGCAAAGCTCTTTCTCATTTTAGATGCGTTTTGTGTGTTCTGTCGCAGCATTCACGCTGAAAACCAATGCTACTATCAGTCTTTTTGCCACTCAGTGGGCGGAGCCACACTCACTCCAGCTGACGGTGACGTCATGTGCACACCCTCTATTAGTCAAGTCGTATGTAGAGTACATCAAATGTGATAAACATAAGCTCAAATGTTGCTTGCTTGACACATGAGAACCAAAAGGTTTGTTCTCTCGTCAAGCAAGCTATATGAAAGGGCAGTGTTAAATGTCTTCTCTGGCTGAGCAACCATAATGTCATCAAAACATTAGAAGTGTCTTTTGAGGGTTTTTTATTTTACTCATGAGGTAGATCTAGATTCTCGCAGGTTGGACGTGGCAGCAGTTCAGACTTTGCAAGGTCAAACAAGAGAGCGCACAGACAATAATTGTTGATTTGTGATTACCTAATATCTTTAATAACTTTAATATCTTTAATCCAAAAGAATAAATTTATTCAGTGTGAAGTGCTATATAAAAGTGTAATATATAGTACAGTTAATGTTACTGGAAAAATAAATTGGACGGGAAGATATGGGCTCTTTAAGCATAAGTTTGTGTGATTTCTGTTCATATTTATTTAGCTTATTTGCTTCTTAAACATGCCAAGTAATAAAGGATCTGCAGTGTTAATGCAGACTGTACAAATATATTTTTTTTTCTTAGGGAATTAAATCATTTTTTATTCAGCATCTAATAAAATACCAGACAAATATTTGTATTTATGCATTAGTTTGTTTTATGAGAACACTGCATGTATGAATTTCTTTAATTTTCTTTAGACGGAAAGGTGCTACACTAAGTGTTGGCAAACACTCTATTCATAGTTTGTTACAACCTCAGAGTTCTAAAAATTTCTGTTGTTTCTGGAAAATTATTCAGGTTATCTTTGTTGGAAGAAATAATGGTTCTACAAATTTGGTAATATTGTGTGGGGTGACTAACATTGCCTACCATACAAGAGACAAGGTAGTGTCACTTTGTGGCAAGACTGTTTTCACCATCTCCGTGTGGTCAGGTTAAATGTAGTGAATAATTTAGACAAAGGACAGAAGGGATTTAAAAAAAATAATAATAATAAGTTAAGACAACATCACTGAGACAATCATTCAGAGGAATATAAAACTGAATATTGTACTTGATAGCGTACACACTGTAAAGTGTGGCAAAACATTCCGCAGCGAGGGCTCTACTTTATATCAATTATTGGACGAATGTTACATCTATGTTTCCTCGCTGTCTACCCTTCTCCACACCACACCCCTCTTATTTTAAGGCAAAGAAGCGAAAACGTGCTGAGCGGTTTGGAAATGTATAAAAAATGGATCTTACCCTTTTTGGACTTTTGTTATGACTTTTTTTTTTTTTTAAGTGTTCTTTGCAGTTCTTTTGTGGTAAGCGTGTAATCCCGTAGTGTTCATGGTGTTTATCGCTATTTACATTAAAAGTACCCAAGTTCCTTACTAATTTCTCTCTTTTGTCTTTTATTCTTGATGTGATGATTTGCATTTGGCATCAGTATCTTAAGGTATCAGAAGTAGATCAGGAAAGGTGTGCCTGCTAGTTGCTAGAGATGTAATGATACATTGATATGGATCGATGCATGAAATTAAATTATTAATGAACTGAATTCATTAATATGCATGGGTTTGGCTACAATGAATCAACATTTTGGATGGCCTGAGGCAATGAGTAAGCAACTTTTGTTTTTGGAACTATTCCGTTAAAGCTCTCACTAGCCCACCAGTGGGCTCATTATTACATATTTGGGACCATTATATATGATTCTAGAACAAATTAATGTTTATCTCTACACAAGCGCTGTATCATTGGAAAGTAGTTTTCATATTTAACCACCGTTTTTGAGATATATGATGGAACTCTGCATCTCTGTTTATGGAGCTTGCTGACTGGCTGCCTCCTGCTCCTTCTGTAGGACATGCTGTCACAAACCAAAACAGATCAGGCTTTCAAGCAGTGCCTGCAGTTTAAATACAGATTTTGCCACAAGAAAAAAAAAACCCTGTTATCTGCATTGCATGTGATGTACTGCTTCAGTTCTTGCCAAATGAGGACTGTTTCAGTGATTGGACAGCCTATTACATACTTTTTCACACACACTGGCTTCTCTGAGGTAGTACTCCAGTATATGTTTACATACTATCATACAAACTTATAAGTTCGAGTTTATAGTAACAAGTCAGCTTTGGGGTGGAACAGCTTCAATTACCGAAAAAAAATTCAGATTCAAGTTCATTTCATTAAGTAAACTAAAGTAAATTTCAGTTATATACTTCTATGTATATATGTAGTAAGTACAAATGTATGTAGTAACTATGCCAATATCAATGCACTAGTAGTATATTTGTATTGTACTGTTTCAATATTTTTACAAAGTATATTTGGAAAGTCTACTTTAGAAATAATTAGTATATTAATAAGTATATACTTGAAAGCCATATGCAAAAAAAAAAAAAAAGTAAAATATTTTGTATATTTATTTATTATATACAACTTACAATTACTTGTAAATCTAGAAAAATATATATTTACAAGTAATTGTGCTTTCACTGTCACTTAGTACTAACTTCATAAATATGTGGACTTGTGCAAAACAGCACAACAAATCCGGGTATAAATATATTTTTATGGCCCCTCATCACTGTCCTTACTAATATTCTTCTTACTAAGTTTACAATGGACTTTCTCATAACTACACGTGTGTGCATGCTGCTTACATTTGCAGAACAATTAATTCTAAATAAAGTGTCATTAGAATTTAATGACCCATTAATGTGCTATATGCTAAAAAAAAAAGACTCACGAGGTGTCAGTGTGTTTCAATTTTGGTTCTGAGGACCCAAAGCAATGCACATTTTGTTTGTCTTTCTTATGACACACTCAGTTCGTGGAGCTCTTTTTAAACAAGCTAATGATCTCCTAATGAGTTAATGATCCAGATCACAAAATGTGCGGTGCTGTTGGTCCGCAGGAGCAGATTAAAAATCCTCTGATTTGTGGCTCAAACGCAAACACTTAGTTATTGACAAGACGACAAATTCGGCTTCCATTCACATTTATTTGAAGATTATATTGACGTGAACTTCTGAAATATTGTTTTTGTTATCTGTAAGTAATTGTTTGTTGGGCATCTTGTTAGTGACTTTATTAGGTCTGCATACATGATTTATTAGTTAAGGCATTGTCATGTTATGCTCATATATAGTAATAGCACCATATTATACACAATACTGAGTCACATGATTATTCACTACACTACAAGCATCATCGTAAACCGCACGTGTGCCTACATTTTACCATTACAGTCCCTTTAAAACCGCAACACATAACTCATCAAGCATTCATTTATCTGCACGCTCTAATCTTTGTCAGATTCTCCTTGACCATTTGAATCTTTTTTCTTATCTCTGCTCTTTTCTTTTGTAGATTCTTTCACCACCTGAGCAATGAACAAAAGAATCAGTCAGATACAGTATATGCAACATATGTTACAAATATAAATTTTTTTAAAAATCTAACAAGATATAATGTTAAACACTAAGAATACTGTGCATACGGTGTTTTTTCACTGGCCAATTGATTGTTAAAGGAGCTAAGATGTCTGTTTCAATAAGACTGGAAACAAAGTGTCTCACCTCTCCATCACGAATCTCAACAGTCTTGATTACGACTTTCTTTCCAGGTCCAGTATCAGAAAACTGACCATAATCTGTTCAAAGACATCACACAGCAGATGATATGATGCAAAGGTGGAATAAAATAACTCATGTACTACTTAGTAGTACAGAGAATTAAAAAATGTTACAGATTGACACAGATGAATCATTGCATTGTTTTGTAAAAGGACATGATATGTAAACAGTTGTTTACCCCTTGTCATTATCATGAGCAACTACAGAGCAATCAAAGTACTCCGTTTTTGATTTTTTTTTTATTTTTTTTTTTTAGAACAGATTCAGTTTCAGCAGAAGGAAATTTGACCATTTACACAAAGGAATAGTTCACACAACATACAACTCTTCCAAAGTAATCTAATTGGTTTTAGGTGAGAACTACTTTTGATTACATTTTAAATAACTTTTGGATTAGCTCTTGTTGATTTGATCACATACATTGAAATATGATAATCTTGGACTATTCTGACATGAAAAAACAAAAAGGAATTGTTCTTATTCCATTGTTGCTATATGGTAATTTGTGCTGTACAATTGCCTACATAAGGCAAGGTAGCTCTTTTTATTATTTTTTTTACTGTTTTTATTTTGTCTGTGTGTAAAGAACAGTACATGGATCTTTTACTTTTAATATTTCAAAGCACTAATAAAGTTTGCTTGGCTGGTCTGTGTGTGCGAATCTACAACCCTCTTTTTCATTTTGAGTGAACTATTCCTTGAAAACTTTCAACCATTCCATCCTAAAAAAAATCCTAAATTGGGTTAAATAATAATAAACACTTTCTTTTATACTATGATAGACTCACCACCACTGTGTGCACCCATTGAAGGCATTTTCATGATAGGAACCACAATTCTGAAAGGTGCAGTTTGAAGGTCATCAGTTACCAGAGTAAAACGCACAAAAAAACACTTTACACACAGAAACTTGTTAAAGTGGCTCAACGGCATCACTCTTACCGGTTTTCCTCTCCCTCCAGAAGTTTCCTGTAGGTGGCAATCTCAATATCTAGGGCCATCTTAACGTTGAGCAGATCCTGGTATTCCCGCAGGTGGCGTGACATCTCCTCCTTCAGGTGCCGTATCTCGTCTTCCAGACGGGACACAGTATCTTGATAGTTTCCGGCCTCTGCAGCAAACTGCTCTTCCATTTCTCTCATCTGCCTCACCAGAGCCTCATTCTACCATCACAAACACACATAAAGTTTTAGCGATCTAAATAAGGGACTATTATAAATTTATTGTTTCTCAGGGGTGTCAAACTCAATCATGGGAGGCCGAGTCATTGCCGACCAAGGCTTTGAAAATTAGTGTGGGTGTTAAAGAATTGTGTTATAATAACCCCTACAAATACAACTCATTATATACACTAAACAATTTAAGGAGACAAGATGTGTCTCTGTTTTGGAGGAGATAGCTTTAATCATACCCTATTTATTGCATCAAAATTTCTTATTACTTTACTATATTTAAGGGTGGATAAATTTATCAGCTGTTTATTGAAACAATACATAACTACAATAACTTTGTCTAGTGCCCTTATGAATGTTTTTAGCATGATTTTGTGAAAATGTAACTATACTGAATGACATGGCATACACTTCTTCATGGCTAGTTTTTGCGCATTTCATTTAATTCTGTAACCTACTTGTTCTACAGATCTGTGTGTACTAGTGTTAAATGCTACTGTTTTTGACAGCTAACGTTTATGACAGATAATATCATGATAATTTTCGCGTTTCCCTTACCAAATGTCGTATCCTGTCAGCAAAAACCTGTCAATGGGCTTTTTTGATTGCTTTCAGTTTAAGTGCGGCGATGCAGTGTTGCCAGATATTGATACTAAAACAAACAAAATACTAAAAAATAAATTAAAAAGGCTGTGGCCGCGCCCTCACTCAACTCTCTCAAGCCTCGTTCACACCGCCAGCGTCTTGCAGCGATCATTTTCATAACACGGACGCTAAACATTCTTGCAAACGGTCTAAACTGAATTATACATGTCATACAAACATTGATATGAGAAGTTTAACAGCAAATTAGTCATTCAAAATACATTTTATTTTTGAACATGAAAAATTTACAGAGGTCCGGACCATCCTCATAGCTGGTTATGGGCCTGGACGGAGCCCTGCAGAGTTTAGATTAAACTCTAATTAAACACACCTGATCCAACTATTTAAGTCCTTCAGGCTTATTTGAAAATGAAATGGTATGTGTGTTGGAACAGGGTTGGAACAAAACTCTGCAGGGCTCCGGCCCTCCAGGAATTGAGTTTGACACCCCTGTTTTACATGAAGCAACCTATAATGACTACAAAAATACACACACATTTGACACAACTAAACAGTTTAGGTTTCAAATATAGCATAATTAGTGAAACCCCTGAATCAATTTTTTTATTTTTTTATACAAAGCTTTAGGCAGCTTGAAAGGAGATGCATAAATATTTTATATATGTACGTACAGTGCTCTTGAGAGCATCGATATCACAGTTCTGGGCTTGAATTTGTCTCCTCAGGTCATTGTTCTCTTGCTTAGCCTGTCTCATGGCCTCAGCATTGCGCTTAGCCGAATCAGTCAGGTCAGCAAACTAACAGAGAAAACACAGAGGTGATCAGTACATTTTACAGTATTTTACCAGTGTATTATTAGTAACACTCACACAGTGGCTCTTCATGATGGCACTCACCTTGGACTTGTACCACTCCTCAGATTCCTGCATGTTTTTGGTGGCGATGCTCTATACTGAGCTCTAAGTCTCTTTTTTCCCCCCCCCCCCCCCCCCCCCTCTCCAAAGCGCTGCTGTCAGATAGGCGGCTGGAAGTTCTCCATCACCTCCATCTTCATATGCGCCTCTGAACACTCACCTGTACATCCTGAATTTCCTACACATTTAAAACACACAATTATTTTGAATGCTTGTGTTGTTTTTTGTTGAAAAAAGTATACAGATGGAATCAAAATGGAAAGGTTAACAACAACAAGAATGTATTTGCCATGACATTTTGTAAGGATAAAGCTTCCTCATTAAATCCTTGCAAGATTTTATGACAAATATTTATTTTCATAAAAGCAACTTTAAGCGTATTCCTCTCATTTCTTAAACACTGAGTACAGATCAGAAACTTGACATGTCCACTGGCATAAATTTACAAATGTATACTTACCTGTTGTTAGTCTATTACATTACACTACATTTAGTCATTTAGCAGACGCTTATATCCAAAGCGCTTACAAATGAGGACAAAAAAAGCAGTCAACTAAAAAAAAGAGCCAAAATATATAAGGCTGCAAATGACAATGTGTGGTTAGCCTAAAGCAGACCGTAGAGTGTATATATATACATATATACATATATATTACACACACACACACACACAAAAGAAAAACAAGTAGATAGAATAGAACAAATAGAAAGCTAGTGTTTTTTTTTTTTTAATAAAGAACAAAAAAATGAAAAAGATAAATATAGATAAAGTAGAATTATAATAGAATAGAAAGTGTTAGAGTTAGAGGGTCAAATAAAGGTGGAACAGATGTGTTTTTAGTCGTTTCTGGAAGATGGGTAAGGACTCAGCTCCTCAGATTGAGTTGGGCAGGTCATTCACCAGGAGGGAACAGTTAATGAAAAGTCTGTGAAAGTGATTTTGTGCCTATTTTAGATGGCACAATAATATACTAATATAATATATATATCTATGTATATATCTATCTATCTATATATATATATCTATATATATATATATATATAATAGTTATACTGATAATTACACAGAAATAGTTTTTTGTTTTTTTTACACAGAATTATAGTATTTAGCCTATAATTCTACTTAATCTTTGATCAAGATATACTTTCTAAATATCATTAAAGGGGCAGTTCACCCAAAAATGAAAAATCTGTCATCATTCTCAAGTTTGTCATGACAACTCTCGGAGTAGGGTTTAAAAAATATTTTGACAAAACAAAAAAAAAAAAAAAAAAACAACATGACAATGTTAAAGGGGTCCTATTATGCTTTTTTTTAATTTTAGTCAGTGTGTAGTGTGTATGTTTGGGCATAAAAAAGATCTAGAAAGTTACAAATCTCAAAGTCCACTCCAAAATGAGATATTTTGTTTTTTAAAAATCCCTTTTCAAGAACTACAACAAACAGCTCGTTTGGACTACAGCGTTTGGTTTCAGGGCTTTGTGATATCACAAAAGCGGCCCATTCGAATATCATTTAAAAATAATTCCCGCCTACAGAAACTCGAATGGTTGGGGGGTGGGGAGGGGCGAGGTCGTGGTTAGAGCGCTCGGTTGAGTGAGCGCATCAGACGAGACGACGAAGAAGAAGAGCTGCTGTGCTGTAGCCTCAAATTTTTGGCATGTCTAGAACAGCGGTTCTCAATTCCAGTCCTCGCATACCCCCGCTCTGCACATTTTGTTTGTTTCTCTTATTGCTTCATACGTTTGTTATATTTGACTGTAAGTGCCCTGCGAAGTGGACAGTACCGGATATTCCTCCACGATTCCAGTTTGAAGGAAGCGTATATGTTCCATACAAAGGGCATTTAAGTGTACGAGACGTGAATTTAAATTGTATTTACAGAGGTATATTATGTCACACTTCACACTTCTCTAGTAAGTTTCGTTTGTGTGTGAAGATGCTGCAGGCAGCAGCGCAGCGCAAATCTGTAAATGAATATTCCGAAGTGAAGTAAACTTCAACGGATTTCCCCTGCTCAGGGAGCCGTTGTGCCTACACTCATAGAGAATAATGTATTCGAATTTTAAAGACGCTGCGCTTCTCGTCCAGTGTGCAACCACCTGAAACGCTGTTTTTTTTCACCTCCATTCCCAAACGTCTTTGTTTGGGCTTCCGAAAACAGATGATCAGGAAACAGTGGTTGCAATTTACTTTTTAACTCTGTTCCTGAGCATTATAACCCCAATTTGCTATTGTGTGCTGTGCATTTTACTGAGGACAGCTTCCACATCACGAGTGAGAAGTGCCGGATTCCCAAAAGCTTTTGTTGAAAGACGGAGCAAGGGGCGTGGCAGTACTGAAACACCGTCTAAGCTGTTCGCCAATCACAAAGCACCGGGACAGCTAACCAATCAGATCACACTTCGTTTTTCAGAAGGCGGGCCTTCATCAAACCCAGAACAAATCGAGCCGTTTGTGCCAGGCTGGGGAGAAAGGTATTGTAATAATGTAAATTATGTGAAAAATAATGTTTTTCTCGAACCACCAAGCATGAGAGCATGTTCTAGTACACCCCCAAAACAAAATCAAGACTTTGTAAAAGAGCATAATAGGACCCCCTTAAGCATTTGAGTCGTGGCGGAATAGATCTGCTACGCGCTGCTGCAGCAGAGAAAGTACCGAGAATTGCCTACTACGCATACATCCACAAAGCTGTGCTGTGAGCTTGTGTTGTTCTTTTGTTGTCTTTCACCGACTTGTCTGTTTACTATGAGAAAACGTTTGTCTTGCTGGCTTTAAAACCTGAACTGACAAATGATGTTCATGGTTCTGACTGTGAACCTTTGACCAGGACAAGCCAATTTAGTTGTGAAAAGCTGAAATCTTTAAAAGACACTTTACATGCAGTGATTTTGTTTGATATGAAATAGGAGAGATAGGAAAGTTACACAGTATACTAAAAGTGTTTCCAATGTCTATATCGTTACTTTTCCCAAAAGCTTGGATGTACAACCCTTAATCTCATTAAATGACGGAAGACTGTGGGTTTACAATGTGATGGCTGTCAATAGAAAAAGAATTAGGCACTGATTCGGAAGAGGTGAAAATTTATCCAGTGTGCAATTTCCCATTGTCGTCAGGATTTGAGAGTGACGGGATGCAGGATTATGTAAAATGCAAGTGGTGGCAGCCTCAAGGCTTGACTGCTGCCTTGGCCTTACGTAAGGGCATGGTATGTTTATAATCACTGTCAGATGAAAGGAGAACCTGAGGCATTTCACTCACGTGCAAGTTTTATTCACATAGCCTACAGACAAAAAACACTTGAACTGTATTGAAAACCCACTCGTGACCAAATTGAAATGTTAAAAAAATTATTACAAACATAAATTCAGTAGTAGAAATTATTCACTTTCTGTAGGCTAAGTAATATACAAAAAAGAAACAGATCAAGAATGGAAAATTATACACTGCAAAAAATTGAATGAATGAATGAATACATAAATAGAATCAGAAGAGCTTTATTACCAAGTATGTTAACACACACAAGGAATTTGACTTGACGACAGGAGCTTCCAGTGTAGAAGAAAGTACAAACATAGTGCAGACATACATGATAGTGTAGACATACATAGGAATAACACAGTAGGGATGTAATATAAAACTAATATAATAAGAAAAAAAAGAAAAATTGAATAATGTACTATATACAGAAATAGAAGTATAGGAAAAAATGTAATTGTTTAGATAAATGTAAAGATATGTTTATTAGTGTGCAGATAGATATGTTATTTACAAAGTGTGCAGTTTAATATAAATATACTATGTTAGTTGTGATGGACGATGTATAATTATGAAAAATTAATTGTTAAGACTGAATATAGCCTGCGGGAAAAAACTGTTCTTGTGCCTGGCTGTTCTGGTGGTCAGTGATCTGTAGCGCCGACCAGAAGGCAACAGTTCGAAGAGAGAGTGGGCTGGGTGTGAGGGGTCCAAGGTGATTTTTTAGCCCTTTTCCTCACTCTGGAGATGTAAAGATCTTGGAGGCTGGGCAGAGGGGCACCAATAATCCTCTCAGCAGTCCTGACTGTCCGTTGTAGTCTCTTGATGTCTGATTTGGTAGCTGAACCAAACCAGACAGTTATGGATGAACACAGGACAGACTCAATGATGGCAGAGTAGAACTGTTTAAGCAGCTCCTGTGGCAGGTTGAATTTCCTCAGCTGGCGAAGGAAGTACAACCTCTGCTGGGCCTTTTTTGCAATGGAGTCTATGTGAGTGTCCCACTTCAGGTCCTGAGAGATTGTGGTGCCCAGGAACCTGAATGACTCCACTGCAGTCACAGTGCTGTCCATGATGGTGAGTGGGGGGAGTGCAGAGGGGATTCTCCTGAAGTCCACGATCATCTCCACAGTTTTGAGCGTGTTAAGCTCCAGGTTGTTAAGACTGCACCAGACAGCCAGCTCTTTAACCTCCTGTCTGTAAGCAGACTCGTCTCCATCCTTGATGAGGCCGATGACTGTAGTGTCGTCTGCGAACTTCAGGAGCTTGACAGAGGGGTCTTTAGACGTGCAATCGTTGGTGTAGAGGGAGAAGAGCAGTAGGGAGAGAACACACCCCTGGGGGGCGCCAGTGCTGACGGTGATAGTCCTGGATCTGAGTTTGCCCAGCCTCACTAGCTGCTGCCTGTCTGTCAGGAAAGCTGGTGATCCACTGACAGATGGAGGTGGGCACGGAGAGCTGGGCGAGTTTGTCTGAGAGAAGGTCAGGTATGATGGTATTGAAGGCCGAACTGAAGTCCACAAATAGGATCCTTGCGTAATTCCCAGGTCTGTCGAGGTGTTGCAGGATGTAATGCAGTCCCATGTTGACTGCATCATCCACAGACCTGTTTGCTCTGTAGGCAAACTGAAGAGGATCCAGCAAGGGTCCAGTGATGTCCTTCAGGTGGGCCAGCAACAGTCTCTCAATGACTTCATGAACACAGATGTGAGAGCGACAGGTCTGTAGTCGTTAAGTCCAGTGATTTTTGGGCTTTTTGGGGACCGGAATGATGGTGGAGCGTTTGAAGCAGCAGGGAACTTCACACAGCTCCAATGATCTGTTGAAGATCTGTGTGAAGATGGGGGCCAGTTGGTCAGCGCAGACTTTTAGACAGGCAGGTGAAACACCATCTGGGCCAGAAGCTTTTCTAGATTTCTGCTTCCTGAAGACCCGGTTCACATCCTCTACACAGACCTTAATACATCAGGTTGAATGGTGGGGAGGGAGGGAGGGGGTGCAGGGGGTTAGGTGAAGGGTGAAGTGCAATAGACGGATGGGGAGGTGGTAGACGATCCTTTCAATCTGCTGGTAAAACAAACATTAGATCGTCAGCCAGTTGTTGATTCTCCGCAAGCTTTGGGGGTGGTGTCTTGTACATGGTGATGTTCCTCAGACCAGTCCATACTGACGCTGGATCGTTTGCTGAAAGCTCTTTTCTCAGCTTTTCTGAGTAGTTTTTTTTAGCCACTCTGATCTCCTTTGTTAGTCTGTTCCTGGCCTGGTTATACAAGATTTTATCCCCACTTCTGTAAGCATCCTCTTTGGCGTGACGATGCTGTTTGAGTTTCCCAGTAAACCACTGTTTATCATTATTAAATGATAAGAATGTCCTGGTGGGAATGCACATATCCTCACAGTAACTGATATATAAAGTTACAGTCTCTGTGAGCTCATCCAAATCGGTGGCAGCAGATTCAAAGACGCTCCAATCAGTGAAGTCAAAACAAGCTTGTAAATCCTGCTCGGCTTCATTAGTCCATCTTTTTACAGTCCTTAATACAGGTTTAGCTGATTTCAGTTTCTGCCTGTAGGACGGTATAAGATGAACCAAACAGTGATCATACAGCCCCAAAGCTGCTCGTGGGACAGAATGATATGCATCCTTTATTGATGTCTAACAGTGATCCAATATATTACTGTCACTGGTGGGACATGTGATGTGCTGTCTGTATTTTGTCAGTTCACGGGAGAGATTTGATTTGTTAAAACCTCCAAGAATGATTAAAATAGAGTCTTGGTACCTTTGCTCCATTTCAGTTATTTCTTCGGCCAGCTGTTGCATCGCAGCGCTCACGCACGCGTCCGGAGGCACATACACATTCACAAGAATGAAAGAGGAAAACTCCCGCGGCAAGTAGAACGGTTTACAGTTTATGATGAGTGCCTCTAAATTAGGACAGCATACCTTTTTCAGCGTTGTTACATCTGAACACCAACTTTCGTTGATGTAGAAACACAATCCACCACCTCTGGTTTTCCCAGTTAACTCCGCGATGCGATCCGCTCTAAACAGCTGGTAGCCTGGCAGATGAAGCGAGTTGTCCGGAATGCCTTCACTCAGCCAGGTTTCACTGAAGCACAGTGCAGCAGAGTTTGAAAAGACCTTGTTGGTGCGGGTGAGGAGAAGAAATTAATCCGTTTTGTTAGGAAGGGAACAGACATTCGCGAGATGAATGCTTGGGAGCGCAGTCCGAAAGCCGCGCGCGCGGAGCTTCACCAGGGCGCCGGCGCGTTTCCCTCTTCTGCATCTGCACGCGCGTTTGAACAACACAGCTGTACCTCCGACTAGAATGTCCAACAAAACGTCCGAATAATCAAAAACAGGAAAAATGTTGTCCGGGATGTGCTGCATAATGTTAAGCAGTTCGTCTCTGGTAAAAACTTATAGAAGAAGAATGACAAAACACAAAACAAACAAACAAAAAACAACAATAGAAGAACTGCGGAGGTCAGCGTCCTTGCTTGCCATTTGCGGCGCCATGTGATGGGTGAGCATGGAGCTACATACAGAGGCTATATGTTCAAATCTTAATCAATACTTTTAAATGTATGCATAAACTCATCATACTCCCTGAAGAGTCAAAAGTAGTCTTAAAGGTAGTTCACCCAAAAATGAAAAATCTCTCATCATTTACTCACCCTCAAGTCACCGAGGTTTATATGACTTTCTTCTTTGAGACAAATCCAGGCGGAGTTATATAAAAATTGTCTTTGATCTTTCAAGCAGTTTAATGGCACTCAGCGGGTGTTGCATGCATCAGTCCAAAAGAAGTAAAAAAAAATGTGCCCATCCTAAAAAAAGTGTCTCACACGGCTCCGGGGGGTGAAGAAAGGCCTCCTGTAGCGAATCGATGCGATTTGTGAGAAAAATATCCATATTCAAAATTTAATAATCACTTTAATGTAGCGTGCGCCAACAGTTGTACACAGAAGCAGTTCCAGGCTGATGATGTATGAGTTCAGGCATTGCAGCATATTGTCAGCATATTTAAGTTCTTTTGGACTGAAGCAATGTAACACCCGCTGAGTGGCATTAACAGCTTGAAAGATCAAAGACAATTATTAATACAACTCCGAATGGATTCGTCTGAAAGAAGAAAGTCATATACACCTAGGATTACTTGAGGGTGAGTAATTTATGGGCTAATTTAAATTTTTGGGTGAACTAACCCTTTAAACTTTAAAAAGTCATCGCTAGCCGCAGTCATACTTCTTAGCCAATCAAAGCTTTTGAGGTGCTTTCTCTGTCTGTCAATGTTTTTGCGCGTTCACAAAGCGGCAGGAAATCCATCTATATATGGGAAATCGGATGCTAAGAACGCGCTAGATGAACTTCATGATTTTCAAGAGTTTGGACTGAAGGGTGTGACATTTTATCCAACGATTCAAACGATGTCGGCAGTTAAGCATCTTAAAGGAATAAAAAGACAAAGGAAAATAAAGAGACCAAAAAAGAAACAAGACGTGTGAATATTGGTGCATCTGCTGAAATGAGTTTCCACGTGGTTTAAAACAAATGCCATGCTTGCTTTGCTTCCACCTGACATGTAAATAGGCCTGTATACCATGGTATATATATTAGACATTGATTTTATTTACATTTTATTTTGGCCTTTTGCCACTTTTCGTTGCACAGGAAATTGTAGTCAGTAAATGATGGGGATAGAGAGAGAAAAGTGTTTCAGTTCCTGGTTGTATGCCAATCGTTTTCCTATTTTGTCTTCAGATCAGTCGATGCAATCAAATCCTACATGAGGTCTTTTCATTAAAGATGAGTGAGCTAATCCTAACTACTAACAGTTTCAGTCAAAGCAGACAACCACCCACAGCTATCCTTAAGAACCGGCTGTCAGAAATGAACTCACATGCCAGTCTAACCAGTGAGAACTGGTGTGTGAGAAAAGAGCTTTGCCCTCGTGTTGTCATGGACACTTGTCTTATCAGACTAAAATTGAGCACTGTTTGTGTTTGGCCCAGCTGGCCATAATGACCGTAAAGTATGAGGAAATGACCTCATAAAGGGTGCCCACAGGCTCTTTTCTGTGGCCCTGACAGCCTTGCAGGTGGCTGTGATGTCACAGAAAGGAGTATGCAAGCTATATTGATCATTTCCAGTAACATTGCATTGCTTATTTGCATAATGACAATGAAATGCTCACTGAGAGCTTTTGTTTGTAAAGGTCCTTAGATACAAGCTTGACATGGAAACATGCAGAGATTAAAGGGATTGACCGGATTGC